>CM068367.1:366689764-367067264 GCA_034769895.1 Magicicada septendecula | reverse complement strand
GTTAACGGGGAAAGGGTAGTTTACCTGAAACATTTTTTGTTGTAACAAGAGTAAAGTACTTAATTTTGATAAATAAAGTATCCTGATAAGAAGATCTTAATAATCCACTGTAGAAACGTAGATCAGATATCTATAAATGAAGAGGCTAGTTGAACGGGGTGGGGGTAATTTTCTATAAATGAAAATTATAGTTGACGGGGGAGGGGATAATTTTTTTATATATGTACTACGTTATCACCAACAAAGAAGTAGTTTGTTGCTAAAATTCCTTCCTGGGCTGTTTGGCCGTGGTGCAATGTTTTCTACAAAACCAGACGTTTCGGCAGTGCTATCGACTGCCATCATCAGTGACAATTTAGTGCACTATCGTGATATGGTATACGTTAGTGATCACAGTACTGTGGTTAAGGCTGAAGAAAGAAGTAGTTTCTATGGAAGTAGTTCATTTCAAAAAGTATTTTAAATATAAATCTTAGAACATGGAAGTCATGTATGGTTCTCCATACCAATATTTTAGAATTGAAACACTTTTTTTATTTTGTGACTAGTTTCTTCAACATTAGTTTGTCAGTGCGTCATTTTGTTCCTCCAGGTATTGCAGCACTCTATCTATGTGTCATCATGACTCATTTCTGACTGCATAGTAGGCTTCTCTTCTCCTTCACTCTCTTCTAAGCCCACACCTTTAGTTTTATTGACAATTTGTTCATCAATGAGCTGTTCAAATCCTGGATCGTTGGTGTCACAATTTATCCATTCTATGATGTTTTCTTCATCAATGTTCTCCCCTCTCAAAACCGAGTTTGTTAAGTTAGCCAGATCAGAAGTAAAAACTTCTTCTTTGAGTCTGGAATAACGTTTTTTCATTTTCAACACTAGGCATGAGTTTCCTCTGTGATTTTACAAGCATTGACTCCCACACAGTATTAATATTATAAATGCTATCAAGAATTGTGTAGTATTTCCAAAACACTGTAAGATAATAACCCTCTTCAATTTTGCTTTTCAGTAAACTTGATTTGTATGTTTTCTTCATTGGCAGTATTACACCCATGGGTTGTACAAGAGCAGTAACACAGGAAGGTAAAAATTTAACAACAATGTCACCATTTGAAGATTTTAGGACATTTTGTGGTGGATGAGATGGGGTATTGTTGATTAACAATACTGTCTTTTGTAGCCAAGGCCTTGGAGGTGAGATGTTTTCAAACTTGAGGAACAATAAGTTTTTCAAATCAATATTGGGGAGCTGTTTTTATCCATCTAACCTTTTTGTTGACTATGTAATGAACATGAAGTCTTTCAGCTCTTGTTTCTTTAAAAGATTAATGTTTTTTTGATTTTCCAGTTACAGTCAACTTGAGCTTAGGAGTCCCTGCTGCTTACTACATGACATGATCGTTATTCTTTCCTTGCTAGACTTAATGAACTGCAACTATACATTCAGAATTAAAAGCAATGGGATAGCAAGTGTTTCCAAAAAAGTCCCAATTCATTAGCACTGTAGAACACACACACACACACACACACACACACACACACACACACACACACACACACACACACACACACACACACACACACACACACACACACACACACACACACACACACACACACACACACACACACACACACACACACACAACCCCTCATAACATTTTATAACCTTAACTTCAACATGTTATGTCAGCTGTTATGCCTACAGATTAATCCATACAGAATTTAGTTTATAAATTACATTCTTTCAGGTTGCGTGAATTTATTTGTTAATTTGTTTTGTAAAATGATTAAATCTACTGTTCTAATGTACTCCTCAGTTATCACACTGTTTGTCAATCTCTGCCTTCCTCCCCCTCCCCCTCTCACTCTTTCTCTCATCATTTGGAACATATATTTCCATGTATAATATGATGTAAAACTGATGTAAAATATAAAATGTTTTTGATTAATTTTGGGGTTTCCATTACTTGAAATGAAATAATCAGGATCTTATAAGTCATGGAGTAATTACTCTACAAGCACTGTAATTGCTCTACTCTACAGTAATTGTCTCCAGCTCAGATATAAGCCTAGTTCTATGTACATTAATATCTTCTTAGGTTCGTGAACAGAATAAGCCTCTTGTGTATTAGTTGAGAGAGTAGTTTTGTTGTTTTAATTAGAGTGCTTTTTAATTGGTGTGTCAAACATCAGTTATAACGCATTGATTTGAATATTATTATACAAGTAATAATTAAATTTTAATAATTATGAAATGTATACAGAAGTTCAAATGTTGTATGTACTAGTCCTAGTACTATAGCAGATAGAACTGTGCTTGTGAGTAGTTAGCTAAAGTATGAATTCTTTCCATTTTATATTAAAAAATGTTGTAATTTGTTCTGACAGGAACACTGTAGAATTAGAAATTAAACAGGATGCTACACAGCAACGAGGCATTAGGAAATATGTGGGACCCCTTTTAGTAACAATACAAGAATTAGATGGTACATTTCCTCACACATTACAAGTGGAAGGAACTATTGCTAAGGCTGATATAACATGCCATTCGAAAAGTAGGCGGAATAAGAAGAAAAAGATACCTCTTTGTACTGGAGAAGAAGTTGATATGGATTTAAATGCTATGGAGTAAGTATACACATTAATATTATCACAGAATTTGATTCTTTATTAGTAAAATTCTAATTTAAAATTCTGTCAACAACTTACACCACATTCCATTACATTAATTATACTGTGTAATCTGCTATTATTTATTTGATTAACTACTTATTGGAATATTGTGAGTTACTGTTTTTTCCAAAAGATGGCTCCTTGTTTTGGAACAAAATGTCAAAAAGTATACTTTTCATTATAGAGTTTTATTCAGTTTAATTTTCAAAGAGCTAATAGAATAGATGTGTAGCTTTTTGTACATATTAATGTCTACATGCCAGTGATGATTGCAAAAGGTTCTGAGCCTGCTTGTTTTGCTAGGTAGGTATTTTTTCTTCCATTTTACAGCTTGTAGTGCTCTTAATATTTTTTATTCGACCCCAAATTATTTTTCTCAAAAGTAGCAGTAGTAACTTTAATAAAAAAGAAATTCATATAATATCAGTTTTTACTGCTGCCATTTAATGAGAGTGGTCATATTATGCCATAAAACTGAGGAAACTGTAGTGGGCTGTCTATGTTGCAAGAACACAGAAAAGAATATCGAGAAGGCACATTATAGGAAACATAGAAAGCTACATCCAAAAGACCATCCAAAGAAAAAATGGGAAGATAATGTTTGCTATTGATTCAAGAGAGGTGCTGGGAGTACAAGGATGGAAGTCCTTTGTTACCAATAGAGTGAGATGGCAGCTTGATAGAATAGAGAATGCCAAGGCTTGATTTTGGACTGTGTGTCATAAGAAGAGGGGAATAATATGTTGTGCAACACAACAAGGAGCGATAAGGTAATGGAGCTAATTCTGATCGAGTGACATTAATAATTTGGACAAAAGTAACATACCTTGAAACTACGTGTGTTGAAATATGCACTATTTAGAGTAGAAACAGTTTTGTTATTTGTGAGAAAAACTTTTATTATAAGTGTAGTAATGTAAAGGTTTTTCTTTTGAGTTAAGGGTAGGACCATTTAAAAAAGAAGGTGATCAAATAGGATATTGTAACAAATGAATTATTTTTAAATCCATAAGATTGCTATACTAAAAGTATATCCATCATTAATAAGTGAGACAATATTTGAACTTCGATTGTGGTCTGGTACTGCAATTGGGCACATAGTTAATTCTGTAGCTAAGAAGTGATAAAACGGAGAACTATAGAACTTTGAACTGAACACGCCCATCAGTAATATAACTAAACAGTTGAATAATACTTGAAGAACCACTAATTAGCCCTGGTTCTCTACACTTATAAGACTAAACAAAGTAAAAATAAAAAAGTTAAATAAAAAATTAATTCTGTGTTTGTGTGCGAGTTTTAATAATTTTCATATAGGGTACTATAATATTATGGAGATAAATGTTTGTTTTAATTAAGTCCTTAATTTGTAGTGACCGTCAATCAATCAATGTTTTAGTGGATGGTTAGTGAGGATCAGTTAATAATACAAATTTTAGCTATTTTACGCTGACGTTTCGACAATATTTATTGTCATCTTCAGGACCTGTGTATGAAATACAATAGAAATATCAAACATAACGAAACAATTAAATATTTGGGTGAACGTGTTGGTGTATGTGAGTGTGTGCGTGCGTATGTATGTATCATTTTATATGTGAAGACTTATGATAGTTTGTTTACATCTTCAAATTATCTTTAAGAAAACGACCAAATTATAGTATGAGAGAACTTAATTTATACAGTATTACAATTTAAATTACTAAATGTAATGATATTTTAATTAATTAAACACACAGTAATCAACAATTGGATATTAGATTGTGAAACGCCCTTAGTCCCAGAATTTTTATTTGTTTTAACACCCCTTTTCTACTCTCCAAATATTTTTTTTTTATTTGGGAAGGCGTCACTTAATATTTAAGACTAGGCGCGTGGCCTAGATGGAAATAAAATGTGCTGAGCCCATAGTGACAGGTCTTGCAAGAAAACACTTGATTAACAACAACAAGATTTTATTTATGCTTCTTGAATTTGAAACAATTGCTTTTACAATTACATCTTTGGTTTGAGTCTTCCTTAATGCTTAACATCAATTCAAATATCTCTTTAAAGCACCATGGTGGTTGAATTACAACAAGAATATTTCAGAATATCTCCAACAATTAAATAATGACATACCAACCTACTAGACTTGTAGTTTATTATATTTATTATAAACTTGTATTTTTGTATTTCACTTTCAAAAGATTTGTTTTTATTGCATTAGTAATGCATGAACAATTCATTAACATAAGATAATTATAAGTACCTGAAGATGACAATCCATGATCAGTAGATAATAAGATAATAATTAAATTAAAAAAAAAAAAACTATTTACTTAAGTGTGTTGCAGTACCCTCATCTACCTGTCCCCCAGCACTAGGATTAATAGCCTTATAATTGAAACCAGTGATCACATAACCGAGGTTGAATTTTGATAATTAATAATTAAAATATGTAGTTTAATTTTTTTGTTAATTAAATATTAAAATTTTATTGTACTATTATAAATTGAATAGTCAAGCAGAACCAAATAATAACTAAATTGTAACGGGACAGAATTGAGGGGTTTCTTTTTATTAAATTATTAATGGTAATAACGGGGAATTGCCCAGAACAGTTTTTAATTGTAAAGCATTGTGTGACTTTCGGGGCACCCAGTTGCACGTTTGGTCTGTCCGCCCCTCAACTGCTACATTTCCAGGTGCTGAGGAATGTGAACGAGTGCGCGTATGCCTGCCTGCACAGATGAATTGGCACAAACTTTTTGCGAGCCTCAGAACGCAAGTTTATGGTACACAAACTCGCACTCCAGAAGATATCATGTGACGCCTGATCAGCCTATGAAATTGCAAGTTGCCACAGACCGTAAGACGTTTAGCCATCTTGAAAAAATTACTCAGCGTCAAGTAATCAAACCTGCCGGTTGAACATAAAAGGCTCGCGAGCCAAAAATTTATTAAAAATGTGGTCTAAATTATAATTTAAAGTGGTAAAAAAAGGTGAATAAAATTATAACTAAAAGGGCAGCTATTAACTTTGAATCATTCGACAGTGTCACATTAAACAAAAAATGCAGTGAACAATGTGGACGAACTGAAACATACGGAGTGCTACACGTGGTTTCCAGGGACGCCGCCAGTCAAGTATAACCGAATATGATAAACAAACTAAATTATGAAAATTTCTAATAAAAGCGCTAAAGTTAAATAAAAGGGGTAAAAGATGTGTGTGTGTGTGTGTGTGTGTGTGTGTGTGTGTGTGTGTGTGTGTGTGTGAGCAAATTGCTGGGTTGCCTTTAATTAGTTTAAAAAATAATTGAATTTAATTATAAGAAGCAAGAGATGTAAGTTTGTTGTTTTGGTCAGATGGGGTCGCTACCTCAGTATTTAATTTTGTTCAATTGAAATGTTAGAGAATAGAGAAGGAGAAAGCATGTTTTTTTTAATTGATTCATAAAAAAGAGAATGATAAAAAGAATAACAAATGAAGTTGAAATAGTTAACCGTAAATGAGAGTAATTATTGCGACACATAACCCTAAATCACGCTTATAGGCTGCGAGTTTGTGTGAAGAACCCTGGCATCCGAAAAGGTAAGATGAGTTTGTATTAATTATTATGTGGTAGAGAGGTAAAAGTATAATAACAATTGGCTCCCGAACTTGGACAGTTTGTGCAAATAAATTTGAGGTATACCAAATTTCATACAAACCACACCTACTCGTTGGATATAAGCTGATTTTGGAGTACGTATAAATTACGTGCAGGTTGTGTGATGTGTATACTATAGTTAAGTAATGCATATAATATTAATTAATGCTGAGTACATATAAGATTAATTTTTGTAAAATTAAAATCTAATAAATAAAGTAGAAATGGCAGGAAATAACGAGAATAATATAAGTGAAATAACTGAATTTAAAGAATCAGCTGTCATGAGTGGCCTGGGAGTTCATTCAACTCCGAATGTGGGTCAAGAAGAGAAAACAATAGAAATAAGTGGTACAGATGAAACAGATGTTACAGAGGATTCGGGAGTTCAGTTAACTCCAACCTCAACAAAATGTAATAGTAAATTTGATAATGACATAATGAGTTTTTTACTAAAAAAATTTAATGAATTGAAAGAACAAAATAATAAGTTTGATGTAAAGTTTGATGAACAAAAGAGTGATTCTGATGTTAAGTTCAATAAAATAAATAGTAATTTTAATGCTAAATTTGAGGAACAAAAGAGTGAAATTAAGGAGATAAAGAGTAGTGTTGATGCTAAGTTTAATGAAGTAAACACTAAAATGAACGATAAATTAAATGAACAAAATAATGACATAAAGTTGATGAGAAACGAAATGAAACAACAAAATGTCTATATAAATAAAAGTTTAGAAAAGGTTAGTGAACATCTTAGTGCTAAGTTAATACAAGTACAAGACGAAATAAACGAAAGTATAAAAAGAAAACAGGGGGTAGTATATGGTACATATAATAAGGTAAGTGGTAGTAATGGTATTAATGATAATTATGAGATTATAGTGGGGGTAGCAAGTGGTGAAGAGACCGATCAATTAAACGAAAATAAAGACGATCAGTTAACGCATAATATGGTAAGTAGGGGTGAGAAAAATGACAATATAATTAAAAATGTGGTGTTAGAGAGTAAGGTTGTAGATAATGAGAGTGCTGATGAAGTTTTAGTTGAAGTAGAGTGTAATAATGAAATGTTAGTGAGTGTTGATGAGTTAAAGAGAGAGTGTAGAGACAGTTTACAGATAAGGGGGTTGCAGAGGGTAAATTTTTCCCGTGGTGTTGTGGGAGGTGAAGAAAGGTCTTCATGAGTGTATTTGGGAGACGTATGGGCTACAAATAGTAGTCCCTTGATTTTTTGTGCATCTGGTTCATGGTGTAGTAATAAAGTTGTATTACCTTCTGCATGGATTAATAGAGAAAATGTGAAATGGCATGATGATAAGAGATATTTTGAGAGAGAGAGAGAATGATAGAGATGTTTACGTTAAGTAGAAGTTATAAAGAGTTGATAGAGAGGTTAGAATTGAAGAAAATAGACGATATTGTCAACTTACCTTGTGCAGTAAATATTGATGATTATTTTGATGATACCACTGTAGATGATGAACACTTACCTTATGATGTGATTGATATAGTAAAGGAATATGATGATATAAATTACATGGGAATAACAAATAATATTAAGGGAGACTGGACAAAAATAACTAATGTAGACAAGGTTTATGAAATAATAAAAAGGAATAATCCTATAAATTATAATGGTATAACGATTGACACAGAGTTAACGGGTTATTATATAAATAATAATAATAATAATAATAATAATAATAATGTAATGAGTATAAGTAAAGATGAGCAATGTTATGTGAAAGTAAGACTAGTTTACGATGATGGTGGTTAGAGATAAACTGGGAATGAACATTTAATTATTTTAGTTTATGGTGATGACTTGGCTAAATTATGTAATGAGGTGTAGTAAACAATAAATATCGGTATGGAGAACCATACATGACTTCCATATTCTAAGATTTATAATCTGAAATATGCTTGCCTGCCAAGCACGATATATTTTCTAATATATACATAATTTACATTAAAATGAAAAAATTATAATTTTATTGCCTGGCAACAAAATTATTTTATTTTCAACAATTACCATTGTTTGAAAAAGTTTAAATGAATTTTCAAGTACTTTACTCTTGTTAAAACGTAAAAGGTTGCAGGTAAACTACCCCTTCCCCTTAACCGATCTTCACCAAAATCTAATTGCCTTGAGTCCTCTACAATTCACTGACGTATGAAAAAAATTATTTGATTCTGTTTGAATTTGCGGCAGTTATCGTTTGCCATAGAAAATACGCTTGATAAAAAACGTTGCAGGTAAACTACCCCTTCCCCTCAACCGATCTTCACCAAAAACAATAGGTATGAGCACTCTACAAATCAGGGCTGTATGCAGAAAATTATTTGATTCTGTTTGAATTTGCGGCTGTTATCGTTTGCCATAGAAAATACGCTTGATAAAAAACGTTGCAGGTAAACTACCCCTTCCCCTCAACCGATCTTCACCAAAAACAATAGGTATGAGCACTCTACAAATCAGGGCTGTATGCAGAAAATTATTTGATTCTGTTTGAATTTGCGGCTGTTATCGTTTGCCATAGAAAATACCCTTGTTAAAAAAACGTTGTAGGTAAACTACCCCTTTCCCTTAACCGATCTTCACCAAAAACAATAGATCTTGAGAACTCTACAATTTAGGGCTGTATGCAAATAATCTTTTGATTCTGTGTGAATTTGCGGCTGTTATCGTTTGCCATAGGAAATACCCTTGTTAAAACATAAAACGTTACAGGTAAACTACCCCTTTCCCTTAACCGATCTTCACCAAAAACAACAGGTCGAGAACTCTACAATTCAGGGCTGTATGCGAAACATTATTTGATTCTGTTTGCATTTGCGGCTGTTATCGTTTGCCAAAAAAAAAAATTTCCCTTGATAAAAAAAAAACCGTTGCAGGTAAACTACCCCTTTCCCTCAACCGATCTTCACCAAAAACAATAGGTCGTGAGTACTCTACAAATCAGGGCGGTATGCAAAAAATTATTTGATTCTGTTTGAATTTGCGGCAGTTATCGTTTGCCATAGAAAAAAAATCTACAGACACACACACAGACACTTTTCGGAAAACGACTTTTTTTCATGTTTTGAGTGTAGTAGAATCAGAATCTGCAATAATCTCGAACACGATTTTTTTTGCCATCACCATACTTCCATCCCTTAAGGAATATGGAAGTAAATATCGGTATGGAGAACCATACATGACTTCCATATTCTAAGATTTATATTTAAAATCATTTTCAGCCAAACAGCCAGGCTGTGTCTTACCTGCCTTTTTATTGCTGTATTAAATGAAAAATATTATATTACATTGAAATGAAAAAATTATAATTTTATTTCCTGGCAACAAAATTATTTTATTTTTAACAATTACCATTGTTTCAAAAAGTTTAAATAAATTTTCAAGTACTTTACTCTTGTTAAAACGTAAAAGGTTGCAGGTAAACTACCCCTTCCCCTTAACCGATCTTCACCAAAATCGAAAGTCATTGAGACCTCTACAATTCAGGGACGTATGCAAAAAATTATTTGATTCTGTTTGAATTTGCGGCTGCTATTGTTTGCCATAGAAAATACGCTTGATAAAAAAACGTTGCAGGTAAACTACCCCTTCCCCTTAACCGATCTTCACCAAAAACAATAGGTCTTGAGTACTCTACAAATCAGGGCTGTATGCAAAACATTATTTGATTCTGTTTGAATTTGTGGCTGTTATCGTTTGCCATAGAAAATACCCTTGTTAAAAAAACGTTGCAGGTAAACTACCCCTTTCCCTCAACCGATCTTCACCAAAAACAATAGGTCTTGAGAACTCTACAATTTAGGGCTGTATGCAAATAATCTTTTGATTCTGTTTGAATTTGCGGCTGTTATCGTTTGCCATAGGAAATACCCTTGTTAAAACATAAAACGTTACAGGTAAACTACCCCTTTCCCTTAACCGATCTTCACCAAAAACAATAGGGCTTGAGTACTCTACAAATCAGGGCTGTATGCAAAACATTATTTGATTCTGTTTGAATTTGCGGCTGTTATCGTTTGCCATAGAAAATACCCTTGTTAAAAAAACGTTGCAGGTAAACTACCCCTTTCCCTCAACCGAACTTCACCAAAAACAATAGGTCTTGAGAACTCTTCAATTTAGGGCTGTATGCAAATAATCTTTTGATTCTGTTTGAATTTGCGGCTGTTATCGTTTGCCATAGGAAATACCCTTGTTAAAACATAAAACGTTACAGGTAAACTACCCCTTTCCCTTAACCGATCTTCACCAAAATCAAAAGATCTTGAGAACTCTACAATTCAGGGCTGTATGCGAAACATTATTTGATTCTGTTTGAATTTGCGGCTGTTATCGTTTGCCAAACAAACAAAATTACCCTTGCTAAAAAAAAACCGTTGCAGGTAAACTACCCCTTTCCCTCAACCGATCTTCACCAAAAACAATAGGTCGTGAGTACTCTGCAAATCAGGGCTGCATGCAAAAAATTATTTGATTCTGTTTGAATTTGCGGCAGTTATCGTTTGCCATAGAAAAAAAATCTACATGCACACAGACAGACAGACACACAGACAGACAGACACACAGACAGACAGACACACACACACACACACACTTTTCGGAAAACGACTTTGTTTCATGTTTTGAGTGTAGTAGAATCAGAATCTGCAATAATCTCGAACACGATTTTTTTTGCCATCACCATACTTCCATTCCTTAAGGAATATGGAAGTAATACCCTTGTTAAAAAAACGTTGCATGTAAACTACCCCTTTCCCTCAACCGAACTTCACCAAAAACAATAGGTCTTGAGAACTCTACAATTTAGGGCTGTATGCAAATAATCTTTTGATTCTGTGTGAATTTGCGGCTGTTATCGTTTGCCATAGGAAATACCCTTGTTAAAACATAAAACGTTACAGGTAAACTACTCCTTTCCCTCAACCGATCTTCACCAAAAACAACAGATCTTGAGAACTCTAAAATTCAGGGCTGTATGCGAAACATTATTTGATTCTGTTTGAATTTGCGGCTGTTATCATTTGCCAAACAAACAAAATTACCCTTGCTAAAAAAAAACCGTTGCAGGTAAACTACCCCTTTCCCTCAACCGATCTTCACCAAAAACAATAGGTCGCGAGTACTCTGCAAATCAGGGCTGCATGCAAAAAATTATTTGATTCTGTTTGAATTTGCGGCAGTTATCGTTTGCCATAGAAAAAAATCTACAGACACAAGACAGACAGACAGACACACAGACACTTTTTGGAAAACGACTTTTTTTCATGTTTTGAGTGTAGTAGAATCAGAATCTGCAATAATCTCGAACACGATTTTTTTTGCCATCACCATACTTCCATTCCTTAAGGAATATGGAAGTAATATGATATGACAAAAAATTGTAAATAAATTCATAGTGAGGTTAATTACTTCCATGCTCCTTAAGGAAATGGAAGTATGGTGATGGCAAAAAAATTGTGTTCGAGATTATTGCAGATTCTGATTGTACTACACTCAAAACATGAAAAAAGTCATTTTTCGAAAAGTGTCTGTGTGTGTGTGTGTGTGTGTGTGTGTGTCTGTCTGTAGATTTTTTTCTATGGCAAACGATAACAGCCGCAAATTCAAACAGAATCAAATAATTTTTTGCATACAGCCCTGATTTGTAGAGTACTCAAGACCTATTGTTTTTGGTGAAGATCGGTAAGGGAAAGGGGTGGTTTACCTGAAACGGTTTTTTTTTTAATAAAGGGTAATTTTTTTCTATGGCAAACGATAACAGCCGCAAATACAAACAGAATCAACTACTCTTTTGCATACAGCCCTGGATTATAGAGTTCTCAAGACCTGTTGGTTTTGGTGAAGATCAGTTAAGGTAAAGGGGTAGTTTACCTGCAACATTTTATATTTTAACAAGGGTATTTTCTATGGCAAACGATAAAAGCCGCAAATTCAAACAGAATCAACGACTCTTTTGCATACAGCCCTGAATTGTAGAGTTCTCAAGACTATTGGTTTTGGTGAAGATCGGTTAAGGGAAAGGGGTAGTTTACCTGCAACATTTTATATTTTAACAAGGGTATTTTCTATGGCAAACGATAAAAGCCTCAAATTCAAACAGAATCAACTACTCTTTTGCATACAGCCCTGAATTATAGAGTTCTCAAGACTATTGGATTTGGTGAAGATCGGTTAAGGGAAAGGGGTAGTTTACCTGCAACATTTTATATTTTAACAAGGGTATTTTCTATGGCAAACGATAAAAGCCGCAAATGTAAACAGAATCAAATAATGTTTTGCATACAGCCCTGAATTGTAGAGTTCTCAAGACCTATTGTTTTTGGTGAAGATCGGTTAACGGAAAGGGGTAGTTTACCTGCAACGTTTTTCTTATCAAGGGTAATTTTTTTCTATGGTAAACGATAGCCGCAAATTCAAACAGAATCAAATAATTTTTTGCATACAGCATTGATTTGTAGAGTACACAAGACCTATTGTTTTTGGTGAAGATTGGTTAAGGGAAAGGGGTAGTTTACCTGCAACGTTTTTTTATCAAGGGTAATATTTTTTCTATGGCAAACGATAACAGCCGCAAATTCAAACAGAATCAAATAATTTTTTGCATACAGCCCTGATTTGTAGAGTACTCAAGGCCTATTGTTTTTATAATTAAACTATAAAGTTTTACCTTAATCCGTCTATGTGATCGCTTAACTTTTCTTCTTTTCTTCTAACGCGTTTCGGATTGTTAATCCATCATCAGAGGTTAAAATAATTCGTCGGTTAAGACTTCGTTAAACATTAAAAGTTGCGTAAAAGACATTTAAAAATTACACTAAAAGAACATTTAAAAATATAGTCCACAAACACAGCGACGTAGCGGATGCGAGTGCGCACTCAATACCGGTCAGCGACGTACTGCACAGTTTATTGGAGTTTTCATGTTATCTATTGATGTGTTGGGGTATGTATTCTATGGCTATGTTATCTATAATCTTATTGTATAGTGTATGCGATTTAAATGCCAATTGTTCGTTTAATATATTATTGGGATTATTATTGGGATTATATTAAACGTACAATTGGCATTTAAATCGCATACATTATACGATAAGATTATAGATAACATAGCCATAGAATACATACCCCAACACATCAATAGATAACATGAAAACTCCAATAAACTGTGCAGTACGTCGCTGACCGGTATTGAGTGCGCACTCGCATCCGCTACGTCGCTGTGTTTGTGGACTATATTTTTAAATGTTCTTTTAGTGTAATTTTTAAATGTCTTTTACGCAACTTTTAATGTTTAACGAAGTCTTAACCGACGAATTATTTTAACCTCTGATGATGGATTAACAATCCGAAACGCGTTAGAAGAAAAGAAGAAAAGTTAAGCGATCACATAGACGGATTAAGGTAAAACTTTATAGTTTAATTATAATAATTGTGACGCGGATACCAATACAATGACTTTACTATTGTTTTTGGTGAAGATCGGTTAAGGGAAAGGGGTAGTTTACCTGCAACGGTTTTTTTTAAATCAAGGGTAATTTTTTTCTATGGCAAACGATAACAGCCGCAAATACAAACAGAATCAACTACTCTTTTGCATACAGCCCTGGATTATAGAGTTCTCAAGACCTGTTGGTTTTGGTGAAGATCGGTTAAGGTAAAGGGGTAGTTTACCTGCAACATTTTATATTTTAACAAGGGTATTTTCTATGGCAAACGATAAAAGCCGAAAATTCAAACAGAATCAACTACTCTTTTGCATACAGCCCTGAATTATAGAGTTCTCAAGACTATTGGTTTTGGTGAAGATCGGTTAAGGGAAAGGGGTAGTTTACCTGCAACATTTTATATTTTAACAAGGGTATTTTCTATGGCAAACGATAAAAGCCTCAAATTCAAACAGAATCAACTACTCTTTTGCATACAGCCCTGAATTATTGAGTTCTCAAGACTATTGGATTTGGTGAAGATCGGGTAAGGGAAAGGGGTAGTTTACCTGCAACATTTTATATTTTAACAAGGGTATTTTCTATGGCAAACGATAAAAGCCGCAAATGTAAACAGAATCAAATAATGTTTTGCATACAGCCCTGAATTGTAGAGTTCTCAAGACCTATTGTTTTTGGTGAAGATCGGTTAACGGAAAGGGGTAGTTTACCTGCAACGTTTTTCTTATCAAGGGTAATTTTTTTCTATGGTAAACGATAGCCGCAAATTCAAACAGAATCAAATAATTTTTTGCATACAGCATTGATTTGTAGAGTACACAAGACCTATTGTTTTTGGTGAAGATTGGTTAAGGGAAAGGGGTAGTTTACCTGCAACGTTTTTTTATCAAGGGTAATATTTTTCAATGGCAAACGATAACAGCCCCAAATTCAAACAGAATCAAATAATGTTTTGCATACAGCCCTGAATTGTAGAGGACTGAAGGTCTATTGATTTTGGTGAAGATCGGTGTAGAGAAAAGGGTAGTTTACCTGAACGTTTTATGTTTTAACAAGGGTAATTTTTTCTATGACGAACGATAACTGCTGTAAATTCAAAGAAAATCAAGTATTTTTTGCATACCTTCCTAAATTGTAGAGAGCTCAAGGCCTATTGATTTTGGTTAAGATCGGTAAAGGGAAAGGGGTAGTTTACCTGAAACATGTTATGTTGTAACGAGATAAATGTTTTCATGACGAATGATAACTGCCGCAAATTGAAACAGAATCAAATATTTTTTTGCATGCATCCCTGCATTATAGAGGACTGAAGGTCTATTGATTTTGGTGAAGATCGGTTTAAAGAAACGGGTAGTTTACCTGCAACGTTTTATGTATTAACAAGAGTAAAGTACTTAATTTTGATAAATAAAGTATCTTGATAAGAAGCTCATAATAATCCACTGTAGAAACATAGACGAAATATCTATAAATGAAGAGGTTAGGTAAACGGGGTGGGGGTAATTTTCTGTAAATGAAAATTATAGTTGAAGGGGGAGGGGAGAATTTTATATGTGTACTACGTTATCGGCAACAAAGAAGTAGTTCTTTGTTAAAATTCCTTCCCAGGCTGTTTAGCCGTAGTCCAATGTTTTCTGCAAAACCAGACTTTTCTGCAGTGCCATCGACTTCCATCTCAGTGAAAATCGAGTGCGAAAACGTGAGGTGGTATACGTTAGTGACCACAGTACTGTGGTTTAAGGCTGAAGCAATAAGTAGAAAGAAATAGTTTCTATGGAAATATTTCATTTCGAATATGATTTTAAATATAAATCTTAGAACATGGAAGTCCTGTATGGTTCTCCATACTGATATTTGTGTTTAAGTAATAGGTTATGTTGTACTTTGTAGGTAAGGTAAACAATGTGTGTATGTAATAGGAATTGATTTAATAATAATAATATTATCAGACTAAATAAATAACGAGAATAATTATGAAGTTTATAATGCAAATGAATTGTAATTATTTTGGAGTAAGGTGATTAAAGTAACGTTGTGTTTTAAAAAAAAACTAATTGGATTAAATAATTTGAGATGAAAGAAGTGATTAATGAATGTTGTATAGATACATTCTGATAATGAATTTAAATGATTTTAGAAGATTTGAACTTGATAATAAATAGTAAATGAGTAAAGGTAAAATGTGTTTAGTTGTGGAGTCATATGGTTGTTATAATATTTCAGAAGGTACATATGGTTTTGTACGTTATATTTGTGATGAGAATTGTTTATAGTTTGAGTCTATGACAAGTGATGATGTGTTCATTTGATGGAGTGACTAACCATATGTAAGTATGAATTTGATAATGACTTTG
Source organism: Magicicada septendecula (assembly GCA_034769895.1). Classification (NCBI taxonomy): domain Eukaryota; kingdom Metazoa; phylum Arthropoda; class Insecta; order Hemiptera; family Cicadidae; genus Magicicada; species Magicicada septendecula. The sequence continues at coordinate 367,051,135 of CM068367.1, read as the reverse complement.
AAGTAAAGTAAAAGAGTCTTATAATGGCAGTAAATGAGTTTGAAAAAAGTTAACTTAGGTAAGATATTATTTTGCAATGTGATGTAAATGAATGTTGATAATCAATTTGAATTTTTGGAGAATTTAATGGTATAATAAAGGATAAATAATCACAGATTGAGGAATGAAAGGATCACTTAAAATTAAAGTTGAAATATTAAAGCGAAGCTTTTTATGTCGGGGGTCCGCACGGAGAGGAGTGAGCAGAAAAAAATCGTTATGAGAGAAGCGTCACGCGCGTTCGGGGATTCCCGCTCTCGTGGCCGCATCATTGTATATAGAGTACCACTCTCTCTCTCTCTCATCCCCTCTCCGAGGGCCTGATCTCAACGGTTCTGTAAATCCCTACTACATTTCTTTCTAGGTCTCTCTCTCTCTCTCTCTCTCTCTCTCTCTGTCTCTCTCATCCTGACGTGCCACGTTGTATTAAATACACCGTGCTTAGTTTATAAGTAGTGTTAACAATGGATAATTCAAGTAGTGATAGTGATGAACCAAAACAAGTAATAACTGTTGTAGCGGATATTCATCAAATTCAAAATGTTGAAACAGAGAGTCATGAAATAACGGTTCAATTTAACAATGAACTCTAATCCGTCGGAATCGACTACAAAATATGACACAACTATTGATGCAGTTTTTTCAAGATTTTTAAATGGAATCGATTCGCAGACATTTGTATCATATTTTACTTACCATAAACCAATAGTATCTATTGTACAATGTAATGAAAATTTAGATAATAATTCATAATGTTATAATATACATCATTGTAAATAAAATGTAATATTTCATGCAAATTTGTAATTTGTATATAATAAAAATAATATATTTTTTTATAATATATTATGTATTTGACAGTGTACACATAGATTTTTTCTATTTTTGATAATTAATTAAAAAATATTTGATTAAATTTTTATGTATTTATTACTGATGTTAACCTTTAATTAACAAATATATTTGAATAAATTATTGTTCTTTCCATTAGTAAACTACTTCATATTTTTTATTGTTCTTTCTATTAGTGAACTACTTCATATTTAATAATTTTTCAACTTAATATTTAAAAATTAATATCAACTTTTGTTCATTAAATTTATTAGTTCTCTATATAGCTTAAAAGCTTCGCTTTGGTCGGTCACTCCCGAGTGCCACACACCCTAGTGTGTAAATTTTTTTCAGATTCAAATGAGATGTTTATTTTAATTAAATGAGGTTTATGCTCGTAACGAATGTTTATATTGTATGATGTTTACTATGTTAGTATATAGGAATTTTAAACAGGTATTATATATTATTTACTTGTGATTCCCCACTTTCGGGCGGTCACGGCGTCACCGAACCCTGACCGTGGATTTGGATTATTGGTAGCAAGTGTGGTTAGGCAGATTGTATCCTCGCCATACGTGTTATTATTTTCAAAATTGGTGAATTTAGAAATTAACCGGGGGGTAATTCAGGGGAATCACCACAACTATGGAACAGCGGCTACCATCGTAGTGCCGTGTTAAGGGCTTATAAATAATATTTAGTACGATTACTGGTGTCCTCGGACATCAGTAATGCCAAATGTTTTATAACGCTGAAGCAAGAATGGGGTAGGCAGCGTCTACACCCTAATTAAACTTCAGTTCTTGTGGATGCACATGGGCGCTACAGTCCACCATCGGGAAATAACAGTGTGTGTGGAAAAGGAGCTGGCAGTTACAAGCCAGGGGCACAGATAACGCATCTGTGCACAAGGTAAATACCTTGACCAACTGGCAGGTGGTTTACCTAATTGTAACTGGGTAAAAGGGGAGAAATAATAAAATGATGAAGTAGGAGAAGTAGCTGAGAAATCAGTGAGAAGTAACGACCACCGTAACAGCGGGACAATCAAGTTTACTCACTCTAACTAGAGAGTTGGTGGTTGATGACCCAGTTCCTGTTCGGTAATGTTTACTATAAGTTTATGATTCAATGATTAGTGATGAACATTCACTTATGAGAACAAATGATTTTAAGTGCTAGATTCAATATTGTAATGATTGTATAATCAACCAGGACATGGTATGAATCAAATTGGATAATGTTGGGTAGGCTGTTTGTGTTATTTATATTCAATGTGCCTATAGAAAGGTCATTCACCTGTTAATGAGGCATCAGCTGATGACTGGTGTGGACTGTATAATGTTTAATATAATCAATTCATATGTTCTTTTGTTAATTAATTTAACTGAATAATTTTGTTTCTTTTATTAATTGTCAGAATATATATTTCTGGAAAAAAAAATTCTTTGAAGTAAGATGGTATTTTATTTTCATGTTCACTATATGAAGTAAAGATTGTGTATGTTGATGATGTATCCGCTGATTCATAATGTTTATATTATATTTTGTAACCAAGTGTAGTTGTATTTGAGTTGAGGATAGAAATAAGTTGTTTATTTTATAATGATTGTTAGCATGTAGTTATGAGGATGTATAAGGAAAAGTAAATTCATTTAAAAGATTTTGGAATTTTGAAAGTTGCAATTAAAAATGATTAACTAAAAGGTATGATGTAAATTAACTTTAATGTGGATCGTTGGTAATGAACTTAGATTTATTTCACTACTTGAATGAAATTTAAATAATTTAATTTGATTTGAAATAATAATGTCAAGCAAACAATTAAAGGTTGAGAAATGGGAGTAAATTTTATTTAAAGGTAAATATGAAATGTTTATGTGAATGTTACATTAATGATGAATATTTAGAGATCTTGTATTTAAGCTAGTAATGAACATGTGTACGCACCCAGTACTTTGCTAAAGGCAATCCAGTATATTTAAAAGGGGAGATATATCGGTTGAGGATCTGGTTTGGTATAAGGCTAGTCATTGAATTTTTGTTGAAATGTTACAAGGTTAGGTGGTACTGTGGTGAGTGCCTGTCTGATTTTACGGTGTTGGGATCTCGAACCGAGAAGTCCAGTAGAGTCATTCAGGTGCAGCCATAGTCGCTGAACCAGGGGGGTAGATTACCCATGATTCATTAAGGAATAAAGGGGGGTTGTTGGGCCATATCCTCGCTGGTCCTCTTAGGTTTTAGCAATGAGAGTTTTTCTGTTTCGGCAGAAAACCTCTCATTGGGGGGGTATTGTAACGGGACAGAATTGAGGGGTTTCTTTTTATTAAATTATTAATGGTAATAACGGGGAATCGCCCAGAACAGTTTTTAATTGTAAAGCATTGTGTGACTTTCGGGGCACCCAGTTGCACGTTTGGTCTGTCCGCCTCTCAACATGCTACATTTCCAGGTGCTGAGGAATGTGAACGAGTGCGCGTATGCCTGCCTGCACAGATGAATTGGCACAAACTTTTTGCGAGCCTCAGAACGCAAGTTTATGGTACACAAACTCGCACTCCAGAAGATATCATGTGACGCCTGATCAGCCTATGAAATTGCAAGTTGCCACAGACCGTAAGACGTTTAGCCATCTTGAAAAAATTACTCAGCGTCAAGTAATCAAACCTGCCGGTTGAACATAAAAGGCTCGCGAGCCGAAAATTTATTAAAAATGTGGTCTAAATTATAATTTAAAGTGGTAAAAAAAGGTGAATAAAATTACAACTAAAAGGGCAGCTATTAACTTTGAATCATTCGACAGTGTCACATTAAACAAAAAATGCAGTGAACAATGTGGACGAACTGAAACATACGGAGTGCTTGCTACACGTGGTTTCCAGGGACGCCGCCAGTCAAGTATAACCGAATATGATAAACAAACTAAATTATGAAAATTTCTAATAAAAGCGCTAAAGTTAAATAAAAGGGGTAAAAGATGTTATTCTCTTCTTTTTATCATCTAAGTGTAAATTATGGACAACGGAGATGCCCACTGTACTGAGTTTAAAACTGATCGACTATGTGTCTGTAAGAATTGTTATAAGTTTCTTAGCTAATACTAAATAATATGATCAGTGAGACACTTACAATTGTTGCTGACGCCAAACACACAACTGTAAATTTTCCCGGACCAACACCTTATTATAAAGCAGAACAGACGACCGTTGTACATTTGTAGGAAATGAAGTAACATGTGTTAGGAAGGCAGTTAGAAAAGATTTGCACTAGGGGGGAGTGTGACACTAATTAATATCTGACAACAAGCTGGCCATTATAATGACCAACACATACTGTAGGGAGACTACTGATTATTTCTTCAAATTCATGTTTTGACGGTGTGTATAAGTTGAGCATAACTGGACGAGAGGTTTTGAGTATCAGTGCGAAAATTAATGGAGTGAGAGTCACTTTTTATTTGAATCATTTCCAGTACGCATCTTTTGAAATAATTATTTTCGTAATATTTAATTTGGGTGTTGTTGAAGTCAAATTCATGGCCGGTGTTTAAATGGTGAGATACTAAAGCGTTGGGGTTACCATTATGGTTTTTTTTATGCCAATCATACCTATGATGATAAATTCTCTTATGTAAATATTGGGACGTAATACCAGTGTATGTGGCTGGACAGTCATTGCATTGGAAAGTGTATACGACATTAGATCGTTTGACTTTGGATGTTGGGTCTTTGAGGCTTGAGAAGAGAGATCGAACAGTATGTTGGTTTTTGAATGCTAAAGTTTTTTGAATTTTTGAAGGCATTTTTTAAGTTTTTCAGAAAGCCCTTTAACATAAGTTGTAGAAAAGTACGAGCCGGCGTTAGGGTCAGGTGTATTAGATTGGGCAGATGTAAAATTGGGGCTCAGCTGATTTGCGCAATGTTTATGAATTACTTGTTTGATTATGTGGTCTGGGTAACCATTGTTTTTGAAAATCTTAAATACTAACTCAGTGTTTTTTTGATGAAATGATTGATCACTTAGACCGGTGGCTCTCTTATATACCGAGTGGATTAAGTTAGTTTTTAGATGTATGGGATGGTTGGAATTAAAATGCAGATATCTACCGGAGTTCGTGGGTTTAATGAACCAATCAGTGACTATAGTACCATCTGTCTGTCTAATAACCTTGGTATCTAGAAATGAAATGGAACTATTCTGTTCATGCTTTATTGTGAACTGTATTCGTTCAAAGCCCATTAGTTTGGAATTGAATAGAGATAAGATAGTGTCATGTTGGTCATATGGAATACATGTTATAATATCGTCCACGTATTTATATAAGAAGGGGAGTTTAAATGGTAGCGTAGGGATAACTGTGTCAAGAAACTGGTTCATGGTAATGTCAGCTAAGATGGGCCCGAGACTGGTACCCATAGCAGTGCCATATGTTTGTTTAAAAAATTGTCCCTGAAATGTGAAATAACCATTATTTCAACAATGCGACAGAAGTTTAAGGAAACTATCCTTATCTAATGTTGTATGTGTCGAGATGCAGTTCCAATTTTTATTTAAAATGTTGATCACTGTTTGGATATTTACCTTAGTGATAAGGGAGGAAACATGTAGTGAAATTAAAACATGATTGGGAGGGATTGTGTGTTTCTTTATAGTTTCAACAAAGGTAAAGCTATCACTAATGTTGTACTTTTCAGAAGACGCATTTTTTAGAATATTTGCTAGCCATTTTGATGTTTCATATGTAGGGGAGTTTATATGAGAAGCATATTTGAGTCACATTTCTGTTGTCCTTTTATATTTGTGGTATAGTAATATTGTTTTATGGAAGCTAATTTACCTTATATATGTGTATATACTTATAATTATAATTTACCAATTTTTAAAATAAAATTTGTTCAAATTTTTGTTTGATTTAAAATGTATCTCCATATGAGGCATATTAATTAAGAACCCAAACTTTTAAACTAGTATCCAAATATGATAGAAAGGCATCATATGTTCGCATGGATTGCATAGTGGAGATTTTAGAATTCTCTCATACCGTCTACATGTATATAACAGATTGTACATAGCTTGTGTTCACCGTTGAGTAAAGTAATTACAAATGAGCAATTTCAGTTAGTCTTTATTGATCAGCTAACTAGTTTTTCTCACTTTTATTAAATGTTATCAAAGAAAAATTTTATTTTTTTGTTAATCACATGTGAATCCATATGTTAAAAAATACCATAAGTATTAATTATATAAATTTTTGTAAACCCATAACATTAACAATGTTTTATATAGAATTTTTTAGAGAAGGCATTCATACGATTCTGGAAATGTATGAGGCGGATATGTTACTACTGAGTGATTATATATATTTAAACTCATAAAACTCACGTTTTATTGCGAGGTCTGTACATTAAGAGTATTCATGAACTTCATGACTTGGATATGTCAGGGGTTGGGTTGTATAAATGTAGCAGCAGTGTATGTTCATAGGATTGTGAATAATCTTTACATGAAGAAGAAAATCTAATTGACAAGCATATTTGAGTCACATTTCTGTTGTCCTTTTATATTTGTGGTATAGTAATATTGTTTTATGGAAGCTACTTTACCTTATATATGTGTATATACTTATAATTATAATTTACCAATTTTTAAAATAAAATTTGTTCAAATTAATAAAAATAAAACAAAAATTTAATTACAGATTTTTTAAGATTTAAATTAAAAATTTTAAAGTGTTTTAAGATTCCTTAGTTAAGAACTTATTAATTTTACTGGTTTTCAACATTGAGGACCAATCTTCTATTTTTTTCCATACAAAGAATTAGTTGGGTAAAAACAGAATTAGTTGTATAACATAGCTTAGATTAACTTTAGACCATATAACATGATTGCAAAAGCCATTGTTTTAAATTATACTAATAAGTATTAAAATATGAATTATAGGTGAAAAGAAACATAGATGTACAGTACTATTACTGTTAAATGTTCTGTTTTAGTGCAGAGTCTCCTGTACTTTGGATTCGTTTGGATCCAAACATGACACTACTGAGGTCAGTAGTGATTGAGCAGCCTGACTATCAGTGGCAGTATCAGTTACGCCATGAACGAGATGTTACAGCTCAGTTGGAAGCAATTGTTGCACTTGAAAGATTTCCCACACCTGCATCACGCCTTGCTTTGACTGATACAATAGAGAATGAATCAACTTATGTTGAAGTCAGATGTAAAGCAGCACATTGTTTAACAAAAGTGAGTTTTGAAAAACACTGACGGAGTTCAATATAAGTAAATATCTTTAATTAAACCAGATGTAATATTGTTTTTTTCTGAATAACATAACTAGGTCTCTTTTATGACAAACAAATAAATGTGTGCAAGTGTGATAAGTCTAATTTTTCTGTTTTTATCATGTAAAGTATAACAGTGTCACTATGTACATAAGGACGTGTCTTGAAAATTTGCTGTTTTCTGATTTTTAGTTGTTACTCTTTCTAACTTTTATCTTTTGTATGCTGTTCTGGTTTTTATGCAAATCTTAATCCCAGTATAAGAGTTAATCTTTTTGACGTGTTATTTCACATTATTTTTATCAATTCATCTCGTTCATAAAGGTGTATGGGTATATCTTTTTTGGCATGAGTTATTCTAACATGTTTGTATTTGAGTATTTCTTAAACAGTTTGTAACATTTGTAAAAAAATGTTAGGTTTCTTTTTTATAAATGCCAATCTTGAAAAAAACCTGTAATTGTAAATTTGTTATAAGAGAGAAAATGTTATCAACATGTTTTGGATGAAAGTTACTTACCATCTTTAGTAAATGTATTCATCTCCTTATAGTGCATAGTGCACTTTGTACATAAAAGACTATCAATAATTAAAGAAAAGGCGCTCTGTCGACATTTATAAGAAACTAAAATGCTAAACAGATATTACTTTAATGATGTATAAAAACTTGTATAACATTGGTCCTTATTTCTAAATTTAATTTAGTGGTGTTCATTCTGTGATTTTTTTTATACTTCTGTTTGAACGTGTTCTTTGGGCTATGCTATATTCCAGTAGCAATATAATCTGTATAATCATATGTACAATCTATGTTTGACACTATGTTTAACATGGGCCCTGTCCTCATCTCCGAATTTCATTTAGTGGTTTTCTTTTTGATTTTATTTTTTGTTTGATATTTCTGTTTGAACACATTTCTCAGTTTGTGCTACATTCCAGTATTGCATTAACGTTAATGGGTGAGGCAATAGTATGACACTGTAAATGTACTAATAAATTATAATATAAAAATTTCTGCTACCATGGTTTTATGATCAGTAACAACATAATTCATTTCTAAATCGGAAGGTGTCACAGAATTTTAGATTGGCAGTTGCAGTATGGTTGAAAATGTAATTTAATTCCTTAATTTTTAATGTGTTCAGCAAAAAGTTTCCTCTGTTCTTCAACATCAGAATAAGTAGTGTAATTTGCCTATATGGAATCAAAGTGGTGTCTGAAAGACTGGGTAGTTAATAAATAATCATTTGTTTCCTTATTGTCAGAATTAAGTCATGTAATTGAATTAATATAGCAAGTTACACACTGTTTAATTTTGTGAACATGTTTATGATACGCTGTCAATTTTCTCAAAATATATTTCTGATGAAAGTAGTAAAAACGATAAAATGTGCTAAATTTAAATGTGGTGAATTAAAACAAACATATTCTGGCAAATAATAGTTTTGGACAGTAATCAGAATAATCACAAAAGTAAAGTGGTTGTTTTCATTATCAAGTTTAGACATAATTAAATCAAATTCAATTTAATATTAACCACTACTAAAATATCATCCTTCAAGTTAGAAGTTGGGTGAAACTCTTGTACAGTTAATGTTTTCACAAGCACTTATAGATAGATAAGAGAGATGGGTAGATAGCCAGATAGATTAACATAATTGTAAATATGTCATTCGAAATTTGATACTTCTGAATTAATATATTCATTAAAAACTACAATCCCAAAAGTTCACAAATACTTTCCTTACTGTTAAAAAGTAATAATATCATGTGTTAATAATATAATGATAACAGACACAATGTTGTGTAGATAAAATGACACTGTCATTACATTTACAGAATCTTCATATTTTGTAACACACATTGTGTATTAAATTTAAGCATTTCTCAGAATTTTACAGGGATATTTAGTGAATTGTATGTTATAACAAGAGAAGGTGTAATAGGTGTGTGTTTAAAAAATAATAACACTTCTTAAATCATATCAACTTTATAAAAATCATTCCAAATTTATTAAATAAATTTCCAAAATTACGAGTTAAAATTTCATCATTATTATTCGCAATTCTTTTGTGTGTGCTCATCATACACACAATTATTGCCGCTATACAAATAACATTACACAAACATTCGTAAATATAATACACAAGATATAAATTTACATGTATAAATAAAAATTTTTGTAATATATAATGTGCTCTCGACTTGCTCAGATTGTCTATTTCTTTTTAAATTCCATATTTTTTCTTTTTATATTATTATTACATATGAATATATTATTCATGAATTATCAATCAATTTTAGAATTACTAAAACATTTTTGCTACGTTATAATTTCAAACAAAAAATAATTTAGTATATTTTAAATTACTACTAATTAACCAATTAAATTTTACAATTATTCTTTACACTATTAAAGTTATCATTGTCTCTTTTCTTTTTAATGTCTTTTATGAATCGTTGGTTGACGAGTAAATATGGTTTTATGTCACCTTATTTCTGAGCGGTGATGCTCAGTGATTCCTCGTCATGATCCTGAGTCCTGTGTTGATCCTCCATTGTCGTCCGGTCCTCCTGGTCCACTCAGCATTCAGATGACTCGTACGGTACTGCTGGGATATCGACCTTGGGTGCTCCCCCGTCGGGCATAGCCTTCGGCTGCTGCTATGTTCCAACAAAAGAGAGATCGAGCCGGTGCTGGTCGCGTATTTATACTGTCAGGCGCAAAAATCATGTTTCAACCATTCTGTGCATGATTTATATTGTTGTAGTTTGTCGAGCGTCCCTTTACAGATTCGATTATTTTTCGTATTTATTTTAATTTTAATCGCAACATGCGAAGTCTTTTGTTTATTACTCGATGTTCATATGATCGGTAATTTATGTATGTATAATTGTATGTTAACAGTTTTTCTATACTTTAATTGTTCTTGGTTCTATTCACTTTTATTTACACTGCATTAATATGTATTATTTGTTTTGCACTAAAAATTGCACATGTTTGCGTCTTTATATTATTAATAACGTGGCATAATTTGTTTTGCCATATCTTACGCGCACTTACCACAATTTAAATAAATTACTTATTTAATTCACATTTATTCTGGGGTGACAGCTGGTTTCAACTGGCTTACACTCACACACATAAAATACACTTGTACACAAACTTAGCTGTGTGTGGCGTGATCTTCATGTACCGACCTGCGTTCGGTGTTCCCCTTCGCTGTTACAGCTTTCAATACGCATTTTTTTTTTTAAATACTGGCAATATTAGTTATTTACAAACTAACTGCGACAATGCACAGTAACGTACGCAGACGTACTGTTGCATTATTTCCCTGCTTAAAAATAAAAAATTTAAGAAACTTGTTTATTAAATTTTTACCTTTTGCATTTGACAAAATTTACATCACATTTTATTATTACAATATTCATTTAATTTAATTAATTATGCTCATAATAATGGTATAATCATCATTTCATTTATCCTTATGTAGGGTGGACTGAACAAAATATTCCCCCCCCTTACATGTTGAAGTGCTGCGTGGATTCGTTGCTATATCCACTTTAACTTTCTATAGCGTGCGTTCTCCTTTAATTGTAATAGTGACCTACTTACTCATTCATAAAATTTCCTTAGAGAGCTCACATGATATTTGCCATCTCTCTCTGTCGTGTGTCATCATGTACAATAAAAGTTTGCTTGCCAACTTGTCTTAGCAAAGTATAAGGTCCATCATACAGTCTAAAGAATTTTTCAGCAGTATTGTCTATGCGTTTGCCAACTGGATTTGTTTTTGATAACACTCTCTCTCCAACATTAAAATTCTGTAACCTATGAGTTCTGTTAAATCTTTACATTCTCTTATTTACCTCTTTCAATTATTCTACTTTTAGCATGATCAATTTTAATGCTTAAAGGTACAGGTAAGTTCTGATTAGCAGGTTTGTGAACGTACTGCTTCCAAAATCTGTCGGGTTGACGACCTTGCTCTAGCTCTGTCGGTGTGTAGCTTGTTGCATCGCTATAATTATCATTAATGGCTTGTTCAAAGAACGGTAAATATTCTGCCCATCTATTGTGTTGGTTATGGCAGTAAATACGTAGGTACTTACCCAATTCTTTATTCACTCTCTCGGCTAAATTTCCCTGTGGATGTCTGATGGATGTTGTAACGTACCAAATTGGCAGTTACATAAAATAACTATCTATTACGTCAAGTAAAGGGAGATCATGAAAATATTTCAAAGTGCATAAAATAAGGAACAGGAGAATATAGACAAAGTGTGTATATACGAACGTATATTATTGAAACAACCCAACAAAGAAGAAGGAAAAATAATATGGATATAATCGAGTACAAAAGAGAGAGAAAATGACAGCGAGCCAATATAATATGTTAGAATCCAGGCCCAATAGGTCCAAAATAGTGAGGGGACATGACAAAAATAATCATTAAAATGAAGAGGAGCCAACAGGTCCAAAATAGTGAGGGGAAACAACGAAAATAATAATTAAAATGAAGAGGAGCCAACTCAAATACAACCACAATGAAGATAAAACAAACAAATTTGTTTATCAGTATAAAATACTATGGAACAATGACTACCACAAACAAAAATATTGAAGAATATGACAAGACTATGGGAACATTGATTATCACAAGTAATGTATGACCCAGGAGAACACCGACGGTGAACAACGATTAACCAGAAGAAGAAAGGAAGAAGAAGAGCAAAGGAAACATACCACGAAGAATGAAGATAATGTATGTACAAGACATCAACACTCACAAGGTATACAAGGAACTATATTAATGATCGGAAGAAGTGTAATGATTATTCGAAGATCAACTACGAAGAAACCAGTGTTTAGCATAATTGAGTAATCACAAACAATAACAGTGAAAACTTAATGTAAGTGTGACAACCTGTAATATGATAACCATTTTTACCCCAATTAAACACCACAGACAATACAAGTGAGAATGTTTATAACAGAGGAAAATGAGTAACCATTATAAGTGAAAGAATCCAAGATTAACTAGTTAAAATGCACAGACAATTAGTGTGACCAGTTTAATCAAGATTGTGACACAACATAGATAATCATTAAGACCACCAAACGAAATATGAGACAGAACAGTAAATTAATTGTTCATAGGAACTGATAATAAAAGCTTTGTAAGCCTTAAAATGAAATTTGACTGAATGCCACAGCAAGACGGAACAAAATATAAACAAATTCCAGAACAAATAGTAGCAAATAAGCTAGTTTGTTAGGTATAAAACAATCAATGTACCAAAACCTAGGTACAACCCAACAAGAAATGTAATATTCTTAGACTAAGAATACTTGTGTTATTGTTTCAACAAATAGTGTAAACACGTGTATTACTTAATAATTAAACCATTGTAGTAGAATGCCATAATGAAATGGTAATAGTAGAGTCAAATACTGCATAAGAATATGTTGAACATTGTTGCCAGACAACTGACACATAACCTCATAGAAAGTGCACCTATAACATAAAATCATGTATATTAGTTAAACCAAGCAACTATCAACAATTGTTTCAAACAAAGACTAATTATGAATAGTAATGCAAACCAATAAATAACATATGTACTGAAATACACAGCAAATGAATCAGATTGAATATGATATCATAAAGCCAAAAGAACAGAAACCCAATGTGACAAGATAGTTGATCAAAATGCACTATCAAAACTTATCAAAAGATTAAGAAAAATGTTACCAGTAGTTAGAGAAATGTCTGATACTGCTATGAGAACACCTCACAAATGTAATAGTAGTAGTTTTATAATTGAAATATTATAAACTAACTAACTACCATTGTAAAACCAGATGTAAACAAACACTATACTAAGAATTGGAGAGCTTTCAGATAACGAAAGGTTGATAAATACATTAAACCAACACGGTACAACAATTGTACACTATTTTAATTAATAACATTATATGCCTTGTATGATAAAATACTTAAAAAAGTGACAAATTAGAGAAATGAGAACAGAAGGTATTTTTGATAATACCATAAGTATATAAAAAATAACATTTTTGCAAAATAAAATGTGAACAAATGTAAATAAATGTATATACTAGTGTTAGGATGTCAAACAAATGTAATTAGGTAAGGAATAATAGCGTTACATATAATTATAAATAATCGAATGTGGCCACTAGGGACGCCATTACCAGATATTGTTTAAATTGTCATTACAACTATTTTAAGTACTAAAACGAAAGAGAAATGGACTCGAGACGTTTAGTAGTAAGTATTATAGTGTAATTGTAACAAAATATGGTGAAACAAACTAATTTATATTAAGAATCACCATATGAGTTTGTGAAATGGCTAAGTGAGTTAATAATGAACGGATTCAATCCTTGTTTAGACTTAAAATAAAGCCACAAGTGTCCGCGATTTAATGCCACTAACCATTCGACGATACGACAATTGGTAAAAAAGTTATGACAATTATAACTTTTTCAGTCATTTTGTGTATCGATGCATACGTCACTCGTAGCCTCGAACCCACGCTATAAATTGTAAAAAATTAAAAGTTTTATTTAACCAAAGTGTTTTGGGGTTGAGAGTTTGACCTCTTGAACCAATCAAATGGCTTAAAATAACCAGACGAGAAGGAGACGCTCTGGTGAAGGAATCTTTCGTTCTGTATCATTCAACACGCAAGGTTCACACAAGAAGTCGTCAAAATTATTTCAAAATGTGCGCGTCACAAACAGTAAGAAGCCTACATACACTAACCTATACACAACAATCTATTACAGAGTGTCCAGTGCACTAAGTGAACAGTGAAAATAACTCGACCAGTGTCTAATAAAGGTCGTGTTTTGTGTTTTTAAATCAGGGAGTACTATATTTTAATTATTTTAACGAAATGAATTAAAATAATAACCTTCGTTAGTAAACGAACGATATTGTTTTGGACTGCACTAGTCAAAAGTACTAAAGTGCTTAAATTATGATGAAAAATTATCAGAACTGAATAAATGAATCATAGCGCAATAATTAATTTAAAAAATAAATATTTTACAATTTAATAATAATTGAAAAGATCGGAATTAATTTAAATACCGATCACCAATGTATAACATATAGTCGCTCATTTGACTAAACGTTTTGAATTAACGAATAATCGTTTTATTGCGCAAATATTCTAAATAACTGATAATTATATGTCAGATGACTTATAAATAAAATGTTTATGTTCATATTATTAAGAATTTAATAAGTAATATACTTATTCAAAATAATTACTTACGTTTAGCCTGCTAGGTAACTAACCTAGAACTGACGATTATAATTTTGTCACCAAGTAATAATTCTGTTCTCAAATAATTTTAATTAAATGAAAGCTATAACAAGAGTTTTTTTTTCTATAAATTTTTTCTCTTGCCAGTACATGATTTTAATAGTTAATGAATAAACAATAATAATATTTTTAACAGTGCAAGCACAGAGCACGTGTTTTGACCACAACTGCTGTATGCGTTAGCCTAGCGTACAATAGTACGATATATCGGTTATGGTACTGAATTTTCTAATTTTAAATCTTTGTTTGTTTTTGTAGTAATACATTATTAAATATTGTTAAATGAAATCACATCTTGTAATCTGGTATCATGTATCTTCCAAGAACTCACTAATTTGGTAATATAACTGAATAAAGTGGACATAACCTCGTTCACCAAAGACATTATACCATACATCAGTGTTACCAGCCTTGAGGTACAAAATCTCAGGAATTGTTTAAAGTAATTATTGTTTATAAAGATATTATTGATTGTTTTTTTAAAAGAGTTCATTGCATTTAATTATTGTTAATAAACCCCAATTTATTTACCAGTGGAACAGAGTTTTTGATTTTTTTAATAATAAATAAAGTAGTTTAATTTTTCATGAACAGTTCTAACATAAGGTGGCGATAGGATTTGAATGACCAATATCATTCAAATTGCAGTTAAACTTTTAATTGATTTTTGTTGTATATGTGCATTATTTATGATATTCAAACGGAATATCCATATATGTGTATCCAGTGTTTTTGCAGTCGAAGAAGTCACCAACGAGAATATTGAAGACATCCACATATGGTAAGTGGGGAGGTTGACAGTGAAGTGATAAATACTCTTTTAAACAACAAAACTTAAACGTGAACACTCATCCAAATTTATTAATAATCATACTCTAATAATTATAAACAATAACATTGCGTACTCGACTCGAGTATATCAGCTTCTAATAATAAAATCATTATCTACTATTAATCTGTTTTGTAACAGATTGGCGCCCAATGTCTGAGCGCGAATTAGGATGAAACCGCTTAACAGTTTAATTAATCAAACAAATAATTTCACAACCTAATTCGACAGTAAGACAGCAAGTGCATTACCAAGATAACAAGATGTCAGGTTTAACAAAAGAACAGGAGGCACTAATGCAAGAGATGCTCAAAATGGCGATGAGGATAAACGAAAGTATCCAGTCAATGAATAAGAAGATGGATGAAAATTTACAATCATTGAAGGAAGACAACCGATCCATGGTGGAATCATTGAATAAGAAATTGGATGATTACAATAATAGTATAGATGAAGGTCTCCAGTCAGTAGGTAGAACAATAATAATAGTATAGATGAAGGTCTCCAGTCAGTAGGTAGAACAATAGAAGATGGTTATAAGAGACTGGAAGAGGGAACGGAAGAGGTGAAAATGGAAGAAAGAAGAACCATGCGTCCAAAGAAGACAAGGGTTACAAAAGAATTAATCGAAATGACTCGAGGTGGTCTAATTAATATGA
Organism: Magicicada septendecula; assembly: GCA_034769895.1. Lineage (NCBI taxonomy): Eukaryota > Metazoa > Arthropoda > Insecta > Hemiptera > Cicadidae > Magicicada > Magicicada septendecula. The sequence goes on along the minus strand of CM068367.1, from coordinate 367,035,128 downwards.
TCAACTTACCAATCGTCGACCATGAAGAAGGGATCTTTAGGAAGGAGTTTCATGAAGATGGACGAGGAGGAGAATTATGTGACAACAAAAAGAATATAACCAATAACATATTTCAAACAAAGATTTCCAAAAGAAGAGTGAGATATTTTAAGAAAACGGAAGGCTATCAAGAGCAATGGGACCGGATTGTCGAAGGGTACGCCAGAGAAATAAGAGAATTGAGGAAGAAGAGGAGCCAATTAATGGAAGGACCCAACCAGCAGACAGGTGACGGTCAAACAGAATTAGAAGAGATACCAAATATCAGTACTAACAACGACCAGGAGAACACTGAACACGTATATACCGAAGAGAGGGAGAAGAAGAAGACGGAAGAACGGAAGGCAGATGAAGCCCTGATAGCATCAAAATGGAAAAACCAAATGATAGCCAGATATATGAAGAGAACGGCTAGGAGCATGAACACTGAAGAAGTTCGAACGACGAGGAGAGAGGAGAGCAATGACTATGGTTAAAATGAATAAAAATACATTGAAATATGGGACGGATTATTTTGATAACGAATAATGCTAACATGAACAACACATGAAACGGTATATTGAAAATTAAATTATGAAGAAAGAGTGAAATATTGCGATAAAGAATATTGGTTATTTATACTAAATAAGAAGTGAATATATAACTGTGAGAATAAATGTTGACTATATTGTGATTTTGTAATATAAAAATGTGTTCTAAAGAAATTATGTAAAGGATGAAGAAAATTGTATTTACAAGTACTTAAAAGAAAAAATAATAATACGAGACTGACACATTAAATCTTTGGCACAAAATATAATTCCAAGAGCCAAGTCAACAACAACTTACCTGTACTACATAAAAGAAAGAATAACTATACGAGAACGACAAACACCATCTTTGGCACAAACATAATTCCTAGAGCCTAGTCAACAGTAAAATACCAACCTACCCGTACTACATAAAAGAAAAAAAAGTAACTATACGAGAATGACAAACAACATCTTTGGCACAAAAAATTCCAAGAGCCTAGTCAACAAGTAAATAACAACTTACCCGTACTACATAAGAAAAATAACTATACGAGGCCGACACATAACACCCATGGCATAGCAAATTCCAAGAGCCAAGTCAACAAGTTAATTACCAACTAACCCGTACTACAAGTGTAAGAATTATACAGACAGACACACAAGATCTACGGCATGAATTAATGTATCCAAGAGCCAAGTCAACCAGTTAATTACCAACTAACCCGTACTACAAGTGTAAGAATTATACGAGACAGACACACAAGATCTACGGCATGAATTAATATATCCAAGAGCCAAGTCAACAAGTTAATTACCAACTTACCCGTACTACGTAAAGAAAAAAAATATATATATACGAGAAGGACAAACAGCAACCATGGCAAAATATAAAGATTTCCAAGAGCCAAGTCAACAAGTTAATTACCAACTAACCCGTACTACAAGTGTAAGAATTATACGAGAAAGACACACAAGATCTATGGCACTAATATAAACATATTATAATTTCCAAGAGCCAAGTCAACATGTAAAATAACAACTCACCCGTACAGATAAAAGAGGAGACGATGGACGAGATGATATACAGAACGAGCAGAAAATAAGAAGTTGGAGGAACGAAAGCAAATAAATATCATTGATGTAGATAATAGATGACACACAACCATGAGGCGAGACACTAGAAGAGAGCCTATATCAAATGGGTTATATTTCATTTGACATCATGAGAATATATTCATGAATTATATCCAGAGAAGTGAATCCTGAAAATGAAGAAGATTATGAAATGACGTTTAATGTAATACCAAGAGAAAAGATTAATTGATGACAAAGAAGAATGAAAAAATAATGTATTAACGAAGATGATCATGAGAGTATACCAGTGATGAAATGCAAACAAACTATCCCTGTAAAATGTGAAGAATTTAGTTAAGTTGAATCAAGAAGAAGAGAATATAACAATGTATAAACCGCAAATGCGTGAGATGATCCCAAGGATATTTATTATTTGTCGAAAGAACGACCACTTTATATTTTGAATTAATTTGAGATGAATTGACTGATGAAATATGCCAGCAATCATTTATATTATTGACGGAGATGATGTGCCTCTGTATTTATTGATGTTAGTATGGCCAGTGGAGTTGTATGCCAAAGTGGGCCACTCTGAACTGCCCCAGCTAAACTTATGTTAGGGAATTAGGGAACTAAATAAACAAGGGAGATAATTACATAGAAAAGAAATAATTATGATTCAAACAGAAGAAAGTGAAGGGATATATAAAAAAGCATAAGAGTCGATATGGAAATGTACAACAATTGATGAATTCTTCAATAAAAAATAAATATACTAATTCAGAATTAATCAATTCTTATAGGAAGGCATATGTAACGTACCAAATTGGCAGTTACATAAAATAACTACCTATTACGTCAAGTAAAGGGAGATCATGAAAATATTTCAAAGTGCATAAAATAAGGAACAGGAGAATATAGACAAAGTGTGTATATACGAACGTATATTATTGAAACAACCCAACAAAGAAGAAGGAAAAATAATATGGATATAATCGAGTACAAAAGAGAGAGAAAATGACAGCGAGCCAATATAATATGTTAGAATCCAGGCCCAATAGGTCCAAAATAGTGAGGGGACATGACAAAAATAATCATTAAAATGAAGAGGAGCCAACAGGTCCAAAATAGTGAGGGGAAACAACAAAAATAATAATTAAAATGAAGAGGAGCCAACTCAAGTACAACCACAATGAAGATAAAACAAACAAATTTGTTTATCAGTATAAAATACTATGGAACAATGACTACCACAAACAAAAATATTGAAGAATATGACAAGACTATGGGAACATTGATTATCACAAGTAATGTATGACCCAGGAGAACACCGACGGTGAACAACGATTAACCAGAAGAAGAAAGGAAGAAGAAGAGCAAAGGAAACATACCACGAAGAATGAAGATAATGTATGTACAAGACATCAACACTCACAAGGTATACAAGGAACTATATTAATGATCGGAAGAAGTGTAATGATTATTCGAAGATCAACTACGAAGAAACCAGTGTTAAGCATAATTGAGTAATCACAAACAATAACAGTGAAAACTTAATGTAAGTGTGACAACCTGTAATATGATAACCATTTTTACCCCAATTAAACACCACAGACAATACAAGTGAGAATGTTTATAACAGAGGAAAATGAGTAACCATTATAAGTGAAAGAATCCAAGATTAACTAGTTAAAATGCACAGACAATTAGTGTGACCAGTTTAATCAAGATTGTGACACAACATAGATAATCATTAAGACCACCAAACGAAATATGAGACAGAACAGTAAATTAATTGTTCATAGGAACTGATAATAAAAGCTTTGTAAGCCTTAAAATGAAATGTGACTGAATGCCACAGCAACACGGAACAAAATATAAACAAATTCCAGAACAAATAGTAGCAAATAAGCTAGTTTGTTAGGTATAAAACAATCAATGTACCAAAACCTAGGTACAACCCAACAAGAAATGTAATATTCTTAGACTAAGAATACTTGTGTTATTGTTTCAACAAATAGTGTAAACACGTGTATTACTTAATAATTAAACCATTGCACTAGTCAAAAGTACTAAAGTGCTTAAATTATGATGAAAAATTATCAGAACTGAATAAATGAATCGTAGCTCAAAAATTAATTTAAAAAATAAATATTTTACAATTTAATAATAATTGAAAAGATCGGAATTAATTTAAATACCGATCACCAATGTATAACATATAGTCGCTCATTTGACTAAACGTTTTGAATTAACGAATAATCGTTTTATTGTGCAAATATTCTAAATAACTGATAATTATATGTCAGATGACTTATAAATAAAATGTTTATGTTCATATTATTAAGAATTTAATAAGTAATATACTTATTCAAAATAATTACTTACGTTTAGCCTGCTAGGTAACTAACCTAGAACTGACGATTATAATTTTGTCACCAAGTAATAATTCTGTTCTCAGATAATTTTAATTAAATGAAAGCTATAACAAGAGTTTTTTTCTATAAATTTTTTCTCTTGCCAGTACATGATTTTAATAGTTAATGAATAAACAATAATAATATTTTTAACAGTGCAAGCACAGAGCACGTGTTTTGACCACAACTGCTGTATGCGTTAGCCTAGCATACAATAGTACGATATATCGGTTATGGTACCGAATTTTCTAATTTTAAATCTTTGTTTGTTTTTGTAGTAATACATTATTAAATATTGTTAAATGAAATCACATCTTGTAATCTGGTATCATGTATCTTCCAAGAACTCACTAATTTGGTAATATAACTGAATAAAGTGGACATAACCTCGTTCACCAAAGACATTATACCATACATCAGTGTTACCAGCCTTGAGGTACAAAATCTCAGGAATTGTTTAAAGTAATTATTGTTTATAAAGATATTATTGATTGTTTTTTAAAAGAGTTCATTGCATTTAATTATTGTTAATAAACCCCAATTTATTTACCAGTGGAACAGAGTTTTTGATTTTTTTCATAATAAATAAAGTAGTTTAATTTTTCATGAACAGTTCTAACATAAGGTGGCGGTAGGATTTGAATGACCAATATCATTCAAATTGCAGTTAAACTTTTAATTGATTTTTGTTGTATATGTGCATTATTTATGATATTCAAACGGAATATCCATATATGTGTATCCAGTGTTTTTGCAGTCGAAGAAGTCACCAACGAGAATATTGAAGACATCCACATATGGTAAGTGGGGAGGTTGACAGTGAAGTGATAAATACTCTTTTAAACGACAAAGCTTAAACGTGAACACTCATCCAAATTTATTAATAATCATACTCTAATAATTATAAACAATAACATTGTGTACTCGACTCGAGTATATCAGCTTCTAATAATAAAATCATTATCTACTATTAATCTGTTTTGTAACAATGTGAGTATGGGCTGAATTCCATTTTCCCTTAATACTCTATTCCATACAATGCTTTGAAACTGTACTCCTTGATCACTAAGAATTCTCTTCATTTTACCATACATCGGAATATATTTTTGGAACAGAATTTTTAGGATGGCTTTCGTTGTGGGTCACATAACAGGATACAGATGAACTGCCTTAGAAAACACGTCTATATAGAGCAGTATGTGTCTAACCCCCCGACTTGATCATGGTAATGGGCCTAAGAAGTCCACTGCAACTAACTCCCCTTTCGCCTCCTTCTGTACACTTAGCATTTCCACGTAGGTATGAAGATTTGGTTGCTTAGAAGTCTGGCAATCATAGCATTTCTTCAACTCACCTTTAATCTTCCTGAACATGTTGTTAATTGTAAAATCTTCTCGTAGGGATAAATAACATTTTAATGCCGAGGCATGAGCTAAGCTCTCATGAGTTATTGTAATCATTTTAAATAACATTTCATTTGTCAACACAATTTTCCAGTCATGTCTTATTAACTTGAAAAGAATATTATTATATAGCTTATATTGAGCTGGTAGATGAGACTGATGTTTTAAATTCCGCAATATAAGATCTCGATCTTGTTCTTCAGCTAGATTCTGTAGCATTCTTTTTACTTAATTAGTTATTTCGAAGCGTATAGGTAGTAGTCGCACTTCTTTATCATCTTTATTATAGATTTCCTCGCGTTCTTCTGTAACATATCGGCTCAATATATCTGGAACGCTATAATCTTTTCCTTTGGAGTATTTAATAGTGAATGAGTACTCTCCAATGGCTAAAATCCATCTCAGTAAACGAGAATTGGTTGTAACGGGGCAAAAGGGGGGACGTTTTATTTCATTAAATTTGGGTTTATTTTATTAAAATATTTTAAATTCATTTTCATCTGTGGCAATGAAGTAATGCCAATTTTGCTGTTCAATGGATTTAAATATTAAAAAATTTTTTTTTGGAATATTGAAAAAGTAACTTATATTTTAATAAATTTAAATTTTTTTTGGAAAAAAAATTTTGATTCTTTGTGCCTGCCATCTAATTGATGTTTTGAATTTTGATTATATGATTGTTTATGTGTAGCAATAGTGTTATTGAATTATATTGTGTAGGATATATGTAGAATCAAATGTTAGGATAAGGGAGTTCATGTTTTAATTAAATGTTCAATTTATTTGTTTTTCTAATTATTAATAATAACGAAGAGAATTAATCAATTCAGATAAAAGATTTTATTTTTTGATTTTGAAGAAAGTAATGGAGATAGAGCAGTTTGATTTCAACTTAAATAAATTTTTTTGAATGTAAGAATACATTTTTTGCTAGGATGTAGTAATAAGTGTGTGTACAACCCCAGTAACTGCTAAAGGCAGCCCAGTGTGCATGAAAAGGGGAAACATAACGGTTGAGGATCTGGCATGGTATAAGACCAGGGGTTTGGATTTTGGGGTGGCATGATAGAAGGTTAGGTGTGCGGTGGAGCGTGTTTGTTCGATTTTATGGTGTTGGGATCTCGGATAGAGAAGTCCAGTGATCTCGTTCAGATGTGGCCATAGTCGCCGAGCCAGGGGGGTTGTTTACCCATGTGGTATAAGAACAAATGGGGGTTTGTTGGCACCATATCCTCACCGGTCCTCTTAGGGGTTTAGCAATGAGATTTCTTCTGTTTCGACAGAAGACCTCTCATTGGGGGGGTATTGTAACGGGCAAAAGGGGGGACGTTTTATTTCATTAAATTTGGGTTTATTTTATTAAAATATTTTAAATTCATTTTCATCTGTGTGGACAGCCACACGTTATATAAAAGCTTTGTTCGAACAAAGGAACTGTGATGAAGCAAGTACAACGGAATGTGCGTATCGCACACCAATGCTTAATTCTCAGAACGGCGAAACAATGTAATGTGCCCCAACGCACGAACGTCGGCGGAGCGCCTAACCCACGCTAAGCGAAAGGCGCACAAGATGGCTTGGGAGAAGAATTTTGTCTTACACGTGGTCCGAGCTGGCGGATATAAGTTTAAGCCCTGCCCACATTTGTGACGTCGACCAGTGAACACTCAATATCGTCAACGTCTGAAACACGAAAAACCCAGGTGTTGGCTGAACAGTAACTATGACTAAAAAGTACAAGGCATTGCTTTCCGCCTTGTCGATTGAATTAAAAGTGTAAAAGTCTTGGTGAACGCTCGTCCCAGTCTCTCACCAACACATACCTGGCCATCTCGCCCAACGGGGCTCTTCTATAAAATTCAATATACAATAAAAGTGCGAGCAGTTTTCCCAAAACTGCGGAAATAATAAGTTTTTTTTTCAAAAAAGGTAGTAGTTAGACCCGGGTCGTAAAAAAGAATGAATTAACAAATTATTTCGGATCAATATAGTGAACTAGTAAGTGCGGAACCACGAGGCCGGAAAACACCACGATGTCGGCGAGGGAGTTATGTAGAGTATCCAACATGTAAAATAAATAAAAGGGGTTTGGTTTTGTTGTAATATTGTGAGAATGCGAGCAGACTGGGCTGTCTGATGTAACTAAGGTAAGATGTTTCAGTATAGTATTGTAATTGTAATGGTAACTTAATCATATCGTAAAGATCAGTAGAAAGTTTTATGCATTGTTAATTTTGGAAAAAATAACTGCTTGTGTCAAGAGGCCAAGAAATAATTTGATTTAAAGTTTTTTTAAATATTTAACAGTAAAATAAAGTCTTAGTTTGTTTCTATTCACAAAATGCGAGTTGCGTCAGTTATTGAAATAACCTTGAATCACTCTTGCATCTAGGCGTTCGTGTGACATAACCCTGAGAGAAGATTTTTTAAGGTAAGTGTAATAATAAATAATTTTATTTTTTAGTATTTGTATTTGAATAGATTATAACATGGTTACTTTACATTTCAGTAGGAATGACAATACTTGATGGTCAGTATGTATTTCAAAATGAGTACCATAAATGTAGTAGCGAAATTGTTTGAGTGCGTAGACAATTGCGAGTATTTCCTTCTCTGATGTTGAGTAGTGCCGCTCTGCTCCTTTGAAAACTCTGCTCGCATAGGCGATGACCCTTACCTTTCCGTCGGAGTTCTTCTGGTAGAGTACACTTCCCATGGCGTAATCACTAGCATCAGAATAAATTACAAATTTTCCTTCCCGTTGAGGATGGTGTAGCATGATGTTTTCTATAAATAATGTTTTCACTTTATCGAAAACTTCTTGATACTTCTCCTCCCATCACCATTTCCTTCCTTTCTTCGTCAACTCTAACAATGGTTGAGTCCTTTCTGCATATAACGGCGTAAATCTCCTGTAATATCCAGTTAGACCTAAGAATGCACGTAGGCCTTTTAGATTTCTGGGTATGGGAAAGTTGGTTATACTGCCTGTCTTGCTGGGATCTGGTTTTATACCTGAGGATGAGATAATGTGTCCTAGGAATTGGATGTAAGTTTTAATGAATTCACATTTGTTTAGGTTTTGGGACATGTTTGCTTGCCTAAACTTCTGGAATACTGTTCGTAGGTTCTGGATATGTTAATTGAATGTCTTAGAGATCATTAAAATGTCATCCACGAAGATCTTATAATACTGTTTAGCTCTCTTATGTCCAGGCATAGACGAATATCCCCGTTTTTCTTCTTTACTACTACAAGAGGATTTAAGAAGTTGCTGTTGGACCGTTCAATCACATTATTATCCAGCATGCGATGTATCTCCGTTTCTACTTCTTCCTCGTAGCGCATTGGAATAGGGTATGTCCTCCTGACAAATTTTGTTGGGTCTGTCACAGTTGTAGTATGTTCGTAAGCTGTCGTCTGCGTCGGTGTTTCGCGGAAACTATCTTCATATTCACTAATTAGTTAGTTAAGCTGCTTTTCTTCCTGTTTAGAAATTTTGTCAGTAGTTCGACTTGTGTATTGAGTTGGTACATATTGGACTTTGGGTTTAGATAAGACAATACGTTTCTCGCTTACCTTACAATGGTCCTCTGCTTCATTCGTATTTATGTTATGTTGAATACCCTTATAATTAGGCCTACATTTAATCTTATTATTAACGATGTCGATTTTAGCATCTAGCACATTCAATAAATCAATTCCTGTAATACCATCGTATATTAGTTTATTCACAATAATTAATTATTGGACATTCTAATTATAATCCTCATGTGTGATTGTTGCATATGCTTGCTTTATAACTTTTTCTCGCTTATTAGTAGCGGTTATAATATTCATATTAGTGACAGGTAATATTGGCGTATTTTAAAATAATTTTTGTTTCGTTGCATCCAGGGAGCGTTTAAAACTGATAGTTGACTACCTGTGTCCACTAACATTTTAATCTTACTGTTATTTATACACACATTAACAATAGGACATTGTGTTTGGTGAGCCGTTTGATTCACACCTCTGTCCGTGCTAAGTAATTCCTCCTGTATATCAGCAGGATATATGTTACTAATTGTGTACCCCTGTGTACGTGTCTCCAGTCATTGTTGAGAAGTCGATTGTTCCTTGCTTCCATTTCACACCTTCTTTTTGTGCTATTGTTTGTTTGCATCGCATTTAGTGGGTGATCATATGGTTTTGGGAATTTCTTTGTAGAGGAAGGCCACACATAACCCCCTTTTTTCTTCCACATTCTCTCTCTCTCTCTCTCTCTCTCTCTCTCTCTCTCTCTCTCTCTCTCTCTCTCTCTCTCTCTCTCTCTCTCACTGCTATCCCCCTCTTTCTCTTGATCGCTCTGTTTCTCTTGACGAGCATATTGTTGTGTTAGTGTAACTTGTGCGGTACTCACGTTAATGTATGATTTATTTCGCGTTTGTTGTTTATAATTATTACTGTGGTGATTATAATTATTGTGCGTTTGATACTTGTGTTGTTTATTCTCATCGTGAGTGATGTTCTCAGATTGTGTTACAAGTATTAGAAATTCTTCAATCGTTTTAATACCTTGTGTGTGTAGACAGCGAGTTGGATATTTTTCTGGAAATGGTAAGATAGTTTGGATATTATTTCATACTCTAAAAATCTAGGTTTAAGATGTTTTACTCTCTCAATCTGTGCTATCGTATATTGCTCAATACTTTGACGACCATGAATATTAAATTTACCATATTCTAACTGATCACATACCTGACGTTGCGTATGGATGTTCCAATACCTATTTTCAAAAGAATCACGAAATTGCTGATAAGTCGTAATATTATCGCGTATGATAGTATACCACTGTGCAGCTGAATCCTTGAAATGGCAAGTAACAAAATTTATTTTCATAGCATCATTGATATTATTACCAATTTGCTCCATTTCTTTCTCGCAATTAACCAAAAATTCCATACTGTTCTCCCACTTATTTTCTGCAAATGTGAGCTTAACTCTATCTTCTAATGGTGTTGGATAGACCATCATCTGGGCTGGACGTCTACATAGCTCAGCTCGAAGTTGATCCATTTCTATCTTCACCTCTTCTTTAATATTAGTCGTTTCATCAGAATAGTCCTTAGCAGTTTTGGACGTTTCTTCTAGTTTAGTCTCTATACTATTAGTTCGTGTTTCTATTTCACACGTTTTGTTTGTGTTCGCTTTAATCTGATCATGGACATCACGTATTTTGCTATCTTGTTCATGTCTTACCGTATCTAGTTTATCATTCCAATGATCTGCTATTTGTTTATAGGTATCTTTCTTCCACTCTGCACGTAGTTCTTTGTTCTTGTTTTCCATTCTAACAGCTTGTTCGTGAAGTGCTTGTTGAAATTTCGTTTCAAGTGCATCAATGTGTGTGTTAGTGTCCGCAATTTTATAAGCTAACTGCGTAGTACTTTCTATAATATCTTGTTTTAATTCTTCCTTTAGTCTTAAATTATCTTGTTTTAATTCTTCCTTTAGTCTTAAATTATCTAAATTATCTTGTTTTAATTCTTCCTTTAGTCTTAAATTATCTAAATTATCTTGTTTTAATTCCGTTATCATGGCGTGCATCATGTCTCGAAGTGCCCCCATATCGAAGCTACCCTGTTCTGCCAAGTTAAACGTATCTTTATATTAGGTTTTTAAATAATTATTATTGGTTATCGCGTTTCTAATAGTCTGATTTATAATAATAATAATAATAATTATTATTATTATTATTATTACACCTTTTCCATATATAATACTTTTTATTTACAATACAATTACTTGTTGAGCGCCAGTTGTGCGAATATAATACACAACAATTTAAATATAATAAACAAATAATATTTAAACATAAATAATAATTATCATATAATATGCACATAAAAAAAATATATATATTTTTTTAACATATATTCACTAGTAGAGCATTCATTTTACTTTAAAATTTTTGTTTAAAATAGTTAAATGGCATGGTCGCGCACCACGTTCTTGAGCGACAAATGTTTATATAACGAGAAAAGGTGTAATAGGTGTATATAAAATAATAATAACACTTCTTAAATCATATCGACTTTGTAAAAATCATTCCAAATTTATTAAATAAATTTCCAAAATTATGAATTAAAATTTTGTCATTATTATTCGCATAATATTATTCTTTTGTGTGTGCTCATCATACACACAATTATTGCTACTATACAAATAACATTACACAAACATTCATAAATATAATACACAGGATATAAATTTACAGTATAAATAAAAATTGTTGTAATATATAATGTGCTCTCGACTTGCTCAGATTGTCTATTTCTTTTTAAATTCCATATTTTTTCTTTTTATATTATTATTACATATGAATATCTTATTCATGAATTATCAATCAATTTTAGAATTACTAAAACATTTCTGCTACGTTATAATTTCAAACAAAAAATAATTTAGTAAATTTTAAATATTTTAAATTACTACTAATTAACCAATTAAATTTTACAATTATTCTTTACACTATTAAAGTTATCATTGTCTCTTTTCTTTTTAATGTCTTTTATGAATCTTTGGTTGACGAGTAAATATGGTTTTATGTCACCTTATTTCTGTGCGGTGATGCTCAGTGATTCCTCGTCATAATCCTGAGTCATGTGTCCTGTGTCGATCCTCCATTGTTGTCCGGTCCTCCTGGTCCACTCAGCATTCAGATGACTTGTACGGTACTGCTGGGATATCGACCTTGCATTCTCCCCCGTCGGGCATAGCTTTCGGCTGCCGCTGTGTTCCAACAAAAGAGAGATCGAGCCGGTGCTGGTCGTGTATTTATACTGTTGGGCGCAAAAATCATGTTTCAAACATTCTGTGCATGATTTATATTGTAGTTTGTCGAGCGTCCCTTTACAGATTCGATTATTTTTTGTACTTATTTTAATTTTAATCGCAACATGTGAAGTCTTTTGTTTATTACTCGATGTTCATATGATCGGTAATTTGTGTGTGTAAATTGTATGTTAACAGTTTTTCCATACTTTAATTGTTCTTGGTTCTATTCACTTTTATTTACACTGCATTAATATGCGGAATGTATTATTTGTTTTGCACTAGATTTTGCATATGTTCGCGTCTTTATATTATTAATAACGTGGCATAATTTGTTTTGCCATATCTTACGCGCACTTACCACAATTTAAATAAATTACTTATTTAATTCACATTTATTCAGGGGTGACCTATGCCGGTTTCAACTGGCTTACACTCACACACATAAAATACACTTGTACACAAACTTAGCTGTGTGTGGCATGATCTTCATGTACCAACCTGCGTTCGGTGTTCCCCTTCGCTGTAACAGCTTTCAATACGCATGTTTTTTTTAAATACTGACAATATTAGTTATTTATTATAATTTAGCAGTTATTTTTTAACTAACTGCTACAATGGACAGTAACATACGCAGATGTACTGTTGCAATTGTGCTAATATTTTCTACTTACAAATATAAATAAATAAAATTAGTTTTTTACCTACCTTGTATTTTGCCCATGAACCCAGAATCCGACACACGAACGTTAGAATGCAAGTATGGTTTACGGGTTAAGTAAATCACTTACGCAACTCATTTCTGAAGAGAATTAAATTCTTTTTAATATGTAATTATTTCAGTTTGTACTGTTATTCTTTTCCAATAAAAAAATATTATCAAAATAAATTAAAATTTTCTTACATTTTTTGGTAAAAGATCTTATATTGACAGAGTTAAAATATACACCTTCTGTCTATTAAGACCGCCCAGCCTGCTCTCTCTCTCTCATTCATTCTCATTAGAAAACCCCCTTTAAATAGATATACACCCCATTATTATTGAAATTAAAACATATACCCCTTGCCGGCACGAGGCGTCCTCTCAACCTCGATTTACTACATTTATAACTTCGTAGATGTCCAAAAATAGATTTTGATGTCCTTTCGTCGAACACTAACACCACTGTCACGTTACTGCTAATTGAAACTCACTTTTTTTTTGAAACTTATAAAATTTGAAAGAACCCCTTGGGGCAAGTACCTGGCCAGGCACTGTCTGTAAGCGAACTGGGAAGACCGTCTCTACGCTTACTATCAACTAGATTGCGGTCCCACAAGGTGGAAAGCAATGCCTTCTATTTCATCGCCACTGTTGTGTCACATTCAACACACATGGTTTTTTGTGTGTTTGACGTGGATGACATTTGGTAAGCACTGGTTGACGTCACAAAAGAGGTTGGGCTTAGACTTACATCCGTCGTTTATGATTATGTGCAATGCAAAAATCTCGCTTCCACGCCATGTTGAGCTTGCTACCGTGGCATCGTCTGCGCACATGCTGGGGTGGTGCGTTTGGGTGCGGACGTCACACAAATGTAAAGTTCTTAGAATCGACGCCGGGCACATTCTTTTGTAAAGGTTACACAACAACTATTGCATACTGTTCCTTGGTTAGCGCAATGCTTTTATTCAAACACGTGGACTGGCCACACAGATGGACAATGAATTTAAAATATTTTAAAATAAATCCCCAAAAATTAATAAAATAAAAAATCCTTTTATTTGACCCATTACAATACCTCCCAATGAGATATCTTCTACCGAAACAGAAGAAATCTCATTGCTAAAACCCCTAAGAGGACCTGTGAGGATATGGTGCCAACAACCCCCTTTAGCTCTTATACTTCATGGGTAAACAACCCCCCTGGCTCGGCGACTATGGCCGCATCTGAACGAGATTACTGGACTTCTCTGTGCGAGATCCCAACACCATAAAATCGAACAGACACGCACCACAGCGCACCTCACCTCCTAACATGCCACCCCAAAATCCAAACCCCTGGTCGTATATCATGCCAGATCCTCAACCGATATGTTCCCCCTTATCATGCACACTGGGCTGCCTTTAGCAGTTACTGGGCTTACACACACACTTACAACTACATCCTAGCCAAAATTATTGATAATTAGAAAACAAATAAATTGAACATTTATTAAAAACATGAACTTCCTTATCCTAACATGTGATTATACATATGCCCTAAACAATACAATTCAACAAAAAACTCTATTAATACACACAAACAATAATATAATCAGAATTCCTAACATCAATTAGATGGCAGGCACAAAATCAATTTTTGTTTGTTTGTTTTTTCAACAAAAATTTAAATTTATTAAAATATATTTTTACTCAATATTAAAATTATTTAAATTTATTTAAATTAATTAAGAAACCAAATTGGCATCACTTCCTGGCCAAAACAGGTTTAGTATAGAACATCACCCATCAGCTGATCAAACTGGGTCAAGTCAAGAACCTTGACCTACATAAGTTATACATAAGTTACATCAGAAAATACCTTGAACATCTTTAGAATTCTATCTCTAAGCACAGGAACATAATAAAATAAAACATTTAAAAATAACAAAATATTATTATGATTAACAATAAAATTGATATTTAAATTACTCAAAATAAACATTTTACAACTTTACATTACTCTCCAATTCTATTAAAATTGTCACTTGTTTCAATCAAAATTTTATACTGTTACTATAACTCTCTTTTCTTTACTATTCTCAATCTCCATTAGTTTGGGTGATTCAATTACTCATACTAACTTGATTTACAGCTTGATATGTATACATATAATCTTTACCACTCTGACTCTAATACCACTAACAGCTTTAACTATCATGACACCCATCTTTATCAAAACATCTATCAAACAATCTCTAAACCCAACTTACTACTAAACTCAATTCACATCATTCTCTCGTAAAAAAAAAAATACTCTCTAACCCTTTGTACTTAGGATATGTCCCCCCCCCCAAAAAGCTCATTCCCTTAATCTGGTTCCTGGATTCTACCTAAGGCAACCCCTTCCGGCGCTAAACGGTCCCTTCCCGTCCCAACCACTTTTGTTGCGGACTCCTACACTACACTATCCCCTCTTACAAAATTACCATCCCCTAATTAACATTCTCAATACCTCACTTCAACTACAACAAAATATCATTTATTTATTACATCAATATATCAATCATTACTCTACATATATTCCCCATATCTACTGTGTCACTATCAATACTTCTCCAATTCTACATTACATTATTCATAACAATTTGATTCTCTCTGTTACCACTTTAAACTCAACTTGGACTGATCTACATGTCCCAGCAAAATATCAGTCACCCAAAATCTACCTTTTATTATTTTTCCACAAATCATTCAAAATTCTCAACTATATAAATTCAGTCTATCATTCAAATAAAATCTTTTACCACATTAACATCATATTGAACATTAATTACCTTGGAAATTAGTAAACAATTTATCAGTGACATTCTACAGCGGATCAGCTGATTTTCTTAGCAGGGTGAATGACCTTACTGTGAACACATTTCAAATTTATACAAATTATATGAAACACATATTTTTATCAATCCTTATCTCT
Source organism: Magicicada septendecula (assembly GCA_034769895.1). Classification (NCBI taxonomy): domain Eukaryota; kingdom Metazoa; phylum Arthropoda; class Insecta; order Hemiptera; family Cicadidae; genus Magicicada; species Magicicada septendecula. Next base: position 367,019,205 of record CM068367.1, on the reverse strand, counting down.
AACACAATAAAATAATACATTTATAAAACAGAATAAGCACAGTATAATAAAAGTGTGAACACCTATTTATCAAAGCATAATACAAGCATTTAATTAGAGCAAAAATGAGTTATCATTTTTACGTTATGAAATTTAAATTCGTTGCTCACCTGAGCAACCCCCCAAACCACACACACTATTGTTTTTTCTGTAGGACTGTAGCGCCCATTGGCCTCCACAAGGACGGCATAGTTGGAGGAATTGAACATCTCCTTGTCCTTGCTTTAGCATTACATTTGAACTGTTTAGATATCAACATATCTTCGTTATAGTTATACACCCTTAATGCAGGTCTACCACCTGGCTCTGTTGTCCCTACTCGGACAGAGTGGTAGCTGCTGTTCCATAGTTTCCGGTATTTCCCCTAGTTTCAGCCCCCCGGTTAATGTCTAGTATCAACCAATTTCAAGCCAGCTATGCTCAAGGGAGGTATGGTATGGTATAGCCATAGCTGACCGCTAGCCAAAACCACGATTAGTGCTGGTAAGGCAGTAATCGCCCGAAAAGTCGGGGAAATCAAACTCTACCTCCATGCATGTTACACTCGTCATTAACTGCATGGCACGGCTGTCTATCAAGGTACAATATGACATTGTACAAGAAAAAGTGTGCCGTGCATTTTTGCCATTTCGGCCTCCGATGGAGGTAACACTCCCTGTTACCCCAACCCATTCCGCTATCTACTGGGGCACATGCCACCCCAGCAATAGCACACTAATAGCTACACTAAAACTTTATATAAAACATTATAATGTGAAATTCTCATTAACTCTTTTATCCATCATCATTTAAATCATCCATCACTTTCTCCCATTAGATTCCTTAAAATTTTCAAATTTATTATTAACATTTATTTTACATTACCTTTCAGTTATTATTACCCTTTAAATTATTATCTCAAATTATTTCCATTATTGAATTTAAAATTCTTTTCATTTGAGTTAAACACCTGTAAACATTTTATTATATCTGACTGGTATTATAAAATTTTATACTTACAGTACTTTATTCACCTACTGACATAAACACAAAATATACACACCATACACACCAATACTTCCACGTAACCTCTGAAACATTTAACAACAGTGTTATTTCATATTCAACAATGTCACATTTATTTATTGATTAATTCTCAAATTCACATCTCATAAAATAATTTAAATCCATTATCAAAATTCCATTATACCACATTTCAATCAATCAAAATATTTAAGCATCTCAAATTATTTTAATTAAATTAATTATTAAAAATACAAGTTCAATCGCTATCAACACAATTACAATTCGCTAATTACTGTCTTCAAAATTAATTTTGTTATTTATTTAGATTGCAAAATATTAATATTATTATTACAACAATTACCTACATACACATTGTTTACCTAACATTTTACAATACACACAGTTAAATTCACTAAACATTTATTTACAATTCTTCATCATTATTATTCAGTTATATCACACTTCATTGTCCAAGGTTGCGAGGTCTGAGCCATAAAACAAAATATTTAAAATTGTCCATTTATTGCTTTACTGTTTAGCCTCCATCGTCAAAAATTAGTCTTTGTTTCAAATAACAATTTTCAATTTCAGTTACACACATATGGCTATCTTGTGTGTCATAACCATAAAATTTCAGTTCATATATTTTACCATAATAATCGTATACCCAGTCAACATTATGTATTTCTGTCCAGTCTCCATTAGTAATTATATTCATTATCGGGTCAGTTGCTTTTTCATCATAAATTAAATTACTCTTGTTTAAACACACTTCTAACATTTCTTTCCACTCATCATAATCTCTCTTTAATTCATATAATTCTACCTCTCTCTCAACACACAACTCTCTATCTAAATTTCTCTCATCATAACACCATCTCACACTTTCAACATCATTCCACACAGAGGGTACTAACTTATACAAAAAAGGAAAACAACTTAAATCTTTCATTAAATAGGGTCTCTTGCCCTCCAATAATAACACTTGTGAACACTCTGGTTCATCACAAATAAGGGGAAAATTTACCCTCTGCCCCCATTCTACCACTATACTATCTTTCCACTTTCTCTCTGACTCATAAACACACGTTAACATTCCATTATTACATTCTACAACTTCATCAGTACTCTCACTATTTATTTTCAACGTATCACTCTCTGATACTACCTTTTCAATTACATTACCATTCTCAATATTATTTTTATTATTTTCGACATCATCATTATCATTCGTTAACTTATTCTCTAGTACCACATTTTTATACATATCATTATAATTTTCATTTGTATTATCTTGTTTGTATTCATCACATCCACTCCCATTCTCTCAATACTCTGTTCTAATTTATTCAAACTAGTTTTTATTATTTCATTAGTATTTTCAAAACGTTTATTAATTTCTTGAATATTATTTTTTAATTCATCATTCTGGTTTTTTCAATTCATCAAATTTGTCATTAAAATTATGATTCTGTACATCTAATTTCTCATTGACACTACTTTTAAATTCTTGAATTTCGTTTTTCTGTTCGTAAATATCCATTGATATGGTTCGTAATATATTCATTATCTCATCATCTAATTTACTACATTTTGTTGAGGTGGGAGTTACCTGGACCCCCGAGTCCTCAGTCACATTACTTGGACCTGTTAAATTTAACTCTACTTTATCTTGGCTCGCACTTGGAGTCGAATGTATCTCAAAATTACTCATGTTTGACTCATCAAAATTTTCGACACTAGTCGTTTCATTTATATTGCTTTCGTTACCTGACATTTTAAATTGTAAATTTACTGATTTTCTTAATTTACATCTACTGCTCTTAGACTTACGTACCTTACATAATTGTTACGTACAGTTATTTTTTAACCTTCAACCATACTTGCATCTTATTTGTAGGTGTGGTTTTTACATTAAATTTTAAATTTATAAAAACTGTCCCTGTTCAGAAGCCATTGTGCTAATATTTTCTACTTACAAATATAAATAAATAAAATTAGTTTTTTACCTACCTTGTATTTTGCCCAAGAACCCAGAATCCGACACACGAACGTTAGAATGCAAGTATGGTTTAATTCTCATTAGAAAACCCCCTTTAAATAGATATACACCCCATTATTATTGAAATTAAAACATATACCCCTTGCCGGCACGAGGCGTCCTCTCAACCTCGATTTACTACATTTATAACTTCGTAGATGTCCAAAAATAGATTTTGATGTCCTTTCTTCGAACACTAACACCACTGTCACGTTACTGCTAATTGAAACTCACTTTTTTTTTGAAACTTATAAATTTTGAAAGAGCCCCTTGGGGCAAGTACCTGGCCAGGCACTGTCTGTAAGCGAACTGGGAAGAGCGTCTCTACGCTTTCTATCAACTAGATTGCGGTCCCACAAGGTGGAAAGCAATGCCTTCTATTTCATCGCCACTGTTGTGTCACATTCAACACACGTGGTTTTTTGTGTGTTTGACGTGGATGACATTTGGTAAGCACTGGTTGACGTCACAAAAGAGGTTGGGCTTAGACTTACATCCGTCGTTTATGATTATGTGCAATGCAAAAATCTCGCTTCCACGCCATGTTGAGCTTGCTACCGTGGCGTCGTCTGCGCACATGCTGGGGTGGTGCGTTTGGGCGCGGACGTCACACAAATGTAAAGTTCTTAGAATCGACGCCGGGCACATTCTTTTGTAAAGGTTACACAACAACTATTGCGTACTGTTCCTTGGTTAGCGCAATGCTTTTATTCAAACACGTGGACTGGCCACACAGATGGACAATGAATTTAAAATATTTTAAAATAAATCCCCAAAAATTAATAAAATAAAAAATCCTTTTATTTGACCCGTTACACAATATCTTTGTATTTTCTTCATCTACTGTGTGCACTATGCTTGTTAGAAGTTATGATTTGAAATTTAAGCTCAGATTTGATCGTTATTTAGATAAATCAGCTTGCATTCAGGTGGCAGATTGGCAAGCAACAGTGACATAATTGACGTTACAGTTTATATGTATCTTTAAGAAAATTGAATGTAGTTTTAGTGTGTATATGATATAAATGATGTAATCGTGAAGATAAGTGAGATCATGAAGATTATGTAATAATGAAAAACAGCACGACTTTTACAAACTACCATATAAGTTAGTTGTCGAATTGTTACTGTTTTCTGTTGTTTCTTACTGGTAAAAATCTGTTTATCTGAGAGAGAGAACTGTGGTGATTTCAGGTGGCAAATGCAATGGTGACTAACTGGGCAGGACCTCCAGCAATGTTGGCTATATTCCGAAAATTGTATGGGTCATTTTCCTGCCCACATATCATCAGACAGAATAATTTTTCTAATCTCCAGCATTATTTCTTACAAAAGGTATTTGATGACTGTTAACCTTATACTACTACAGCAACTTAAAACATTTGTAACTGAATATACAGTGAAACTTGGTAATAATTCTTTCAGCTTTATGCTTAAATTGTGCAGAGGCTCCCTGCATGTACTTATAGTGTGTGTGTGTGTGCGCGCGCACGCACGTGCATGCGCGTGCGCTAGTGGGCTTATAAGCACGTGTGTACAGATTCTCTTACAGGTCTGTGGATTACAGTTTAATGCCAGCTTGAACTATATATTACTAGGGACCACAGGTCCAGGTGCCAGGTATTACCACATGCTGTTTTACCTGTCACCTTGTGAGGAACGAGTAATTGTCTGAAATCTATATATTTTGCCCACAGAGTGAGTCTAACCCAAGCCATGTGGTGTGTCTAAGCCAACACACTACTGACAAGACCACAGCAACCCCCTTGTTAATAATGCACCTTAATATTTTTCAGTTACGGACTTTCACAATAACAGATGCAGACATTAAAAATTAATAAAATATTATTAAGTATATGTGTATCTTCATTGACAGTGGTCAGTCTCTCTGCATTAAGATCTTTTAGACAAAAGCAGAAAATTTTATGGACATGAGAATTTTATGCAAATTAGAAATGTTTCCAAACCTTTTAGTATAATTTTTTCTAATGTAATTGCAGAAATATTGTTGGTCACAAAGTTTATTAAATATTTTTGAGGTTCTCAGTTTTATCTGACCACTGTTCTTTGTGTGTTTAGATTATGTTTTAACATGTAATAGTAAAATTATAACACAATAATTATAATATTATTGGAATTATTTTGGTATTTGAGTGTGTTGTGTTACTAATGTTTGGCTACTTGTTATCAGTTTTAAAACTGTAAATGTATCACAGACGTAGACATCCACATTGAACAAAAATATGTGGTAACATAAGTAAACATAAACATTACAATTTAGCACTGATCAGTCACTCAGCACTTGGTAAAACATGTTAATAATATTTACATCTTACAAATACATACCTGGTCGATCTACAAATGTTTTGGTAATCTGAAAACAGTTCAAATGTTACCGCTGAAGCTGTCATAACTAGTGAAACTATTGTCAGGCTTAATAAAATATTTGTAGAACTCAAATGTAGTGTATATTTAATGGATTCAAGTATTAACACTTGACTATTCATGCAGTGGATAATAAGTAATGTATACATAAAAGTGGCATTATATAAAATTTTAGGTAATGAAAACCGGGTGTTTAGTAAAAAATATATTCTGTGATCATGGTCAGAAAAATTACCATTTTCATTTAACTCTTATTGTTGACAGTGTTACTTCTGAATAGCTATATAGTGACATGACCAGTAATATTCCCACGTTTTCAATTTGAATTCACAATCAAGTTTACAACTGGCATTGCATTCAGGATTATACTAGTTTATTCCTTCTGCCAAGTGTAAAATTTTTGTAATTAAATTAATAATTAATATGGTAGTGGAAATTTGTTATTAGAGAGGAACAAAATGTACTTATTTCACATATTAAAATGATTACCAGTACATGAAATGAAGGCAATAATAAAAACAAAATCATTCTTCCCAAAGAAGAGTATAAATATTATAACTTATCGAGCATGTGCCGTCGTTCTTAACGAATTTTGTAAAATGTAGAAGTGTCAGAGTGTACATTGTGTATGTGTGTCTTACCAATTCGTCCTCTCTCAGTAACGTAACTTACGATGCTTGAGTCCGTTGCAAACGTACGGATAACCAGGTATCGTAGTTCTGACCTGAGGTTCACGAGGAGTGTATAATTCCCGGGTGGCGCCAAATTGCCTATTTAAAACAATTAAAAATGTATTATTATCAGCGGTTCCGCTCAGGCAGTGTGGAGAATTCAATTTGTCCCGCCGCTTATCGATTTGTATGATCAAGCCAGCAGTTTACTGTATTCGCTGCTTGAGCGCTAGTCACCACTTCATAGACGTCCGCTATAATTTATAATATTAAGAATACACCTTCCTACTGAAAATAAAACACATTTGATATACACAGTATTGATTTATTAACGATTGGTTATTACTGTTTTCATTGACACAAGCTAGATTTGATTTCTTATATAATTTTGCACCAGTTATTTATCTATGAGACAATTTCTCTCTGGGTTTAACAAATCGATTTTGTACGTAACAAACATACAGTATGGCGTTCTACCAAAGTAGTCAACAAATAATTTCGTTCAATCGTATGGATTCTTTTGATCACGTTAAAAGGCTTAGATGCAATTACAATAATAAAAAATACACAACCTTACAATGTTTCTACTTAAATCTTATAACGTGTAGTTATAAATGGTTTGTTGGAGTGTATTAAAAGTGTTTTAAAGGTTCGTAAACTAATACTAGGCTAACTTTATAATTTGACAAATTTTCAGTGTCTTAATACTTTTATTTAATCTTTGAAAGAGAATAAAATTGGTTCAGTGATATTTCAGAATCTAGTGAGAAATATTCAAAGTGCGTTATTTCGGAAGTTTAGATAATTTATGGGATACTTAACAGCTTCGTAGCCTGTGATTAATCTGTTGGTCTGGAACAAAGGACTGTAGCTGTCATAGAATTCAGTTTTCAATTATTCGGGCTTCTGGCATCTTTTTCAAAGTCGTTGGATTAATTTATTCACTTCGTGTTGGGTGTTAGGCCCAAGTGGGCTAAAAAATGTTTCTTGAAGTGAATAATCCTGTCGGCTGGTCTTCCATGCTTGTTAAGAATAGTATGTAATACATGCATTGATTCAGTGGGATGAAAATGATAAGATGTGGACTGTATTGAATTGATTTTAATGCCTTTCTTAAGTTACATTACAAGTGTTTAATTTATTGTAATCAGGTCGGCTAATAATGCGTGTTGCCAAAGTATTATAAAATTTGAATTACATTGAAGCGGGCCTAGTCGGCCATAAGTAAGAATGTGCGGCCTAAAGCCTACATTAAATGTCGTAAAGAATACGATGTGCGCGAATATGCGGCACTAGAATACTTGAGTTCAAGTATTTTAAATGACAGTGAAAAGGGTCGGCGAACCGACCGCCGAAAGCGCTTGATACACACTGTACAAAGTTCTAACACGCAAAAATTGAAGCAAGGCAGTAAGCAGATTAGCCAACCTAGAAAGCGAAATTATCGCGCTACCGTACATAAGCTGCCCGTCAAAATCAAATGATTTTTTTAACATTTTTTAATAAATTATGATACATTTTACAATTTAATTTAAAAGGATACAGTTTTCTTAATAATAAGAGTTAGATTCAAGGCTAAGTTGAACCTTGAGTTATGAGATTAGATAACGGCAGTCCGTTACTAGTTTAAAGATAAGCATGCATAAGATAAGCCTAGAGATAGGCGTTTGTAAGCCAAGGTTGGCGAACAGCTGTTTCAGACATGAATAAAAGTCTGGTTTGACCAATATTACTATCACATAGTGTATGTGCACAGTATAACATTACAAAACATGAAAAAATACATAGTTATACAATGTTTAATGCATGATCGGAAGCTCATCACATGATGGACCGATAGTTTGTAACCCTATGCATGTCATAGATGGTTACTGTAAAATTAGTTGAGGCCCATGGACCTGTACAGAGAGTTCATTACATGAACAAAATTGTTATTGAACATGTTGCAGTTACATGTTCAAGCGTATATTCAGCAGGGCGGCATGTATTGACCTAGTCATGCTGTTCCTGAAGTTTCAGGACCTTACAATATGTAATAATGTATGAACAAGCTAGATGCTGACTGAATGCAAGCCCAAATATGACATGTATGTCATAATTTAAGTAAAAATAATTGTGCATGCTTACTTGCAAAATGAATACAATATAAAATACAATATAAAATAATTCTAGACGTGGCAGTTACATACGGCAGACGCAAAGCAATAGTTTTTACATAGACGCAATTTATGTGAATACAATAACAATAATTTAGATAATTACAAGATGAATAATTGCAATGTCAAATAACAAATACAATACTGTGATTACAAACATAAAACAATTGAAAATAAGTTTTAGAAAATAACCAAATTTTTACACAATAGTGAGGAAGACATGAGGCATAAATCAAATGTTGCACATATGAAAATACAAATAATAATAAAGCCTTGCATATTAACTAAACTAATACTTGCTTGAGCAAAACAGACAGTTGCTGACTCAAAAAATAATTAAGCTTATGCTAAAACAAGTGTTTATAACTAACAAGTTTGGAACATTTGACTTATGTCTTTAAAATAAAACAAAGGTAATAACTCCTTTTCGTTATTGTTCGTCCCCTTTAAAATCTTATAAAATGAGACTACCAAAAACATGAAATATACCCCATAACATCAAATGAAAATGTGTAAGACATAGTATGCCACACAAATTAACATACAATACAAATATTAAGATACCACCAAAACTGTGATAATTATAGAAGCGTGCAATGGCGCAAAATTGATAAGAAAATATTGCGATAATTCATCACAATTAAGTTGACCAAATGGTCGTAATAAGTAATAAGCCAGTGGCTAAATAAAAATAGCATTGTGCTAAGTAATCATAATGTCAAATCTCGTCTCGCGCTGGCAACAGACATAATTTATGTATTGGTCTCCGCAAAACACCCGTAGGCGTGCGAATGTCCACGACACGAACCAAGTTATCTGGGCCGGGAAATGTGGCGATAATTACGCCAAATTTGCAGGCTAATGGAGGTAAATTATCCTCAATAAGCAAAACTAAGTCACCAATGGAAACATTATCCTTGGCAAACTTCCACTTGTGACGCTGCTGCAACTGGTGCAAATAATCGCGAGACCATGCCTTCCAAATGCCTTGGACAAACCTCTGAAGAAGTTACCAACGCCCAAGACGAGAAACAGGAACGTGAGAAAGGTCTGGGTCCGGAATCGCCGTTAAGGGTGTGCAAAACAAAAAATGGCCAGGTGTAAGTGGCACCGGGTCGTTAACATCTGAAGAGATAGCAAATAAAGGTCGAGAGTTCAGACATGCCTCTATCTGAGACAAAACGGTCGTGAACTCTTCGAAGTTGAGTATAGATTTGCCTACCACGCGGCGCAGATGAAATTTCAAACTCTTTATGCCGCTCTCCCAAAGGCCACCGAAATGAGGTGAGGAGGGCGGAATAAATGACCATGATATCCCCTGAGAGGACGTGAACGACTTGATCGAAGAGATGACATCCTTATTGTGCCAAAAGTTGTAAATATCATGTAAGATAGTGCGGGCCTTCCTGAAGTTTGTGCCATTGTCGGAGTACAGTTGACTGGGTATACCCCTACGGGCCATGAAACGATGTAATGCGGCTATAAAAGCGCTGGCCGTAAGGTCGGAAACCAATTCCAAGTGAATAGCCCTAGTCGCTAAGCAAACAAACAAAGATACGTATGCCTTAGAAAGAGTTCTAGACTTCTGCCCGCCATGACGAATCATGAAGGGACCACCATAATCAACCGTGCAAAATAGAAACGGCCTAGAAGGAGTGACTCTAGGGGATGGTAAAATACCAAGTCTGAACCTGCTGTGTGGCGCTAAACCTGATACACCTCACACACTTTCGAATGATGGAATGGATGACTAGCCGGGCATTAACAATCCACCAACGTTGACGCAGTGAATGATGCACGAGTTGAGCACCAGCGTGAAGTAAACGAATGTGTTCATGTTCAATGATAAGGCGTGTAATATGCGCCGATGGGGGTAATACAATAGGATGTTTAGAATCGTAGGGTAATTGGGAATGGTGCAATCGTCCGCCCACGCGTATCACTCCAGAGTCGTCAAGAAACGGGTCGAGAGATGCCAACTTACTCCTAATGGAAACAGAAGATCCGTTACGAAGACAATTAATTTCGGTTGTGAAGTGGATCGACTGAGACTGTTTTATGAAGAAGTTGAGAGACTGATGAATTTCTACAGGGGTCAGATCGCCCGCAAGTTTGTCAGCACTTGAGTGCCTAATATTTCTGATGAACCGAAAACAGTAAGCGTATACACGCGTTAGCCGGTGCAACGAGGAAAAGTCCAAAGATAGGTCGACAGCCAGGGTAGACATTAGAGAAAGGTTATGTGTATTTTTCTCTTCCGCGGAGACTTCAGAAGACGACGGAGTGGCCGGTACGAAGGATGGGAAGGGATCAGACTCTGACGATAGAGACAGACAGCTAGGACCGTGCCACCAAAGCGAGCAATCGCCCAAAACGTCAGGGAGACACCCCCTAGTTATAATATCAGCAGGATTGTGTCGTGAATCAATGTGATGCCAAGTATAAGTTTGCGTACGACGCTGAATTTCAGCAACCCGATTAGCGACGTATGTTTTCCAACGCGTAGACTGCGCATGAATCCAGTAAAGAGCCACCATAGAGTCAGAATACAAATGTACATTATCAATAAACGAATAAAGAGCAGGAATAACCTTAGATACGAGTCGCGATAATAACAAGCAAGTGCAGAGTTCGATGCGAGGTAATGACACCTGTCGTAGGGGAGCCACGCGAGATTTGGAACACAAGAGGTGACAGGAGGCAGTAGAATCTTGATAAATGACTCTGACATATATACAACAGCCAAACCCTCTTTCAGAAGCATCCGACAAACCATGCAATTGAACTGTAGCTGCCTCACGCTTGCAACGAATAGATCGCGGGACCACAGTTTTGCCAATCAGACCCAATTTGTCACACAAAGAATGCCAATCCGAAAGTGACTGACCGGAAATCGGTTCATCCCAACCAAGCTTACAAAGCCAAAGTCGCTGCATGAAATGCTTATACAAAAAGACAACTGGACCGATTAAACCAAGGTGATCATATATTCCAGCAATAATCGAAAGATTTTTTTTCTTGGATATGCTTGAATCAACGGGAAATAGTTTGATGTCGAACAAAAATGAATCGGCAGTCTTGTTCCAAAGAATGCCTAGGGTACGCACATTGTCCTGTTTATTTAGGGGTCGTGAAAAATTGTGATGATTTGCGACCGCTGTGGGTTCATTTGATGCCCATTTGTGCAACGTGAAACCATATTGACCCAGTAACGCACCTAGATCGGATTTCAGCTTGGTTAGATTGGGGATAGTGTCCGAACCGGTAAGTAGATCGTCGACATAAAAATCGTTGGTTATAGCTAACGCCGCTTGGGGAAAGGAAGCCTGATTGTCCCTAGCAATTTGTAGAAGACAACGAGTGGCCAAAAAAGAGGCGCTAGCCGTGCCGTAGGTTACCGTTCGCAGTGCGAAATGTTTAAGTGGTTCGAGGGGAGAATCACGCCACAAAATGCGTTGATAGTGACAATCCCCTTCAGCCACGCGAATCTGACGATACATCTTCTCGATGTCGGCAATGAGAACATACTTATGTATGCGGAAACGCAAGAGAATGGAAAAAAGGTCTTGTTGAACATTGGGGCCTACTAACAATATGTCATTTAACGAAAGGCCATTAGTAGTCTTGGACGAACCATCAAAAACAACGCGCAATTTTGTGGTCAAGCTAGACTGTTTAAACACGGCATGGTGAGGCAAGTAGTAAATATTTGACGCTCCTAAATTGATAGCGCCATCATCGATGAGTGTCATGTGCCCAAGATCCATATATTCTTTGATAAAGTCCGCGTAGTCGCGAGCGAGCTTGGCATCTCGCCTAAATCGACGTTCTAAGCTTAAGAATCTTGATTCGGCACTCGTGTAAGATTCCCCCAAGTGGGGATTATCAGACTTAAATGGAAGTGACACTATAAATCTACCCTCGTGGTTGCACTGAGTAGAGCGCACAAAATGCTCTTCACAGGCCGACTCGCTATCAGGGGTATTGTCAGGGATAGTTTCTGCTGCCCAATTGCAGAATTTGACTGTCGTTGTTCCTTGCTAGGAACGAAACAGCAGGACCCTCGTTGCGGCAGTGCTTGGGCAGGTTGCCAGCCAAAATGTAGCCCAGTTTTGTTTCCTGAATGATGGGAAAATTGGGGCCGCGCGTGTATTTATTGGCTAATATCAAATCCAGATAAAATTGTGCCCCTAATAGTATGTCGATTTGCGAAGATATATTAAAATCGGGGTCAGCCAGGAAAATTTTGTTTGGAATGCGGAACTGGTTGATATCAAATGAGGTTGAAGGCAGATTGTGAGTTAAGGTAGATAAGACGGCACATTTCGCCTCGAAACTATATCTCTGATAGCGAGAAATAATACGTATAGAAGCAATATCAGTTGCGCAACACGCTGTGTTGTTTATTCCTGTGATTGGAATATTAGATTTGGCTAATTTGAGCTGTAACCTTTTTGCAAATGATTTTGTACAGAAATTTATCTGTGAACCGGCGTCCAGGAGCACCCTGGCCCTATGCCTGTTGCCAGCCTGATCAACGACAGATACAACCGCTGTGGATAAAAGAACATTATTCTTGCACTGTAATTTAAGCGAGCAATAATTGCTGCTGGCAGCTGTTGATTTCGGCACGTAATTTGCGTGCAACAATGTGTGGTGTCGTTTTGAACAGATTTTACACACCTGTTTACTCTTACAATTAGCTATCAGATGACCTGATCTAAGGCAGTTGCTACAACATTTATGATTTGCAACAAATTGCCCCCGCTCAGCGGTGCTTAATATACGAAAATTATTACATATGTAAAGCGGGTGGTTGGATTTACAACACACGCATGAATAATGATTTGCCGCTGTGTGATAGCTCTTAAATGTAGTGCTGCCAGCAGTATTTCTTGAGCTACACTTCTCATATTTATTGTTAGGTCTTACATTAAGTTTGTTGAATTGCTGTCCGGGTTCAATAGGCATTGTATTTTCTAACAGCTGTCTGCGTAAGTTTAAAAAATGCGTGAAGTCTTGAAAGCTAGGCAAATTGTCAGGGTCTATTGACTCCTTCCAAAGTTTGAAAGTAATAGGGTCAAGTTTGGTGGATAGTAACTGTATAGTGATAAATTCAAATGAATTCACTGACAGCTTCATTGCTGCCAGTGAATTAACGGAAGACATTATTGTGTTAGTGAACTCCGCCAAACTGTGGACCGAGTCCTTTATTGTGGACTTGACCTGAAGTAGGTTTTGCACATAGTATTTAGCTAATATGAATGGGTTGTTATACCTTTCGGACAGCAAATTCAACGCTATTGTATAATTTTCTTTACAGATAGGTAATGACTTGATTAAATCTAACGGTTCACACTTCACAGAGGAATGTAAATAATGTAATTTTTGCACTGGTGTTAAATCAGATCTTGAATGCACTAAATCGGTAAAAATTGAATAAAAATGTTGCCATTCCAATATGTTGCCTGAGAAGCAGGGCAAACTTATCGGTTTTAATTGCATGGGCGTCGATAATACGGGAGGTACAGTCTGAGTATTGAATGTGTCAAGTAATTGCAAAATGTTTGCTTCAGTTGAATATATCATTTCTTCGACCTCAACTCGGTCTGCTTGAGCAACGCTCATGTCCTTACTAATGAGCTCTATTTCAGACTGTACCTCGTCGTACTTCGAGGCCAAGCTTTTGAGACTGTCCAGTCTTACAGTTAGAAAATGTTTTGTACTTAAAGTTATATCAAATGAATTTACAGCAGATTGTATCCGCACTATTGCGGACTTTAAGCCGCCTCTCTTCTTGGTCAGCACCTTGAGGCCTTCTTCAGACATTTTACGCACCTTGTTTCACTGTTGTTGATGATACCTTGTTGGCGATGTCCTGCAGCGTCGGCTCCTTGGTGAAGATGGCAAACAGCTGGCAGAGATGACCACCTTAAGTAAAGCACTGTAGCTGGCAGGCACTTGCTAATATGTTGTCAGAAGACTGCAAGATGACGAGCGAAATGCCGATGCAAATCACGCCACGGTCGTATTAGCTGACGTGCTAATTCGCCCGTGATGGCCAGAAATAGTGGTAGAAAATATTGGATGGAAAATCCAGGTCCGGAGTGACCAAAAAATGTTGGGTGTTAGGCCCAAGTGGGCTAAAAAATGTTTCTTGAAGTGAATAATCCTGTCGGCTGGTCTTCCATGCTTGTTAAGAATAGTATGTAATACATGCATTGATTCAGTGGGATGAAAATGATAAGATGTGGACTGTATTGAATTGATTTTAATGCCTTTCTTAAGTTACATTACAAGTGTTTAATTTATTGTAATCAGGTCGGCTAATAATGCGTGTTGCCAAAGTATTATAAAATTTGAATTACATTGAAGCGGGCCTAGTCGGCCATAAGTAAGAATGTGCGGCCTAAAGCCTACATTAAATGTCGTAAAGAATACGATGTGCGCGAATATGCGGCACTAGAATACTTGAGTTCAAGTATTTTAAATGACAGCGAAAAGGGTCGGCGAACCGACCGCCGAAAGCGCTTGATACACACTGTACAAAGTTCTAACACGCAAAAATTGAAGCAAGGCAGTAAGCAGATTAGCCAACCTAGAAAGCGAAATTATCGCGCTACCGTACACTTCGTCTTGAATTAAAAAGTCTTCTCCATCAGTTAAATGGGTTCAGTGATAGTCAGCCTCCTTCTCGTTCAATTTTGACAATTTGTTTAACTTTTAAAACATTTTAAATAAGAAAATTGGTTGTTCAAAACTTTGGCTTCTGTTTTTCATGAGCGTCACTTTTTGAGTCGACGGTAATTTTCGCTACCAGTCCCGTTTCTATGGTTACCAAAGAATTCTGATTGGACTAGCTTGATATAAATCCATTGTTATCAAAATTTGAATTCTTTTCAAATCTTCATATATCTTCTGACTTTCTTCCTTCCATTATCTTCCTTCTTATGTATTAATTATTAGCACTGTCATTTGTATTTTCTTACAAAGATTATTTTGGTATCCCACAATATTGGGTTATTTCATGTTTTCTAAGTTTACAATTAATTTAATATTTACTAATTACATTTCTCTGTTTATATAACTCCTTATTTTAATATTTTGTTTTTAATAAAATTTACCATTTATCCTTGGTTAATTAGTCACCTTGGATTTGTTAATTACTTGGCTATTTTCATACAGTTAGTATTTGTTGGTGTTTGACCATTAGGCCTGTCTCATGTCTAAGTAGCCATTACTGATTTTTGATTATTTCATATACATTATATCTCATTTTGTCCTAGAGCTTTATTTTGTTCTTATAATTATGTTTATTATCTATGGATGTGTTTTGGTTCAGTCTTTGTGTGATTTTTGTGTGTTACTACTGTTTTATTCATTATTTATTGCTAATTATTTACTAACTGGTTTTCTCTTTTCTAACTCAGACATTGCTTTCTTTTCTTATTTATTTACTCTGCCAATGTCAACAATATGGCTATTAATTACTATTTTTTCAGCATATAACATATAACATTTAGGTCTACGTTTGGGATAATTACCCAATCCATATCCTATTCATAAGTTTGTTTAGACAATTAATTAACACTTATTATCTAATATTGGTGTACAATTCATTACCTTTGATTTATTGTTCGGGTGATAAACAACCTCACCTCTATTGAACTTGTTTCATTAATCTTCCCTTATAACATGGGTGTTTACTTATGGTTTTAAACTATTTATTTTATAAAAACTCTGCTTTCTTTTCCATGTTAACACTATCTTATTACTTTGTCATGTGGTTCTCACCTTTAAATTCTACAATACACTTTTAAGCTCTACAATAATATTCTTTTATAATCACTACAGTTAATATCACTCTCCAGTGTTCATTATTACTGAATTAATGGTTTATTTTAAATATTATTCTTAACAACTTTCTTAAATGTTATTGCTCACTATCAAACCTCAAGTGTTTGTTACTTTTACTAAGTGTTTATCTTAGCCTTCCCTATTTTCCCTATTACTGTCATTGACAATTGTGACAGTACGAAAAGCCTGATATAAAATGTATGCTATACAAGGTAGCAAATTATTGTATTTCGATATTTTTTACATTAATTTTTATGGGTAATACAATTTCCCTGGTTTTGCCAGCAACGACGCAGTTCCGAGACAACGAAATAATTTCAAGGCCAGCAGTGTACGTGCGAATAAGAACACTTAAAATGGTTACAGCAACTAATACTGGCTCTACATACATCTGTTTCATTGGCCGACAACGCCAAACGTCATTAATAAAAGAATGACGTGCATAAAATACGTAACAAGCAGGGCGTTTATGTAACGAAAGACAAAGAACAATGACGTGTGCACACACATACATACGTAAAAATTGCATATTGTTCGGCCCAGTCTACACAACGCCACAGCAGCGGTAACACCTTGCTAAAGGCAGCCGGCAATTTATACCGGCCTAGTTGTTTTAAACAGTTCAAAATGTAATTATGTGCTAGCTAAAAGAGAACTAAGACAGTGTGCAGTAATTGTTTTTCAAAATTATACATTAGAGTCAGTGAGTACAGTAAAAATGTAACCACGCCACTTTGAGACAGCAACATGTGAATCCGCTTCTAGAACTTCCAGTCTACAGAATCAGGAAAGTGCAAAACCAAAATTTTACTTAAAGAGCTCTTTACCCAAATTGCAGATATATGTGTACCCAAAAAGTAAATTGAGATTGTAAGTATGAATGAGAGTGAGGAAGTGGGGCGTGTATGATAAATGTCGACATCCAAATGGGGTGTTGGTTTGCGTTTGTTTTAAGAAAATATAATTAAAATCATTTAATAACGAAGCAGCTGCATAGTCAATATATAAAATTTGGTAAACTGACGTTTAAGAAAATATAAAAGAGCTTTGTAACAAAAGAGAGTTAATGTAAGTAAAGGCCGCCATTTTGGATTCTTGTCCGGTGTACACATAAAAGAGAATAAACCAATATTGATGTTTTAATGTTTTCAACTGAACGTATTTTTTTATTTCAATGCCTATCTCTGTCAGCAATCACGCTGAGTCGAAACCCTGGACCCTAGGTAATAATAAGAATAATAATAAGATTGAAACAACAGGCTTCTCAAAGTATGGTAAGTACCATAATTATGGTGTGCGGGACATACGTGTCTGATATAAGTAATGTAAACAAAACCAAATATATGTTGCTTGTTATTTCTTCTTCTAAATACATTTATATGAAGATAAAAAAGTGTGTAAAGGTACAATTTGCGCCCAGAACAGGGACTTTATTTATAAATGTACAATTTGCGCCCGGAACAGTGACAATATATGTAAAGGTACACAATATTTTTATTTTTTTATCACTTGCACTTTTAAATTATTTTGTGTTTATTATAATTTACTTAGTGTTTCTTTTTCTATCATTTCACTAGGGTAATTTCACTTTCACTATGTTAACTTCCGTTTACTTCTCACTATTTCAATATCTTTCTCTTTCTCTACACATATTATATATACTTATTAATATCATGTCTTTCTCTATTAACAACTTACATGTACTTCTAATTCTTTGGCTAGTTTATTTATCGTTCTTTATTAATGACTAATTACAATTGTCACTCAATCAATATTAACATTTATTATTTATATTGGTTCTTTACCGGTTTTCTTTTCTTTATTATATTTGATTACATTATTTCTCCCTTCTCTATTCTCTATGCCTTGTCTGTGTTTTCTTGACGTGTTTGATTTTATTTTCTTCATCGTTGGTTTGTTCCCTCTTGTTCTCGTTTTTCTTCTCCTTCACTTCTCATCTTGTTTACTTTCATATTGGTTCTTAGCTGGCCAATCTCTGGGGTTGGGGTCAATGTCGTTTGTCTGTCCGTCTAGTCGGCGAGTTTCTTTATTAATCACTTTTAGTTTATAACTCTTTCTCCTTCTTTCTTAATTACATTTTATATTTTTATTCTCCTCATTATTTATTTTTAAAATATATTATTTTTTAGCATTTTTTATACATACTTATAGTCATCAAATATGATCTGATTTTGGCGATGTTATAATATTTGAAGAATAAGATATATATATATATATATATATATAAACTTGGACAGCATATAAGGAGCTTCAGTTCCAGAAATATATTTGTATTATTTCAGTAGTATGTGTGTATTTAATCAACATGATATTCATACCAAACTATGCATATTAAAAAACCATGTTTTAGTATAGTTCTTTTTGTATTACCTTAATAGTGATTTTGTTTATTTTCTTGTGTAATATTCCTTTGAAATGTTTCCTCAGTTTACTATACATATGTAGTATAAATGAACATTGATATTGCTTCAGAACTGTTATGACAAAAAACTGTTTTGCAGACGATTCCAGTTGCAATGGCAGGACTGCGAAATAGTCATGGAATATGTCCACCAGAAGTGATTCGTTTCTTACTTGACTTGTTTAAATACAATGACAATAGTAAGAATCGATTTTCAGATAATTATTATAGAGCAGCACTTATAGAGGCTCTAGGAGCTACTGTCACTCCTGTCATTTCAGTCGTCCAGCAAGGGTATGTTATTCTTTGCCTGTAAAATGTTTGAATTTAAAGTGTGTTTATTTAAAATTTGTAAACGTCTGAATTATGAATGAACAAGTTTCTCTGTTAATTCTGACGTCTAGATACAGTGTTGATTGAAGTGGCAATGTATAGATGTAGTGAAGTCTTCTTAAATAATGCTAATATATTAATTTAAATAATTAAAATTAGGTTTTCTTCGGCTATTCTGGTTTGCTGTAAGTGCGGCACCTCAGAGTTACTAATTTTCATGAAAATTTTATTACATTTAATCAGTTTTGTTGCATGTTATATGTCAGTATTAAGTTCAGTTGTGTAACATCTAGTCTGTTATTTATTTCTATGTAGTTCAAAAATATATGCTATATAGTTATTTAATTTTAACTTACTTTTCATGTTATATGAAAGAACGAACACTGTTGTATAGCAGTATTTTTAAACCTTTAATATTTACATATTAAAAGTAGTATATAATTTATTTTAAAACTATCTACAGTTTTCTGTGCCACAGAGTTCTTTTGTTTTTTCATGTGTATATGTGTCACTAAGTACAGTTATAGAGGCCACTGGTGTTATGAAAATGGTCCACCTTTGACTGGATTCAAACAATATTGGAAGCAATCACTGCACTGACTACTACCCTTACGTGGATTCCTCAGTTTCAGAATAATTACTCAAACTAAAAAAAAGCTAAAAAAAGATGCAATTTAATTATAACATATTTTTGAAAATCAGTGTAAACTAAACCACAGACACACACACATACACAAATAAACAACAAGTGTGTTTTCTCCTGTCAATGGCTTTTACCCCATGGGTAAGTTTTGGCTGGTGTTATGAAATATGATTACAGGTAAAGGAGTTATTATTTCCACTGAACTGCTAAGGACCAATTTAAAATAGCTGTGACATAGGCATACAGTATAATACACTTAGTTTAAGTGCTGCTGAGACGGTAACGATCATGTGACACTTGTAAATAATTATATTATAAAATTATATTACGCTGTTAAAATCCTCACGACATCTATAAATTAACCTTACTGATGTTCAAATATTTTTCTTTCTTGTTGTTCAACAGTGGCTAAACATCATTTGTTAGTTTCATTTTTTTATAATTGTAATTTTTAATACAGTAAAGCCTGACCTGATGGCCACACCTTTATTCACCACTATGAACGGCCACTGTTTTGAGAAACAGATTTTATTTTTCATAAGACCAATGTAAATTTCCCTTGTATAAAATGGTCACCTGTGCCTCAGCCAGCAGTCAGCCCATTTGGATTCGTTCACTTGCTTAATTGGTCACCTATTAGATGTTCAGTCTTATGGAACATAATACAGTAAACAAAATACTTTGAGAATACATATTTCTAAGAATACTCACGTAGTGTTTATACCTGACCCAACTAAAAGACAAGATAAGTGACCTGGCCATATACACCCGCGTACTTTTAATTTACAAAATGTTATTTGTATACAGTACACTGTTGAAGTTTTCATAACATTGAAACAGTAGTAAGCGATTAGTTATAAATGAATGTTCTGAATTATTAAAATAGTAGTAATGTTAAATTGCCATAAGCGATCTGCGTGTGCCTGTGTGTTTGTGAAATTTGTTGTGTAGTTTAACAGTGTGTATAAAATGAGTAAAAAGAGAAGTGTGTGTTTAAATTTAGATGCTAAGCAGAATGTCATTTTTCAGTGTGATAAAGTTGTTTCAGCAAGTAAACTTGCTGGTGTTTTTAAATGCGGAAGAACACAGATCTACAGCTTAATCCAAAATAACGACCAAATTTTAAAGAGTGGGAATCCACTATAAATTGGAGCCTAAATAAAACGTGAATCAAAATGTCGTCATAAATGAAATTATTTATGAGTGGTTTAAATGTGGTCGCACAAGAAAACTTCCAGTTAGTGGAAATATGTTGCTATTAAAGTTAAAGTCGAAAATTTCGTAGCAAGGCAAGGAGTGGATGCGGTGTTTTAGAAAGCAGCTCAACATATCATTAAAAAAAAATTTGGTTGAAGGTGTGGATGTACCTGTTCATGAAGTCAATGACTGGAAAGACAGGTTGTCAAGCATAATTTTATTATTGGATAATGCCTTGTGCCATCCAGTTTCATTATTGTCCATGTCAAACTCTTTATTTATTCCATGAAACACGACACCCCATTTTCAGCCATTGGATGAAGTTATAATTCAGACATTTAAACTTTTGTATCGAAAAAGAATTCTTTGGACCGTTGTGTCCCACATGGATAACAGTAATTCAGCATTTCACTTGGTGACAAAATCCTTATCCTTGGTGTGGTGTTGTGGATCAAGACAGCCTGAAATGTTACCTCCATTACAAAATGTGGCATTCAAAAATAGCAACGCTGATCTTCAGGTCCAGCCATTACATGAAATTTTGCAACAACATTGGACATTTGCTACAGTTACTGGACTGCCATATGGTGAAAATGGAGAATATATAATGGTCTGACAATTTGGGGGCCATTTAGTAAACTCAACCTCGGGAAGATTATAAAGGTAGGTCAGAAAAATTTGTGTATTTACAATGGAAACTTATTGAAATGTTGATTAAAATCTGTACTATTCCAGGGTATGCAGTTTCACAATACAATAATAATTTTTCTGCTTTTTGCAGAAATGGGAGATGATGTACAGAGTGAAGAAGAAGAAGAAGAAGAAGAAGAAGAAGAAGAAGAAGAAGAAGAAGAAGAAGAAGAAGAAGAAGAAGAAGAAGAAGAAGAAGAAGAACAACCACCACCACCACCACCACCACCACCACCACCACCACCACCACCACCACCACCACCGATAGTTTGACATAAGTGTTACAATCTTTTAGGCAGATCAAAGATAGTTGTGTTATTCTCAAAAAGAAATGTGGGGAGAATGCTGTGGAACAGTGTAGTAAGCTTTCCTGTTTGGTCAAAAAGTATTCAATTTAAAGAAAACTGCTATCACCAAACAAAATATTAAAAGACTGTTTTTAAAAACTATAATTTCTTTACCAAGTGTTGTAATATAAGTACTTTCATTGTAAACATACTCTAGGGATACAACTGTAAGTACATAATGAAATGGTATAGCTGATCATCCATACTGGTACTTATGTAACTGTATTGTTACTACCCCTATCAACCCTTTATTGAACAGTAACCTTTGTAACCGGCCACATTGTACGGAGATCCAAAGGTTGGTCACTTAAGACAGGTTTTACTGTCCTACACTTTCTTTGTGTCTGTATTGCATTTATTTTATTATTATTATTATTATTGCTTTCATTTTTATTCATTTTTTCCTGTAATATGGAGTATACAAATAGTGAAAAATTAGGTAAGTTAGACGTGTATTCCAAAGTCAGAAGATGTTTATGTTTACATTAACATTTAATTCCAGCAGATAACAATTAATTTCTAAGGAGATGTATACCTGATGCAAGGTCTTCAAGAGGCTAATTGTTTATCTCACAACTAAAGTTAGTTCTACAAGTTTGTTATGCCAGAAGATATCGAGACAGACATTTTAGCATATTTCAAGCTCACGCTGTGGGAAGTAGCTTACATGGTACAAATATCAGTGGGTTCGACAGTAAAATTCATGTGATAACACAAGTATGACACAAACTAGTTGAACTGCATGCTCTACTTCCTGGTGATGAATATGAACATCTTGAATTTTGCAGCTGGCTTTTACTGAAGAAGCTACAAATTCTCCAAATTTTATGTCAGACATTAAAGAGTAACCCAAAATTATAAGCAAATAATTTCATCACTTCCTTGAAGTGTCTATGATATGGATTGGTGAATAGATAACTTAGTCATGTAACATGGTAGTTTCTGTTGTGCAGGAGTGAAATAACAGCTGAATCACTGTCAGCTGACACAAAGCTAGTCCTTGAAGAAATAACAAGAAATCTGAACTTGGAAAAGCTACTGCCTTGCTATAAGCTAACAGTAACTGTTGCTTGCTTGAAGGCAATAAGAAAACTTCAGAAATTTGGTCATCTTCCCAGCAATCCAGCTTTGTTTCGTGCTTATGCAGCATATGGCCATTTTGTTGGTAAGTAAAATTATATGTCTTCTCCTGTAATAAATTTGAATATTAACAACCATATCTAATAAACAAATTATTTGTTTTTTAATTTGTTAGTTTGATTTGCACTAAATACTGCAGTAAGCAGTATAGTACAATTGAAAGCTAACAGCTCAGTATGTATGAGGTGTGTATGTGCAAAATGCTGATTTGCAGGGAGTTGCTGTGAGATGTGAGCTGTCGAAGGTACTGTGCAGCCACCCTATGAGTAAGACGTCTAATAGTAAACAAAACTCGCATATTGTTGAGTTTTTTGTTGTTGTAAAATTACTCATCTCTCTCCTCCCCCTCCCTCATTCCCTTCCTCCCTCTACATGTATTCGTACAGTTAGCTGAACAAAAAATACTTGTATTATTTCAAGCAAAATAAAAAATGATAAGTATTGTTAAAATTAAAATAATAACAATTAAATGCGCAAGATTAAATACCAAGATATATGAGTGTGGTGTCATGAGACACAGTAGTCCCCTCTGAAAGAATGAATATCTAAGAAAATGATATTATGTAATGTTTAATTGTGAACATTACATCTAAGAAACATAAATATAAGCAGGACACTTATTTGTTTACATTTATGAACAAGTGATAGATAAGTAAATCAATAAATGTAATTAAAATAATACATGCCTCCAGATTTGCTGCTGTTACATATCAATATATCAGAATGTTTTATAAACACATTTCTATCTCTCCCCCTCATGCTCACACATTTTCTCTTTCTTTCCACTCTCTGCTGTGAGATGTCAAAACTATTAAAAAACTATAAGAAATACAGCCTTTGTACTCCCAGCTCTTATTGCAGTGGAATGTGGTTTAATTGTTAATGGAACAAGTGGTTTAATTGTTAATCAGATGCTTTAAGCCTAAAATTTATTTGTAGGCCTACCCGCAGTATGAAAACTATCAATCTGAAAAAAATATTAGAAAACTATTTTTTCTGTTGTAGTTGTAAGTACAGTCATAAGTCAATGATTGACTAGTCTAAGAACTCTTCACCACACTCCTGTTTCATAAATGACAACAGCACTCATCCACTTCAACATGTGTTCATCTGTGAGTATATTTCAGAAGCTTATCAACAATAGATCATTTGTATTCATAAATGTGAGCATTAGTATTATTTTACAAATCATCAGTGGTAACAGATATGTGTCCATATCACACATCATCATGTACATCTGTTCCTTCTATATGAAACTATTTATACTACTTGTGCACATATCTGTCATTTGTAACCCCTACTCTGAACGCTTCAACAATTTGACAATAAATTTGGAAGGGTGAGTGTTTATTCCTGTAGTTAAAAAACTGAAATAACAACCGAAATTGAGTATCCGTTAGGATTACTGCTAGATATGATCCTTTACAAATCACTTTAAAAAAAAATCAACGCAGTCAATGGCTTTATAGGCAATGAAGATATGCAGTAGGAATAGTGATTGCACTTGACATGGAGGAGTCACCTCTAGTCAGTAACCTGCATGGCCTTAATGGACATATAGTTCTTACTTTAAAAATGAACTCATACACCCCCTATGTTGTTTCTGCTATACACTACTATTCATGGGAGACCAGATGTATGAGTGTTTTTTTTTTACTGTGTAAAACTGATGGTGAAGTCGCGATAATTCATTACCTGCATGATAGTGCTGTATGCAGTATTCTATACAAATTACTCATTTCTTAACAGATTGCAGGTAGTTGTCTGTGGTACTTGTGAGAGCACAGAAGTTAAGTTACGAGAGTTATAACATCAGTGATAGAGCCAAAAATTTTCAACTACTGAAATGTTGCTTTAGAAAAGATCAGAAAAATATATATTCTACTGTAAAAGAGGTGGAAATAAACATGTATGATAAAATACAAAATTATGTTTTTATTATGTGCAAGTAATTTTTATTGGATGTAGATATTTTTTAATTCACAATTTGGTGTCAACATGAAGGAAAGGATCATAAAACATCACTGAAGTTTTTATTTCTAATTGGATCAGTCTGTACTGTTTACTGAACTCTCATGTAACAGATGAAAACAGGGTACTCGGCTATAGGACTACCATGGTAAAATATAGTAGTCATGCTGTTATATGGTTTTACAAAAATGTGACTCATAATGAAAAACTAATAAATCATTCATAACTTTACATTTTTTCCTCTGAACATGATTTTGGTTGCATTGAAAGGTTTGTTAAGTGATGCAATTGAAATGCACGTAAAAGTTGAATTTTGATATAGTGCTCACAAATAATAAGCAATCATGAAAATAATAATGAAGTCAGAATATAATAAAGATTTTATTACTTTCACATGTATTAATTTACATACAGTAGAATTTACTTAATGTTGTAAAGTTACTTTTCAATTATTTTCAGAAGTAAGACTTTGTGCTCTTGAAGCTTTGGTTGACTTTACTGGACTCGATGGAAAATGGAGTGATCTAGAGTTTCTGTTAGATATTGCTGAAGAAGATGCAGATCCTGGAGTTAGGGCAGCTTTAGTGCAAATGATGTGTGATAATCCTCCATTCCAGCACACTCATTCTTCCAACAGACACAGACTAGACAAAGAAGAACTTGTACATAGGCTGTGGAATTTATTTAAGTGAGTAAATCTTAATAGAAGAAAATTGTAATTGTAAATTGGACTGAAAATTTTAAATCTCATCTCATTTTTATCAGTATTGTACAGTTTTTTATAAATACTTTTTTTTTTGTTAATTGTCTTACAGTAGCTAATTTTTAACCATACTGTGGTGAGATATTACATCAGTAGTATTCAAAAGTAAAGCAACAGTGGATCTGCTGGATGTATAATTAGCCCCATAAAGTATTGAGCATCTCATGTACTCAACCTTACACACAACTTACCTAAACAGATTTTTGCTGCAAAAAACCCTGTTGACCACTCAGGCTGAAGTGAAATATATTAATTGAGGAGATGGTATTAATTTTCATTGATAAAGTGTTTATTAATTTTTATTAACATTAAGTAATAAGATGTGCTTACTAAATGTGACTGGCCCAAAACAACGTGTTGCCAGCCGCTAGTTGTGGTATTCACAGCCAGTAGGCGCCGCTGTAATCTCAGTGGCTACTCAGTTCTGCCTCACGACGCTGAGTGCACGCCATACGGAGCCTCCGCCGGGAATTGAACCGGGTACCACAAGCGCATCAATCGCCCACGCTAGCCACTAGACCACCTGGAGGCTCAAACAATATAGTATACTTAACCAAAAACAAAATATAAGTTTAAGTGGTTGTATCAAAAAACTGTATTAGAATACATATGTATAACTTCCCACCTTGAGAACAGCAAGTTGTGTTTTAAGACGTAATAAATCTGAGTAGTCAGTGTAAATGAGAACACATTAAAATCTTAAAAGTTAATTAAAATACTAAAATGGATAACATGAAATTTGGCAGTTATGAAATTTGTGGATAACCACTTGTTTGGATGTAGGCATATTTAGCAAAGAAATTGGATTGACACATGAAGCAGTATTGTAATGAATTTTATTAAAACTATCCTACGGGCATAAAAGTATATTAAATTAGCCCAAATGTACATAACATTAAACAGTAGTTAATATTAAATTTTAATGCTAATAGTTAATTTTTTTGCTAAGAGAGCTGCAGAAAGAAATATGTGCAGAAAGAGGTTAATGTGACTAGGTAGACAAATTTCTCACTCACTTCAGAAAATTAGTTTACAAAAACATGTACAAAAATAAGAAAGATTAAGTGAGTTAGTTGCAGTTAATTATTATGAATATTATGTTAATTTTTTAAATAAAAAATTGAAGCTTAAAATGAAAATGTGTAGGAAAAAGTGAAAGGATAAATTTAGTGTAGCTAGTTTTGCTTTGTTGAAGTTATATTCCAGAAAAAACGAGTTAAAATTATGAAAGTATATGGATTGTGTTTTCTAAGGTTTCCAAAATGTATTTCCAGTGTACAAATAAACGTGAATTTTTCATTAACATTCTTTCCTTAGGCTTGTTGCAGACAGTGAAATAAAAAAGTGTTATATCCTATCTTGCTTTGCTTCAAGAGCCACAATGTTAAGTCAGAGAGAGAGAGAGAGAGAGAGAGAGAGAGAGAGAGAGAGAGAGAGGAGAGGGAGAGGGAGAGGGAGAGGGAGAGGGAGAGGGAGGGAGGGAGGGAGGGAGGGAGGGAGGGAGAGAGAGAGAGAGAGAGAGAGAGAGAGAGAGAGAGAGAGAGAGAGAGAGAGAGAGAGAGAGAGAGAGAGAGAGAGAGAGGTGCGCATTTGTGCATATGCATGAAAGCTGAACTTTTCTTTCATATGTCATTTGTTATTTACATAGCACCAAAACATTATTTGCAGTTTTCTGAGGGGAAAATTTGAATATAATGTATAATATGTATGCCCTTGGCTAAGGCTGCTCAGGATAACTTTGAGTAGATGCTTGTATCAGACATGGATTTCTAATTTCTAATGTTGAACATGCAAAAACAGTATGTGCTGACACTCCAGTTATCTGCACAAGGAAGAATAAATATCGGTATGGAGAACCATACATGACTTCCATGTTCTAAGATTTATATTTAAAATCATTTACGAAATGAAATGTTTCCATAGAAACTACTTCTTTCCACTTATTGCTTCAGCCTTAACCACAGTACTGTGGTCACTAATGTATACCACCACACGTTATCGCACTCGATTTTCACTGATGATGGCAGTTGACGCACTGCCGAAACATCTGGTTTTGCAGAAAACATTGGACTACGGCCAAACAGCCCGGGAAGGAATTTTAACAACACTACTACTATGTTGCCGATAACATAGTACACATATAAAAATTATCCCCTCCCCCTTCAACTATAATTTTCATTTATAGAAAATTACCCCCAGCCCGTTCAACTAGCCTCTTCATTTATAGATATTTCATCTACGTTTCTATAGTGGATTATTAAGATCTTCTTATCAGGATACTTTATTTATCAAAATTAAGTAATTTACTCTTGTTACAACAAAAAATGTTTCAGGTAAACTGCCCTTTCCCCTTAGTCGATCGTCACCAAAATCAATAGGCCTTGAGTATTCTACAACTCAGGCACATATGTAAAAAATTATTTGATTCTGTTTGAATTTACAGCAGTTATCGTTCGTCTTGAAAAAATTTCTCTTTGTTACAACATAAAATGTTGCAGGTAAACTACCCCTTTCCCTTAACCGATCTTCACCAAAATCAACAGGCCTCGAGTACTCTACAATTTAGGGACGTATGCAAAAACCTATTTGATTATTTTGATTATGTTTGTATTTACGGCAGTTATCGTTCGTCATAGAAAAAATTACCCTTGTTATCACATAAAATGTTGCAGGTAAACTACACCTTCCTCTTAACTGATCTTCACCAAAATCAATAAGTCTTGAGTCCTGTACAATTCAGGGATGCATGCAAAACATTATTTGATTCTGTCTGAATGTGCGGCAGTTATCATTCACCATAGAAACAATTACTCTTGTTAAAACATTAAAAGTGGCTGGTAAACTACCCATTTCCTTTAAACGATCTTCACCAAAATCAATAGGCCATGAGTCCTCTACAACTCAGGGACATATCGATGGCCTAGTTCAAGACAGCAACAACTCAAAAAAACTAGTTTAAGATAACTAGGTTTAAAGTTTTTGTGCTTGCTATTATAACGTATAGCTTCTGTCACAATTACCTCCAGTATTTCTGGTTTTGGTTATCATAAAGATTACAATTTCAACATTAATTAGATGGTAAATTGATGTTCATATCTTTTTGTAAATATGATATATGCTGTTTGAATTTCAAAGTATACAAAATAATTGCTGACTCTTTTGTGCCTGGTTACTTCCAGTCTGAGTCCTACTGCTAACAGTTCATATTTTTAAAAACAGTACTAAATGAAACAAATTACTAACATAAAAAACCCTGGAAAATTAAAAAATCGAATAATTACAGTATTAATATTATAATTTAATATATATATTTTAATAATTTAATATTATAATTATAGTTTAACAAAATAATTACAGTATTGTTTAGAGTTCAATATGTCGAAACATTGGAAAATCTAAAACCAAACAATTTTTCTTCAGAGTTCAAAATTTTAAAACAATGGAAAATCAAAAACAAAAAATGATACTTATTCTCATTCTGAGTTCAACGATTCATAGAACTGCCAATATTGATAGGAATGCTGTTATTTCTGCACACTGAAAGTAGATCATCAATCTTTGCTCTTCATATTGTGTAGCGGGTCATTTTTGGGTGTTTTTATTTTCCACAGTATGGGATAATTATATTTTTTATTTATTTCATTTTGGGCGGGTTTGTCTAAAAGTTGTGAAAATTATTGTGCAACCAGATTCATTCCATTATAACAGAACGCATGGCAACGTTATTTCCATTGTGAAAGAAACAGTTTGAAACAAAGCAGTAAGACGCAGTTGTTGTCGAGGAATGCGGCAAAGGAATTTGCACCTCCACAAAATTCGCAGAACTCTGTACTTGTGTGGCAGTGCACACACGCCACTACTTGAGCATGGGCGCCAACCCACGCGCTGGTAAAAAACCAAGATGGCTAGAGAGGAGAATATTCATCGCCTTCTCCAAGACCTTACGGAAATGCTGTTTAAGTCCCGCCCACTTTAAGGACGTCCGCCCATGCCTAGATGAGATCATGTACCATGTTAACCAAAAAACTTACATACATCTCATAGGACGAAACTGTGACGACTAACTGTAAGGCAGTGATATCCGTCGTCTTGACTAAAATGCTCCAGGAGTGGGGAACTGAGAGACGCTGGCAGTCTTTTGTCGAATCTCGCGTGCGCAGGCCGCCTGACAAACCGGGCTCAGAAACAAATTTTTTTTTTAACTGATATAACAGTGAAATAGCTGAAAAAGTTTATGTGACCGCGGTCGGGAAAAATGTAAAACAACATTAGACACCTTTTGGACATTTCACACGAAATTAGAAAAGAAATGGATGTGCGCGAAGACCACGTGGCCGGGGATTATTTCGTCTACTGAAAGTGTAAGGGTTGGGGTTTTATAAAGGTATGGGGTATCAAATAAATTAAAATTAATTTAAGTGAGAATGGCAGGCTGGGCTCTCTTGTTTAAAGTATGTAAGTAGTAGAAAGTAAGAATAGTACGTAAGACGTAATGATTACACAACCTGTAAAACTATAATATTTTTAAAGTATGTAAAACCTATATTTGGAGGAAAAGTAAAAAATTCAAATCTGTCAAATGATTTTAAAAATAAAAGGAAAAGTTAAATTCTCTTCATTCAAAATGGGTATTCAGACTTATTTCGTAACCTCACACTGTTTCTGATCTCGCTTATAGGAGAACTCTGGGGGGACCCTTAGGAACAAAGGTAAGTAAAAGTGAATTAAATGTATAAATAAGTAAGTTTTTATACAAATAGCGCCCAAACAGGGACATTATATAAAATAATTATATAAATAAGCCAGAACTCAGAAACAGAGTGGGTAGCGAAGGAATACAAAATACGTAAAATAAGGTTATGTTGTAACTACACGTGGTAGAAAAATTTTACAATAATTTTAGATATAATATGAATATGTAATATTTATTATACGAAAACATTTTTGAAAGAAACAGAAATATTGAAACAAAAGTTAAAATGGCAGATAATGAGAACGTCAGTGTAGCTGACAATACCAATGAAAGCCAGACAAGCGCAACTGAATCACAAATTATGAGTGGAGAGATTATTCACACAACGCCAGTCCCGACTAACAGGGCTGACGAAAATCAAATAGTGAAAATGATGCAAACGCTTTTTAATATACAAAATAATAAGTTCGATGAGAAATTTAGTAAGCTTGACGACAAATTTAGTGAACAGAAAAATGATTTTAATGAAGTAAAAAATGAAATCAGAAAACAGAATATTATTTTTGATAGACGAATCAATGAAATAGACGTACGTTGTACAAATATGCAAGAACAAGTAGTAGAAATAGTTAATGAGAAATTCGATGCTAAAATAAATGATTTAGATGACAAAATTAATACGATCAATGAAACAGTAATTAGCACAGTTCAAAACCAAATAGAGACACAGAGTAAAGAGATAGAAAATAAATGTTTAGCTACAGTAGATAAGCAGATAGAGATGAAAACCAAATTTGAAATAAATAAACAAATAGACATTAAAACAACTGTTTTACAAGATCAGTTAGAAAATTTTGAGTCAAATGTAATAAGTATAGCAGAAAATATAGAAACAGTAAGTAAAGCTATTTCAGAGCATGCAGATAATACCAACTGTAAAATAAGTACCATACAAAGTAAACTTAGAGAAATAGATGAATTCAGTTTACAAACTAGTAATAATATATATGACAAATGTACTGTAATGGAGAATAATTTAATGAGTGTGAAGAATGAATTACGGGGGGAATTTAACAAAAAATTTACCGGAGTTACTGAAAGGGTTATCATAACTAGAGATTTACACAATGAAATTGAATTAGAAACATTTAGCTATGAAAACCGAACAATACATCCAATGAAATTTATAAACCAAACCCGGGAATACAACCGTTTCAATAACAGTAATTGGGAGGTACAATTAACCAAAATAATTAAATGTTTTAGGGGTAGTTCAGTAGTGTGGGCGGAAGCACATCGGTCAGAATGGGACTGTTATGAGACATTTGAAAGAGCATTTAAAGGGAAATATTGGACCGAAGATGAACAAGAAATACTAAGAAGCCGTATAATGGGAACGGGCGATTTTTTAGGACACCCTAATAATAATAATTTAACGATATACGTTACCAAGTTATATAACAAAGCGAAATATCTAGAGCCACAGATACCATTTAAATCTTTTGTTAGACATGTAAGTAAACACTTACCGAAAGATGTACAAACCACTTTAATGACAAAAGAAATTGAAGATATGAACGAGTTGGAGAGAATACTAGATATATTACAGAGCATTAGAGATCGAGAAGGGTGTAGGCGAATACAACAAAATAATAACCATCATAATGTTGAATATAATCAAAATAAGAATAATAATTATCGTGGGTATAATAATAATGTGCATAGAGATAATGTAAACAAACCAGGTGAGTGGAGTTGTTCCAGGTGCAAATGGGGGAATTTCGCCAGCAGACAACGGTGTTATAAATGTAATTTACCCAGAGAAGAGCAGAGGAGGAGAAACGAAAGCAGGCCATACAGAGGAACAAATAACTACCACCAGGGACCGTCACGGGATCACCAGATACCCACAACAAGCAACCATAGACAACAACCGGAAAACTAGAGCATACAGTGGTAGCACGGACCAGACCACTGTACGGGGAAGCAAGTGAGGTCCAACCATTAGAAGATGTTACGAGTAATGTAATTAGAACAGACATAGTTGCAGATCTGCTGGAGGAAGAAAACAAGGCAATCGAGGTGAGAGCGGGACTAACAGAAATACAGGTAAATGTAGCTAATAAATATTATAGAACACTTGTAGATACAGGTAGTGAGATTTCTGTTATTGCTGAAAACATTTTAGGAGAGTTAAAAGAAAGTATAAAGAATATTCCAATTTTACCAGTAGCTGGGGTTACAGTAGTAGGAGTTACAGGCGTACGCAGCAAGAGAATAACAAAACAGATACACTTAAGTTTTTTGATAAATGACATAGAATTTGAGAACACATTTTTGGTAGTTAAAGGGTTAAGTTTAGACATTATATTGGGTAATGATTTCCTGCAAAGAAATAAAGCTATTGTAAACTTTAAGGAGAAAATAGTAGAATTAGACGGGGGTGATCGGTCTGTAAAGGTTAATTTTGAACAAATAATAGATAAAGTTAGAACAACGGGGGTAAAAATATTACAAAAGAGAGTAGGTGAAAGTGGTGCAGATACTAGAGTAAATTTATGTAGAGAGAGTGAATATATTGATGATTGTGAGAATGAAACGAGTAACATTAATAATGCAGTATGGGAGATAAGGGCGGATGAATTTTGTAGTGGAGGTGAGGTGGTAAGGAGTGATCAGCGTGCGGCGCTGTGGCAAGTGATCGAGGAGTTTAAGGGAGTGTTTGCCGATATTCCAGGAAGGGCAAAGGATTATGTATGTACATTGCAGATACGGGAACACACACCTTTCATGCAGCGAAGTTATCCCGTGCCTTATTCCAAGAGACGAGCGGTGCAAGAGGAGCTGGACAGGATGCTGGAAGGAGGGATAATAGAAAGGTCAGTATCACACTATTCAAACCCATTAGTTGTAGTAATTAAAAAAGATGGCAGAGTTAGGTTATGTTTAGATGCCAGGCGGATCAACCAGATAATAATACCAGACCGTGAATCACCAGAGTCAATCAATGAAATATTTCAGAAATTCAGCGGGGTGAGATATATGACGTCATTGGATCTAACAGCAGGATATTGGCAGGTACCATTGGCGGAGGTGAGTAGGAAATATACAGCTTTCCTATTTAACGGTAAGAACTACCAATTTCAAAGATTGCCGTTCGGACTAAATACCAGCGTAGCCAGTTTTATAAAGTGTTTAGACCAAATTTTAAAACCTAAAGATTTAGATTTTTTAACGGTATATGTAGATGATATTTTGATTGCGTCAAGAACTTTTGAGGACCATTTAGATCATTTAGGATATGTGCTAGCCAAATTAAAGGAAGGAGGACTTACTGTAAATTGGGACAAATCAAAGTTTCTACAGACACAAATAAATTTTTTAGGATTTATAATCACACCAGAAGGAATCTCCGCAAATCCGGATAAAGTGGACTCCATCATGCGCTTCCCTGAGCCGAAGAACATCAAGCAGCTACAGAGTTTTCTGGGATTGTGTAATTTTTATCGGAAATTTCAGAAGAACTACGCCCATGTGACAGCAAGATTGAGTGTGGTACTCCAGAAAAATAAACAATGGAGATGGGGATTAGTGGAAAGAGAGGCGTTCAACGAAATTAAACAGAAATTTAGCAAAATGATAATGATGAACCACCCTGATTTTAATAAAATATTTTTCTTACAGACAGATGCTAGTAACGTGGCCGTAGGTGCGGAACTCTACCAAGAAGACGAAGAGAAAGAACACCTAACCATCGCATTTGCGAGCAGATCCTTGTTGATGGCTGAGAAGAACTATACCACTACCGAAAAGGAACTATTAAGTATTGTGTTCGCCGTCAGCAAATTCTGCACTTACATCTTGGGAAATAGGACGGTGATCCACACCGATCACAAGGCACTATCCTTCTTAAATACATGTAAACTTGCTCACAGCCGTTTAACCAGGTGGGTACTTGTTTTACAGGAATATAATTTTGAATGAGAGTACATCAAGGGAACAGACAACAATATACCTGACACTCTTTCACGGGTAGACATGTTAGATAATAAGACAGGTAGGGATTTAAAGGAAATTGAAATTTTTCAGATTAGCAGGGAAGACAGAATTTTTGGTGAAGAGTTGAAGGACATCAGAACCATGCAAAGAGCAGATGGTAAGTCAGGTAAGATTATGGATAGCTTAGAAACCGAATTAGCAGAGTCAGAATATAGTCAGCATTTTCAGATTTATCAGGGGTTATTATTTAAGAAAGTAGTAGGGGGTGAGCGTGATTGGAAAATAGTTATGCCAGAGGGGTTAGTTGATAAGATTATTTGGGATTGTCATTTAAGATATGGTCATTTCGGGGCGAAGAAGTGTGTTAATGTTTTGAAAGAGTCATGTGTTTTTAAAAATATGGAAAGAAGGGTTAGAAAATTGTTAAGGGGTTGTGATTTATGTCAGAAATCGAAAGTAGTAAATTATAGAGTAGAAGGGGAGATGAATTTTATAAAAGTGAATAGACCTTTCGATTTAGTTGCGGTAGATTTGTTTGGGCCATTGCCAAAGGGTAGAGGCGGAGTGATGTATATTTTTGTTATGCTTGATACTTTTTCTAAATATGTGAGATTGTATAGCGTTAAAAGAGCTACCAGTCAGGTATTGAGTGAGAAGGTGACAAAGGACTACATGATTCACGTGGGTAAGCCGAGAGTAATTTTATCAGACCATGGTCCGCAGTTCATCAGTGGGAAATGGCGTCAGACTCTAGGATGGGAAGGAATCATCACGAAACATACGGCTGTTTACCATCCCCAGTCCAACCAGGCTGAGTGTGTAATGAGAGAGATAGGCAGGATCTTTAGAGCCTATTGTCACGCTAAACACAGCGAGTGGCCGTTGTACGTCCGAAGAGTAGAGACTTGGCTGAACAGTACCACCCACGAGTCCACCGGCTATACACCTCACGAGTTGATCAAAGGAACACGCCCCCCGAGAATTTTGGAACAGTTGTTTGATTACCCACCTGAGAGTGAGAAAGCGGATGTGAGTATAAAAATCAGGTTGGCAAATGAGAGTTTATTAAGTAAAGGAGAACAAAGAAAACGTAGGCACGACGCAAAAGGTAAGTGGATGAAGTACGAAGTAGGACAGTTGGTATTGGTGAGGAGACATGATTTGTCGAGCGCTCAGGACAAGGAGATAAGAAATTTTTCTTACTCTATGAAGGACCGTATGAGGTAATAGAAGTTAAGATGAAGAATTCGTATGTATTACAGAACAGAGAGACAATGGAGATAGTAGGGACACACAATGCTACAAATTTGAAATTGTATTGGTCATCATAGTGTATAAAAACAAACTTATTTATACATTTAATTCACTTTATTGTACTTGTTCGTACTTACCCATATTTCGATCTTTCTCGGGTCCCAAGGTTCTTTATAAGCGAGATCAGAAACAGTGTGAGGTTACGAAATAAGTTTTAATACACATTTTGAATGAAGAGAATTTCCATTTAATATTTTACTTTTACTTTAGTGAAATTAAGAAGATACATTTAGTAAATACTTGTTTCAGGTGTTGTGCAACACGTGCTTCTGTTGTAATATGATTTACAATCTACGGCTTACCTTATTTTTTCTAGGACACAAACACAGTTATAAAACTCACACAGACACAAACACAGCCCAGCTTTGCACACTCTCACATTCATTCTAATTTATTATTTATAAAACCCTTAACATTTTATATGAACCAAATTCCCCCTTCGCCGGCCACGCGGTCTCCACGCACACGCATTGTCCGAACGGTTTTTTATTGTCCGAAATAGGAAAAAATAAAATTCTCGATTAAGGCCCTCTCGATAGATTGACCGCGGTCATATGACACTTCAACTGATTAATCCACTCTTTAACTTGTTAAATTACAACTTTTTTGACGAGCCTACTGAGGCCGCCCCGACGCCATTGGTTGCGGTCAGTCGACTGGGAACTGGAACGTAACAGGTACATCTTCCTTTCTCTGGAGGGAAACTGTGTTCACTGCCACTATGTTATCGTCGCTCATACTCAGTTGTTGTGAGCTAACCATTTTATATATGGAATATGGAAGTTATATTCCGTGTACCAAAGTACAATATTGGCTTTGGCTCTGCTGATGTCACCAACAGTAGGCGGGGCGTTAGCAGTGTTTCCGGGAGATCTTGGAGAAGACGACGAATATTTTTACACTTTGGCCATCTTGAGTTTTAGTCAGCGCTTGGGTAGGCACCCTTGCTTGGTGTGCGCATGGGAGCGCAATGCCACACTCTCGCATAGTTCTTAGAAATTTGTGGAGGTGCAAATTCTTCAGCCGCATTACACAACAACAACTGCGTCGATGCCTTTGTTTCAAACTGTTTCTTAACATTGGTTCTTGCACAATGGAAATAACGTTGCCATGCGTTCTGTTATGATGGAATGAATTTCGTTACACAATAATTTTCACAACTTTTAGACAAACCCGCCCAAAATGAAATAAATAAAAATATAATTATTCCAAACTGTTAAAAATAAAAATACCCAAAAATTGACACGCTACAATACCCCCTCGATGAGAATTCTGCTGTTCACAACAGAAGAAATCTCATCGATAAACCCCGAAGAGGACCGGTGAGGAACTGGTGCCAACAACCCCCTCGTTCTTAAGCTCATGGGTACATGACCCCCCTGGCTCAGCGACCATGGACTCATCTGAACGAAATCACTGGACTTCTCCGTAATAGATCCCAACACCGAGAAATCGAGCAGACTCGTACCACAGCGCACTTTACCTTCTAACATGCTACCCCCAAAATCCTCAATCCCTGGCTCAAAGTATTCCAGATCCTCGGCCGATATGGTTCCCCTTGTTTGCAAGCTGGGCTGCCTTTAGCAAATACTGGGCTCACACACACTAACATTACATGTTACCATAACACATTAAAAATAAAAGATTTCTTTTAAAATTTATTAAAAATTTAAAAAATCCAAAATTCAAAAAAATAATGTTTTATCAAAAAATTCTCTTCCTTGTTTTTCTAAATTTTTGTTTCAAATGACTTAACCTAGACATTTCTACTAATCTAAACACATCCTTACTCTAACATGAGAACCACTTATAGTCTACCAATACAATGCAATACCATAAAATAAACATGGTTAATGCACACATAATAAAAGAATCATTATCTAAAATATTCATTCGCTGGCAGGCGAAAAATCAAGTTTTTTTTTCCAAAAAAAAATTAAAAATTTTCAAAAATTTTAAAATTCAAAAAAAAATTTATATTTATTAAAATGTTTCCCTCATATGCAAAATTATTTAAATATTGGTTTGAATTAATTAAACCAACAAATTAAAATTGGCTTCCTACTACACAAGCTTAGTAGGTATATGAACTCATCAGCTGATCGAAAGTAGGTCAAGTCCCAGACCCCTTGACCTACATATGTTATGCACAATTTCTATCTAAAACACATTTGACATCTGTAACAATCTAACTCAAAGCACAAAACATAATAAAATAAAATAAAATATTTAAAATGAACAAAATATTAAATAGAAATAATAAACAAATTGCCATTTAAATTATTATGAAAATTAAATTATGAAAATAAACACCTTAATTTTATATTATTCTCAAATTTTATCACAATTCTGTCACTGGCTTTACAAAATGAAAATTTTATATCTTTATCATAAATCACTCTCTCTATTTGACAATCTTACTTTAGTGTGGGTGATTTAAATTATTTATCTCGTTTAATGTACTACTTGATCTGGATATCTATATAATTAACATTGCTATTCTTACATTAAAATAACCCAATCACATTTAACCTTGTTAAAAATCTACATACCCTACATCTTGATAAAATTATAAACATTACATGTTAATTTCAATTGAACTGTTATTAATTATCCCTCAATGGTTTATCATTTGATTCTATGCAATCCAAATTTATTATTACCCTTCATGTTACATTATATTTCATCTCTGATTACTTTTCTACTATGAATTTTCTATTTAACTCTTCACATTTCAATCATTGCTTAGTCTGGGTGACACCTGTATTCTCTATACTTTCACTTGAATAGACATTTAAATAACTCTCCCTTTTTTACTAACAACCACTATGAACCACTTATGACACCAATCTCTCATTTATAAATACCTTTCACTAATTCCACTTACCTCTGGCACCGCTCATCGTTGTACTAGGATGTGTGTTCCCTACCTGGCTATATATATTCGAGCCAATGCCCCTCCAAAATATCGGCAAACACTCACGCGAACTACTCTATTCCCGCCACAACGCCGAACGCTGGTCTCTCGCCACGCCGCACGTTGCTCACACCTTACCACCTCATCCTTACTACAAAATATCATCAACAAATATGTTTAAATCTCATTCACATTACTCCTCGCTACATATACTCTCTACCACTGTGTCCCTAAATATCTAACACTATCTCTGTGTGTTACCTGTATTTCAAATTCTTATTCTCTTTCACTCCCATTTACTTTAATTCTACTTAACTCACCTGCCTTATTTCATTATCACCCAAAATCTATTTTCCACATTTTACCTTGATATAACACTAGAAAATTCATCACTTCTCTCCTTACAATAAGATACCTCCATTTGAACGTATTATCTGTTTAATCATCTACCAATCATTGTAGAATCTTAATTTTATAAAATCATTTAACTTAATTAAGTAATTACTTTTCAATTATTTAATTCAATTATTTAACAGTTCACAATTATTTCCATCGCTTAATTAGTCTGTCAAATTTTATAATTATTATTAATTTATACTGGTTAATTGCAAATTCAATTTAATTGACAATTAATGTTATCACTTTCTACTGT
The DNA here is from genome assembly GCA_034769895.1 of Magicicada septendecula. Taxonomy (NCBI): domain Eukaryota; kingdom Metazoa; phylum Arthropoda; class Insecta; order Hemiptera; family Cicadidae; genus Magicicada; species Magicicada septendecula. Next base: position 366,979,970 of record CM068367.1, on the reverse strand, counting down.
ACATACCTTGTTTACCTAACACATAGTATACCACAATGTAATACACAAATACATTTAACATAATGACATCAACACATAAAAGAATATACAGTCCAACTTATCATCTATTATCATTAACCACAAATCGTTCCATAAGATAATGCACTTCAAAACCATATTATCCATATCATTAAATGTTCATGAACAATAAACAATACACAATTACCCCATATCGTCAAATAATAGTCTAATCTTATGACTATACCAGTCATTTACAATTACATACATAATCTCATGATTATAAACATAATGATTACCTGTCTTGTCATATTCTTCTACAATATCGTTTGAATTAATATGATTATTCCATATTATTCCCTCATATACCTGGTCACGCTCGAGTATGGTCCTGTCGCCGTTATTATATTTTGTTAAAATCAGGTGAGTTATATTATCATCCTCTACTGCTATCTCAGTTTCGCTGTAAGGTAGGTACTCATTATTACTATTATTTCTCTCTAACTCTAACCTTTCTACGAATTCTTCATAATTTCTCTTTACTTTAAATACCTCTATTTCTCTCTTTCTCTCTCTCTCAAAATATTTCTCACCATCATACCAAACTACACACTCTCTCTCAAAATATTCTGGGGACATTAATTCATCATTATGGCACCACCTATGAAGTGCACAAAAAACCAAGGGAACTTTATCTGTAGACCTATATTTTTCCAAATACTCACGTGAAGCTATTTCTTCACCCCCCACTACAACATTACGGGAAAAATCTACCCCCTGCATCCACTCTACCTGTGAATTCTTTATACTTTCTTTCTCTGATTTATCACACACAAACATCTTATTAACTTCTACTCTTTCGACAATTACGTTATCACTCTCAACATCTACACAATCATTGTCTAATACCGTATTTTTATTTGTATTGTCATTTTTATTACTCGTAAACTCATTATTTAAATTATCATTTCCCCTACTACTTACCCTGTCATCTTTGTTCGACTTTAATTTGTTTATTCTTTCTCATTTTCTAATTCTATTTCGCCTAACCGCGCCTCTAGATCACTCAATTTCTTATCATAAATACAGCTTTGTTCTTGAATTTCTTTTTTCATTTCGTTAAAATCATTTTTCTGTTCGCTAAATTTTTCGTCAAGGTAACTAAATTGTTGGTTAAAAAGCATTTGCATCATTCTTATTATTTCGTTATCTGCCATTTTAAAATTTTGTTTAAATATTTCTATTTCTTTCAAAAAAAAAATTATTTAGTGTACTAAATATTACACCATCATATTATACATAAAATTATTGTACTATTTTTTTACCATGTGTAGTTACAACATAACCTTAATTTACGTATTTTGTATTCTTTCGATACCCACACTGTTTCTGAAATCTGGCTTATTTATATAATTATTTTATATAATGTCGTTGTTCGGGCCGCCATTTGTATAAAAACACACTTATTTATACATTTAATTCACTTTATTGTACTTGTTCGTACTTACCCATATTTCGATCTTTCTCGGGTCCCAAGGTTCTTTATAAGCGAGATCAGAAACAGTGTGAGGTTACGAAATAAGTTTTAATACACATTTTGAATGAAGAGAATTTCCATTTAATATTTTACTTTTACTTTAGTGAAATTAAGAAGATACATTTAGTAAATACTTGTTTCAGGTGTTGTGCAACACGTGCTTCTGTTGTAATATGATTTACAATCTACGGCTTACCTTATTTTTTCTAGGACACAAACACAGTTATAAAACTCACACAGACACAAACACAGCCCAGCTTTGCACACTCCCACATTCATTCTAATTTATTATTTATAAAACCCTTAACATTTTATATGAACCAAATTCCCCCTTCGCCGGCCACGCGGTCTCCACGCACACGCATTGTCCGAACGGTTTTTTATTGTCCGAAATAGGAAAAAATAAAATTCTCGATTAAGGCCCTCTCGATAGATTGACCACGGTCATATGACACTTCAACTGATTAATCCACTCTTTAACTTGTTAAATTACAACTTTTTTGACGAGCCTACTGAGGCCGCCCCGACGCCATTGGTTGCGGTCAGTCGACTGGGAACTGGAACGTAACAGGTACATCTTCCTTTCTCTGGAGGGAAACTGTGTTCACTGCCACTATGTTATCGTCGCTCATACTCAGTTGTTGTGAGCTAACCATTTTATATATGGAATATGGAAGTTATATTCCGTGTACCAAAGTACAATATTGGCTTTGGCTCTGCTGATGTCACCAACAGTAGGCGGGGCGTTAGCAGTGTTTCCGGGAGATCTTGGAGAAGACGACGAATATTTTTACACTTTGGCCATCTTGAGTTTTAGTCAGCGCTTGGGTAGGCACCCCTGCTTGGTGTGCGCATGGGAGCGCAATGCCACACTCTCGCATAGTTCTTAGAAATTTGTGGAGGTGCAAATTCTTCAGCCGCATTACACAACAACAACTGCGTCGATGCCTTTGTTTCAAACTGTTTCTTAACATTGGTTCTTGCACAATGGAAATAACGTTGCCATGCGTTCTGTTATGATGGAATGAATTTCGTTACACAATAATTTTCACAACTTTTAGACAAACCCGCCCAAAATGAAATAAATAAAAATATAATTATTCCAAACTGTTAAAAATAAAAATACCCAAAAATTGACACGCTACAATAGGAATTTTACCAGGATTGTTATTAATTATTATTGAGTGAATGAAATTTAATCTGATTTTATATGTTTACAGAAGGGAGTCTCCCCCATTTTCGGGCGGTCACGATCTTACCAGTCCTGGCCGTGGAATTCGGAACTCGGAGACGGGCCATGGTTGGAGGATCTTCCTTCGGGCGGTGAACGCAACGATGGTCCGGCTCCACCAAAATTGGTTAAAATTTGAAAACGTACAACACTGTGAGCGGGGAGGGGGACCCATAGTTTCGTGGAAAGGTAGTATATATATATTTTTTTTTTCTTTCCTCTTTTCACGAAATATTTTAGTTTTATTTTAGAAATTGTAAAATGAAACAACCAAAAATTTGGAATTTGAATACTTAAATTTTCAAATAATTGTTTTCCCTCAGAAAACAACACAAATGTATTTTATTTTGATGTAACTGTATAAGATGATTCATTGTGGTACTTATTATTTTGTTAGAAAGAAAATGTTAGTGAAAAGTGAAAGATTGGACTTGCAGAAGTGTCTATGTGAAAACTTTTAAAAAGTAAATAAAAGAACTTGTTGTCAATACAAGCAGTGGGGATATTTTGGGGGGGTTGATTGGTGCTCAATGAAGTGATAAAACAATGGAGTGTTGAACTGCGTATGTAGAAAGTTTAGTTCAATTGTTAATTAATTAGTTAGCTATTAAGTGGCTATTGCGGGGGTTGCCTGTGCTCTCGTAGATAGCGAAATGGGTTGGGGGTAACAGAGAGTGTTACCTCCATCGGAGGCCAAAATGGCGAAAATGTGCGGCACACCTTATTCGTGTAAAATAAAATTTACACACTTCTAAACGACCGTGTCGCACATACTAGTGATGGATGAAACAGGCAGTCAAATGAAGTTTAGATTTCCTCGACTTTTCGGGCGGTTACTGCCTTACCAGCACTAACCGTGGTTTTGGCTAGCGGCCAGCTATGGTCATATCAAGTCCCTTGACCATAGCTGACTTGAAATTGGTATATATTAGAAATTAAATGGGGGGCGAACTTAGGGGAAATCTCCGGTACTATGAAACAGCGGCTGCCACTCTGCCCGCTTTGGGGTAGCGAGAAAGGTGGTAGACCCGCCTTAAGGGTGTATAATTATAACAAGAACATGATGATGTTCAATAATTTTGAAACTTAATAGCGGAAGCAAAGACACGGAGAGGTAAAACCTGCTCCAAAATATACAGTCTTTGTCGAAGCGAATGGGCGCCATAGTCCACCATAATCTGAAATAGTGTGTGTGGCTGGGAGGTGACTCAAATGAGTCACGAACTTAAATTTTACTACATAAAGAATTTTTTTTTTGCTCATTCAAATTTTTTGATCCAATAAAACTGCATGTGCTCTGTTAAATAATTAGATGGTCATATTTTCAATACAAGTTGTTCATGCTATAAGTCTAAGTGTATTATTTTATTGTTGTGTGTTAGATATAGTTGTTGATAAAATGTGTTTTCATTATGTATGTATATTTTAAACTAAGTCAAAAAGTAAACGTCTGGCAGGTGGGTAACACAACATGATCAGAATCAGAGAAATGGGAAACAAGGAGGTGAGGAGTAATGATAAATAAATATGTACATTCCATGTAATTTGTTCAATTATGAGATGTGTTTTAATTGTATTAGGAGATCAGCTGATCAGTAATAAGATGTCACTGGTATATTAGTGATAAATGTTTTAAGTAATTGATGTTCAATGTAATGTTTTTAATGTATTACAGATGTTTTAAAATAATGATAAAAAGTAACTTGATAAAATGAGAAACAAAATAATAATTTATGCAAGTTAACTAAAGATAGTTTTTGGGTGATAAATATTTAGTGGGACATATAGATCTGTCCAAGTTAAAGTTGAATTAGTAGAGATGATATAAGGTAATGTTGTTTTGAGTTTATACATGTTATAGTATTTTGAGAAGTATTGATGTTGACACAGTAGTAGTGAGTATATGTAGAGATGAGTAATGTGAATGAGATATAAACGTATTTGTTGATGATATTTTGTAGTAAGGGTGAGGTGGTAAGGTGTGAGCAACGTGCGGCGTTGTGGCGAGAATAGAGTAGTTCGCGTGAGTGTTTGCCGATATTTTGGAGGGGCATTGGCTCGTATGGTTATAGCCAGGTAGGGAACACACATCCTAGTACAAAGATGAGCGGTGCCAGAGGTAAATTGAATTTAGAGTGTTTTGATAGATATTTTGATGGAGATGGGTGTCATATAGTAAAAGTTAATAGTAGAGTCAGGGGAATAAAGATTATATATGTATACAGATCAAGTAGTACAGTCAATGAGAATGAATAATTTAAATCACCCACAGTAGAATAAAGTAAGATTGTCAAATAGGGAGAGTGATTTATGATAAAGATATAAATTTTTCATTTTTTTAACCAGTGACAGAAATTTGATAGAGTTGAAATAATGTAAAGTTAAGAATTGTTTATTTTAAATAATTTAAAGGTCAATTTGCTTATTATTTATATTAATATTTTGTTCATTTTAAATATTTTATTTTATTATGTTTTGTGCTTTGAGTTAGATTGTTACAGATGTTTAATGTAGGTGCAGAAAGTATACATAACATATGTAGGTCAAGGGTTTTGGACTTGACCTAGTTTCGATCAGCTGATGAGGTCATACACCTACTAAGCTTGTATAGTAGGAAGTCAGTTCAATTTGTTTGTTTAATTAATTTTAACCAAATTTTAAATAATTTTACATAGGAAGAAAACATTTAAATAAATTTAAAATTTTTTGCGAATTTTAAAATTTTTTGGAAATTTTAAATTTTTTTTGAAAAAAAAAAAAAAAACTTGATTTTTCGCCTGCCAGCGAGTGAATATTTTGAGTAATGAGTATTTTATTATGTGTGTATTTAACATGTTTATTTTATTGATTTCTGGTATTGCACGGTATTGTTAGAATCTAAGTATTCACATGTTAGGTTAAGGATGTTTTAGCCATAAGAAATGGTTAAGTTAGCTTAGTTTGAAATAAAAACAGAGAAAACAAGGAAGAGAATTTTTTTTGATAAAATATTATTTTGAATTTTGAATTTTTTTTTGAATTTTTTGTCAATCTTAAGGAATTTTATAATTTTCAATTTTACAATTTGTCAAAGTGTAAAATGTAATGTGAGTGTGTGTGAGCCCAGTATCTGCTAAAGGCAGCCCAGCTTGCATACAAGGGGAAACATATCGGTAGAGGATCTGGGATAATTTCAGCCAGGGATTGAGGATTTTTGGGGGTAGCATGTTAGAAGGTAAGGTGCGCTGTGGTACGAGTCTGTTCGATTTCTCGGTGTTGGGATCTCTTACGGAGAAGTCCAGTGATCTCGTTCAGATGAGTCTATGGTCGCTGAGCCAGGGGGGTCGTGCACCCATGCAGTCTAAGAACAAGGGGATAGATGGCACCAGTTCCTCACCGGTCCTCTTCGGGGTTTGTCGATGAGATTTCTTCTGTCGTGGACAGCAGAATTCTCATCGAGGGGGTATTGTAGCGGGTCATTTTTGGGTGTTTTTATTTTCCACAGTATGGGATAATTATATTTTTTATTTATTTCATTTTGGGCGGGTTTGTCTAAAAGTTGTGAAAATTATTGTGCAACCAGATTCATTCCATTATAACAGAACGCATGGCAACGTTATTTCCATTGTGAAAGAAACAGTTTGAAACAAAGCAGTAAGACGCAGTTGTTGTCGAGGAATGCGGCAAAGGAATTTGCACCTCCACAAAATTCGCAGAACTCTGTACTTGTGTGGCAGTGCACACACGCCACTACTCGAGCATGGGCGCCAACCCACGCGCTGGTAAAAAACCAAGATGGCTAGAGAGGAGAATATTCATCGCCTTCTCCAAGACCTTACGGAAATGCTGTTTAAGTCCCGCCCACTTTAAGGACGTCCGCCCATGCCTAGATGAAATCATGTACCATGTTAACCAAAAAACTTACATACATCTCATAGGACGAAACTGTGACGACTAACTGTAAGGCAGTGATGTCCGTCGTCTTGACTAAAATGCTCCAGGAGTGGGGAACTGAGAGACGCTGGCAGTCTTTTGTCGACTCTCGCCTGCGCAGGCCGCCCGACAAACCGGGCTCAGAAACAAATTTTTTTTTTAACTGATATAACAGTGAAATAGCTGAAAAAGTTTATGTGACCGCGGTCGGGAAAAATGTAAAACAACATTAGACACCTTTTGGACATTTCACACGAAATTAGAAAAGAAATGGATGTGCGCGAAGACCACGTGGCCAGGGATTATTTCGTCTACTGAAAGTGTAAGGGTTGGGGTTTTATAAAGGTATGGGGTATCAAATAAATTAAAATTAATTTAAGTGAGAATGGCAGGCTGGGCTCTCTTGTTTAAAGTATGTAAGTAGTAGAAAGTAAGAATAGTACGTAAGACGTAATGATTACACAACCTGTAAAACTATAATATTTTTAAAGTATGTAAAACCTATATTTGGAGGAAAAGTAAAAAATTCAAATCTGTCAAATGATTTTAAAAATAAAAGGAAAAGTTAAATTCTCTTCATTCAAAATGGGTATTCAGACTTATTTCGTAACCTCACACTGTTTCTGATCTCGCTTATAGGAGAACTCTGGGGGGACCCTTAGGAACAAAGGTAAGTAAAAGTGAATTAAATGTATAAATAAGTAAGTTTTTATACAATTGCTGGTGGACGTGCATAAGCTTTTTTCAACTCAGAGATACTGTTCCTCCTCCTCCTCCTCCGAATCATGCGCTGTGCTATGTTGATCCGGCCATAATTCTCTTGTGTGTATGATGTTTTGTAAAACATCACGTTTGGTTCTGCTTTTTCGACTCTTAAGACACACAGGTTATTCTAGTTAACATCTTCGCCAGTTTCATCAGTCTTGAAATTTTTACCCATAGTTTCTTGCAGACTTTTGACATCTAAGAAATATTCAGTTGACATTTCTACTGTTTTATAAGGGTGACCTTTTGTTTTAGAGAGACTTATTATTGGAACGAGCTGGGAAGGGATGTAGATTGGTCCTCCATTCAAAGCTCGTTTCTTAGACCGCTCAATCAGAGCATGCATACTATCACCCTCGTTTTGGGCGTGTCCTACAATGAGAAATTTGATCGTTATAGTATTGGTAGTTTCAGAGTTCATGACATGAAACAAAAGAAGAGAAGCCATAAACTTATTTTTATGCTGTCCAGCACAGTTGTCTGCATAAAATATAATGTCATGTGCCTCACATTCTTGTAAATACTTATATACACAGCTTGCGATGTCGTTTGCGCCTCTTTTACCGATACCTTCATACCATAAGTAGCATGTTCCTTTTTTTTCAGAAATGTTAAAAACCGTAAAATTGTAGCAAGAGAGTCATCTTTTATAATAAAACTGACTGACGTCTCCACAAGGAAGTGCAATAACAGCTTGTAAGTCGAAACAACATACCTGGAGATTTTGGTTTTTCTCTGCGTTCTTTACATCACTTTCTTTCTCTGCTCTACTTAGTTGTTTTTCAAGAATGTGACTGTCATAAGTGGCTTGTTTCTCAATTTTTTTCTTCAGCTGAACTATTTTTGTAGCTGTCACATTGAGCACATTGATCTTTTTTTGGCCTACAAAAAGCAATGTTATACTCTGTATTAAAAATAGTTTCATACGTACTTAATTTTGCAAATGGCTCTCCGTTTTCCTTGCATGCAGACACATACATGCGGTACCATTGCTGCCAGTGTTAAACTTCCATCCAAATACTTCTTTGTAGAAGATGCGCGGCAATAGTGTGAATCTACTACCGAAAATGATTCTATGTGCCTTTTAATACATGCCTTCGACTCTGGAGGTAATTGTCTTCTACTCTTACCATGACGCCCTCGCTTATCTGGTTCTATTACACCTTCATCATTCTTTTTCTTACAAGCAGTGAAGATCATTTTGCTGCTAATATCTAAAGTTCTTAGAAAAAATAATTTACGCACCCTAACTTTCGAACAACAAATAGCAAAGTAATAGCCATAGTTCAGTGACCTGTTGCTGTCAATCTTTTTGTATGTGTATTTAGGCTGTATTTCTGTCATACTTTGAATTAGGTAGTCCCAGAATTGTTTTGTTTTCTTCCTCTTCTTTTTCTAGACACAGCGCTGCCAACCATAGAAGAGGCAATAACTTCGGAAAATTTTCAAGTATACACTTCCATAGAGAAACAACTCGAAATGTTTTGGTATGGAACTAAGTTGAAGTGTAGTTTCTGTTTTAAACAGAAAGATGTCTAAATGTTGCTGTATTGAATTAGGTTTATGCAACCACAAAAATATTTCTAGAGTGAATTAATGCTTTGCTGGCCCACAATATTTATGTTTTGACTTGGTTCTTTATTGAAATATGTAGAGCAGCATGTGAACAATGCCTATCAAGCAATAACTCAAAATCGTGTTTTTTTTTAGTTGTTGCTGTCTTGAACTAGGCCATCGATATGTAAAAAATTATTTGATTCTGTTTGAATTTACGGCAGTTATCGCTCTTCATGGAAAACGTTCTCTTGTTACAACATAAAATGTTGCCAGTAAACTACCCCTTTCCCTTAACCGATCTTCAACAAGATCAACATACCTTTAGTTATCTACAATTGAGGAAGGTATGCACAAAATTATTTGATTCTGTTTAAATGTGTGGCAGTTATCGTTCGTCATAGAAACAATTACTCTTGTTAAAACATTAAATGTGGCAGGTAAACTACCCCTTTCCCTTAACCGATCTTCACCAAAATCAACAGACATTGAGTTCTCTATAGCTCAGGAAGGTATGCAAAACATTATTTGATTCTGATTGAATTTACGGCAGTTATCATTCGTCATAGAAAAAATTACCCATGTTAAAACATAAAATGTGGCTGGTAAACTACCCCTTTCCCTTAACCGATCTTCACCAAAAACAATAGGTCTTGAGAACTCTACTAATCAGAGTTGCATGCAAAAAATTATTTGATTATGTTTGAATTTGCGGCTGTTATCGTTTGCCATAGAAAATACCCTTGTTAAAACATAAAACGTTGCAGGTAAACTACCCCTTTCCCTTAACCGATCTTCACCAAAAACAATAGGTCTTGAGAACTCTACAATTTAGGGCTGTATGCAAAACATTATTTGATTCTGTTTGAATTTGCGGCTGTTATCGTTTGCCATAGAAAAAAATTACCCTTGATTAAAAAAAACGTCGCAGGTAAAATACCCCTTTCCCTTAACCGATCTTCACCAAAAACAATAGGTTTTGAGTACTCTACAAATTATGCAAAAATAACATATTATGTATTTGAGTACTGTATGCAAAAAATTATTTGATTCCGTTTGAATTTGCTGCTGTTATCGTTTGCCATAGAAAAATATCGGTATGGAGAACCATACATGACTTCCATGTTCTAAGATTTATATTTAAAATCATATTCGAAATGAAATATTTCCATAGAAACTACTTCTTTCTACTTATTGCTTCAGCCTTAACCACAGTACTGTGGTCACTAACATATACCACTTCACGTTTTCGCACTCGATTTTCACTGATGATGGCAGTCGATGGCACTGCCGAAAAGTTTTTGGTTTTGCAGAAAACATTGGACTACGGCTAAACAGCCTGGGAAGAAATTTTAACAAAGAACTACTTCTTTGTTGCCGATAATGTAGTACACATATAAAAAATTCTCCCCTCCCCCTTCAACTATAATTTTCTTTAATAGAAAATTACCCCCACCTCATTCACCTAACCTCTTCATTTATAGATATTTCATCTACGTTTCTGCAGTGGATTATTATGAGCTTCTTAGCAGGATACTTTATTGATCAAAATTAAGTACTTTACTCTTGTTAAAACATAAAACGTTGCAGGTAAACTACCCCTTTCTCTAAACCGATCTTCACCAAAATCAGTAGACCTTCAGTCCTCAACAATGCAGGGGTGCATGCAAAAAATATTTGATTCTGTTTGAATGTGCGGCAGTTATCGTTCGTCATGAAAACATTTCTCTGTTTGAATTTTTGGCTGTTATCGTTTGCTATAGAAAACAATTACCCTTGATTAAAAAAATAAACGTTGCAGGTAAACTACCCCTTCCACTTAACCGATCTTCACCAAAAACAATAGGTCTTGAATACTCTACAAATCAGGGCTGTATGCAAAAAATTATTTGATTGTTTTAATTTGCGTCTGTTATCGTTTGCCATAGAAAAAATCTACAGACACACAGACACTTTTCGAAAAATTACTTTTCATGTTTTGAGTGTAGAACAATCAGAATCTGCTATAATCTCGAACACGATTTTTTTTGCCATCACCAAACTTCCATTTCCTTAAGGAACATGGAAGTAAAAATCTACAGACAGACACACGACACACACACAGACACTTTTCGAAAAATGACTTTTTTTCATGTTTTGAGGGTAGTACAATCAGAATCTGCAATAATCTCGAACATGATTTTTTTTGCCATCACCATATTTCCATTTCCTTATGGAACATGGAAGTAAAAAACGTTACCAAAGCATCTGCAAGACTGTGTGTGGAACTTTCCAAATCTGGACTACTCTCAGTGACTAACCCCCACTGACTTCCTGACTTCAGGGGTTCCAAAAGTGTAAGTTCAATTATTTGAGTGCTACAGAGACACGCGAATGAACATTGAACATTTTTAGTGATGCAAATTGACTAGATCCAAAAGTGAAACTTTCATGTGTGCAGATTTATTGAAACCATTTTGGTTACATATGTGATACAGATTGTTTCAGTTCAGAAATTAAAAACTTTACTTCAGAGAATCTGATTTACAGACATGACAAAGAAAATAACTCTTCTTGAGCTACTGAAAGGTACAGATTAGTATTAAGCATAATGTACAAGTTGGCACAAATAGTCGTTACTATTCCTCTATCAACTGCATCCTATGAGAGGCCATTTTTGTGCCTTAAAAGGTTAAAAACCTATTTAAGGGACTCAGTGTATGACAGGCCTTAATAGTCATAATAGTTGAAAGGCACTTGGCCGAAAACCTTGACCTGACTAGTGTAGTAGATGGTGTTGCTATTTCCCATAATAGTAGGAGAATTAAACTATTTCAGTAAAATTGTTTCTGTTTAGCACGTATGTAAATAATATATTTTTTGTGTTTTAATAACATGTTCATTGCTCATTTCTATACTTCATAGAAAAGGAAAGACTAAGAAAGACAAATGCTAGAAATAATGTATTGAAGTAAATATATAATAATAATATATAGTGTGATTTGAGCTTTTAATTATGTTTATAAACAAGCATTCACACAACAAGTTTTTAAAGAGTGGCCCACTCTGTGTCAGACTGGCTCTCCATTGGCCCATCAACCTGTGAAATGCTGGAGCTGCCTCTGCTGTTTACTAATGTTTCACCAAAGAAGATCACAGTGAACATTTGACCTTGCTTTGTCATATCATATCCCAGATTATTTGTATAGTAACTGTAGTGTATAGTCTTGCTTATACAGTCATGTAGCATGTGAGGAAATATTTATGATATTGATAAAAGGATATTTTAGTGTATTTTGTAATCAGTAATAATACAAGTCATCTTTATATTTGGCACTGAAAGTGCATACCTGGAATTTAGTTGTAGAAATTTACTTAGCTTCATATATTTAGAGTAGGAGTAATAAAAAATTATATATTAATAAGATTCCCCCATCAAATTGTTACATAACAGATGTATTGTAGCCTTTGTATTTATTTCAGTTTAACTGTGTTCATGTTAAATTTATTGTATTAAACATAATTTGTTTGTTTCAGTTGTATGTTATCACATGATACAAGAATGCGATGCTACTTTGTTGATTTATACTTTGCTCTATATGGAAGAAAACGTCCTGTCTGTTTACCAATTCCAGAATTACAGGCATTATTGAAGCCACAAAAAGTTGAGATTCCAACATTGCATACTCCAGATGTAAGAGTTAATATTTGCTTTTGAATGTTAATGGGTTACTTGAAGTCAAAATAAATATTAAATAATGAATATTGTAACGATACAAAATAGCAATCCTAATAAAAGAAGAAATAACTCATAGAACTACTAAAGAAAATATAGCTAAAGAAGAATAAAGTGATGTATATAACCATTTTAACAAATAAGCATAGTGATGACAATTGACTTAGACGTGACGAAGACAATAACCATACCCAAGCGATTGGCATAGCGAACAAACTTGATATGAACAATAAAAAACTATAATAATAAAATGTAAAAATATTCATTTTGTAATTAAACTATAAAGTTTTACCTTAATCCGTCTATGTGATCGCTTAACTTTTCTTCTTTTCTTCTAACGCGTTTCGGATTGTTAATCCATCATCAGAGGTTAAAATAATTCGTCGGTTAAGACTTCGTTAAACATTAAAAGTTGCGTAAAAGACATTTAAAAATTACACTAAAAGAACATTTAAAAATATAGTCCACAAACACAGCGACGTAGCGGATGCGAGTGCGCACTCAATACCGGTCAGCGACGTACTGCACAGTTTATTGGAGTTTTCATGTTATCTATTGATGTGTTGGGGTATGTATTCTATGGCTATGTTATCTATAATCTTATCGTATAGTGTATGCGATTTAAATGCCAATTGTTCGTTTAATATATTATTGGGATTATTTCTGAAGGCTCGGTAAATTTCGAACTCTTCTACCGCATCCATATATCGTCCCTTTCTGCAAATGTGTAAGGGTTTGCAATTTGTCTCAAAATTTGTATAATTATGATTTAATGTGACGAGATGTTTATATAAATAAATTATTATATAAATAAATCAAACTACGCTAAACATCTCGTCACATTAAATCATAGTTATACAAATTTTGAGACAAATTGCAAACCCTTACACATTTGCAGAAAGGGACGATATATGGATGCGGTAGAAGAGTTCGAAATTTACCGAGCCTTCAGAAATAATCCCAATAATATATTAAACGAACAATTGGCATTTAAATCGCATACACTATACGATAAGATTATAGATAACATAGCCATAGAATACATACCCCAACACATCAATAGATAACATGAAAACTCCAATAAACTGTGCAGTACGTCGCTGACCGGTATTGAGTGCGCACTTGCATCCGCTACGTCGCTGTGTTTGTGGACTATATTTTTAAATGTTCTTTTAGTGTAATTTTTAAATGTCTTTTACGCAACTTTTAATGTTTAACGAAGTCTTAACCGACGAATTATTTTAACCTCTGATGATGGATTAACAATCCGAAACGCGTTAGAAGAAAAGAAGAAAAGTTAAGCGATCACATAGACGGATTAAGGTAAAACTTTATAGTTTAATTATAATAATTGTGACGCGGATACCAATACAATGACTTTAAAATTCATTTTGTAATAAGTGAAAGGAATGATGAGCCTTGAAAGTACAAAACCTCGAATAACAAATAATATATTATAATGGAATATTAATGTGTGACAACACTTTAGGAAAATAAGTAGTTTTCAAATGACCATATTATTCATTAAAAAATATTCACTTAAATAAACCCAGATTAGAGCCAAGTGTATTAGGTAGGTACACAGTTAGTGAAAAGAAACACGGAAATAGTGGACAAAATAGTGAACAATAACCAATGCATTTTGAGGGACTTCAAGCAAAAGTGTACACTAAAAAAGACAATAAAGTGATGAACACCAAAAATTGGGAGTCAACTCAAATGCATGGAATAAACAAAGTTTATAAACCACCTATAGGTGTAATGAAATAAACATTATATCCGAGTATAAAGGATCAATGATGTTCTATCTTTGTTAATAATGAATTAATAAACTATGTTATTAGAAAATAGTAGGAGGCAGAGAGAGTGTTGACATTGAACTTTATAAGTGTTAATACCTACCACTCAGTGTTATGAATTAGATCATAATATCCGAATGCAAAGGATTCATTATGTTTTTCATGTTAAAAATAATTTATTAAATCATGTTATAAGTAGATATTAGGAGACAGGGAGGGTGTTGACACTAAATCTTAATGTGTTTATACTTATACTTATGAATTACTGTTATGTGTTTACTGTTTATACTTATGAATTATAAAGATAGTTAATAAGACAATTCTTAATCCTAAATGGATATATAATAAACGGTTTATGTTATTGAGAGAATAACAGTAGGGTAACAAAAACACTAAATGTTATACATGTTATCAGAATGTTGATTATAAGTTATGTTATGTTAGAATTTTAATGATGGATAATTAAGAAAACAGTAGTGTGTTTTAAAGGGATGACAGGAGTCTAAAAATGTTAAACTTAAGAAGTAAGAATTTGTTCAAAATTAACAATAGGCCTAAAACAATATGTACTAATTCAACCTAATTATGCAATAACTAAGCAAATTTATAAAGAATATAGGAAAGAGGATGTAACTAAATTATATAAATTATCAACCATTGTAAGCATATGTAGGCCTAGATAGCAGATAGATTAATTGTAAATTGTAATAAGAAAATAACTTTAAGTAAAGGAAAAAGGAGGTAAACATAATATATTTCAATAGGGAATTATAAAGGAAACAAATATTACTCAGAAAACACAACTATAAAATAAATAAATATAAAAAGGTAGAAAGAGCCAAAACGGTAACATAATAAATCAGTAAATAATGAATGAAAGTTAGTCTTGTTTGGTTTCAAAATAATCTACAACCGAAAAGCAATTCAAATATACTAATGACCAGTATATTAGATATACTATAAATAAATTATACGAATTAGAAACATTGATCATTTTCAGTAAAAAAATTATAGGCAAAATATAACAATGAGACAAAATTTCCAACCAATGAAATCGGTAGGCTAGTAGCCTAGTAACGAAAAAACTGTTAAAAACATTTAAGAGTTCATTATTGGCTTCAGTTGAAGATAGATGAGAAAATATTTATTCCATAATTTAAAACGATCAGAAGAAACAAAAATAATGACAGAATATATGCCTAAGTTATCAAATTGAACTAGTATCACTAATAACAAATCATGAATACAAATTAAACAAAATTAACACATAAAAATTACCAGCAAAATTATAAAAAAGATGAAGTAACTACCCAGAAGGAAGAAACACCAAAGGAAGATAGCTACCATAATAATCCCGTGTGGACGGAAGATCAGATGATTTGGGAATAGCGTAAAGTATAATTTCAAATAAATTTCCAACACCTCAGAAGAAATACGGTTGAACAGTGTGACACAAGTACACCAACTTTTCACTTGGTTCAAACACAGTATCAATGAATGACATTAATAACTAATTAAATATTTCCGATAAATTGTTAAATCAGAACAACAACACTTAATGAGAAAACCTAACCAGGATTCACGTAGTGAATTCGACTTACTTTAGATATTAAGCACTAAATTTGTAAAGAAAAGTATAGTATATAATAGTAATTCTTTTGTAAAGGTTTGTACATTCAATTATCATTTTGTTAACTTTTCTGGTAATCAAAAGGATCCTGACTAAACAACGGTTTGGTGAGATTACACTTTCGCATAGCGAGTCCGTTGTTAGACAAACGACCCTAGCGCCAACCGCTGAGTTTGTAACAATCAAGAGCTGGAAATTATTACTATATTTATGTGATAATTTGTATTAAACGATCTAAAAAAAGGGCACAAACGCTATTAAATAAACCTGCAATCAGAATTTATAATTGTTCATTATTCCATAGGTAATTGTTGATGTGTAACATGTTTAATATAGCATAGGTGAAGATCCGCTGCTGAAAAAACTGTAGTTGGTAACCCTGACGCTTCGGAGCGAAATTCAAATTTGAACAGGAGGCGACAGTAAAATTAACTGGTGAATTACACTGAATAATTTGCTCACTTAAATCTTTTTAATTGTTTTAAATGAAAAACAATTTGGCGCCTTACACCGGCGAAAATCAATAAAGATTGACAGCAGGTAAGATAGCGGGAACAGAGAATAAACCCTAGTGTGGCTGGTAAACCATACTAGATTGGCGTTATTGTTTGTAAAAGAGAGGTATACCAAGGAGAGGCTTGAAGGTATTCGTAAGATAATAATATGTCAATATGAATAGAGAATAAAAGTGAGTAAAATTGTTAAAGTATTGATTTTTCTGTATTTGTCTTTTGATGGACACAAATTATGGATTGCACATTTCTTATCTTGCATGTCTATATAGTGTAACTGTCTAGAGATATCTGTAGTTTTTACAGTTCTGAAAATTAAAACAACAACCATAGAAACTTACCAAGTAGGAAAATACAGATATTGGTAAACATTTATATAAGGTACTCTTCTTTAATTTATTGTCTTTACTACAGACTTTAAAAATACTTTAAAACCCCATATTAATGGCACACCTTATATGAAAAAAATTAAACAAAATAAAGAAGTAACTGAAGAATGGCTAAGTAAACAAAAATCTTTTCAGATAAAGCCAGTAATAGAAAACATGGAAGTCAGCAGTGTGTCTGTTCTGAAACGCAAAGCTGCTTCACCCCTTAAAGAACCAGAGCTCGTGACTGATGACCTAGGTGTGGTTACAGTTGAAGTTGTAGCAGGTGATGAAGCGAGTAAAGTTCGAATCAAGGTAGTTTTTATTTTTGTTGTATCATTGTTTATGTTTTTAAGAATTTGTAATATGTGCTTATCGGAGATGTACATATTGTACATTAAGTTGTTTTACTGTATAATCTATATCATCAAATTATTCAAAAATTTGAAATGGACTAGTACAATGTAAGAGGGAAGCGCACCAATGTTTGTACACAGACACATTATATGGTCATTATTTTTGTTAATCGACAATGTATATTTACTGCTAAGAAAATGAAATTAACAGTAAAATAAAATGAAAGAATAGCTGTGAATTGTAATTGCTTTTAAATCAAAGTTAACATTAAAATTTTACTGTATAACAAATTCACTGTCTATTATAAATTGAAAGTGTATCAGACAAATAATTCATATACTATTGTAGTTAATATCTTAATTACAATCAGTGAATATAGAGTATATATCATACTTTCATGCTCATTCTTCATTAATAAATAATAACCGTACATATAATATGTATCCATATTAAGATGATGATCTCACTTCCTAACTCCCTTTTTTCAGGGTTAATTGTGCTGCTTCTGTTGTTTTTAATCTCTTGTTTAGAATAATAAACATGTTGAAGAACTACACCACCATTCTAATAGAATGGAATGATTTCATTCAGATAGAAGCAAGAGCAAGTATCGACTGAAAAATATCATCTAATTTTGTTCAGCTTTTTGCCAGTTGTCATGAACATAGTTTTTTAAAAGAGATATGTGATTTGATTAAATAATAAACATGAATTTGAGTGACATAATAATCAGTACATGTGACCTCTCACTTGTCTATAATAAATTTCATCTCATTTGGTTGAATTTCTCTGTGATTATTTTATATGATGATTTTACTTATGTGCGCACGCACACGCGCGTGCACACACACACACACAGAATCTTGTTCCTGTATACTCTGAGGAGATCAAAATAGACCTCCACTCAAATATGATTTCATACTGAATTTAGACTAAATTCATAGTCTCTCTGAGTTCACAGTTTCCTCCCTTCCTACCAACCAGTACTCATTTACTGAATGACTCAAACCTATATGAAAACTTCTCTGTGGAAACTGCTGTTTAGACAAGAAAACTGCTGTTTGTGCTTTTTACTTCCAAGTAAACTTGCACAAACACACACAAACTATGTCCATATAACATCAATCTTTTTTGCTTATTGCTACAATACAAAAGCACGATGTTTTGTAGGTAATATTCACAAACTATGCCATATGATATTACTTGGAATTTCTTTTAAAAGCGGAAATCAATTTTCTTAAAGTATTTAGGAATAAAGTAATGGGTGAGACTACAGGTGTTAAGAATAATAACCCTTTGCATGAACAGTGTTAGTATAGATATTATCTTTTTATATAGAAAAGAATTGAATTTTTGTGCGATTTTTTGAATATATATGTGTGTAAATGTGTGTTAGTTTTTAAATAGTTTTGTTCATACAATATATTTTTTGATTGACGTAAACAAAATTTTAAATACATAGTCTGAACCGCAACCAGGACCATCTGGAGAGGCACAGGTTAAGACAGAATATTTCTCAGACAATTCAGCATCACTTCCAGGATTAGGAGGTGCAGGTGGCTCAGTTGGACCAACTGGATTTGAACCAGGAATGTTCAAAAAAGAAAATTCTGAGCCTCATCTGAAATCTGATCTGTCTTCTAAAGTAAGATTGAGTTACAATAATCAAAACAGTTTATTAGTCATACTGTATATTAATCTATTTTGGTTTTTAACAAGTGCATTATAATTTTAATTACTGTATCAATAAGTATGACAAAAACTTTTTACATTCACTTTACAAGCAAATCAGATGAATGTATCCTTTTTTTGCCAATAAATAAATCACATTGTTTCCATATTATTTATGTTTCAGCTGAAAAAGAAGAAGAAAGATCGTAAGAAGCATAAACATAAGCATAAACATCGACATGATCACAAACATGGAAAAGAAAAAGAGAAAGACAAAAAGGATTTAGGGAAATTGAAAATCAAAGAAGAAACGTTAAGCTCTGTTAGTTCTAGTCCAAGTCCACCAGCATCTACGTCCAACAAGGAATTCACCTATTGATCCTGTTTATTTATTATTTGTTAATGGTGTTGTAACAGATGGTTTCTTAAAATGAATAACTTTCCAATTTAATGTGTTTTAAAATATGTTCACAAAGCAGTTATATAACACCTTCTTACAATCCTTAAACGGAATAGGCTTGAATCTATATAGATTCACTGCAGGCCAAAAAACTATATTTTTTGTAAAGTTTCACTTAGAGATTATTATTTTGTAAAGAAACACTTATACTACCAGTAGTTTAAAGGATAGAATGGCCTGATTGTCTAAGAGTAAAAGGAATCCAATTGACAGTGAGTAAATGTGTACTTTTCATTCAGTAGTAGAAATTAATGATTTTGTTCATACCTGAATCATGAGAATAAACAGTGAATCTAATTTATTCATTTATTTATTTACAGTTAATTTGGTTGTGTGAACCATTTTCCTCTGTTTTTCTGTTTCAAATAAATATAATAGGTGCATTGGCGTTATAATGGACATATTGTGTTTTAATAAATTTAAAAAAAAAATTTTGTTTTTATATTCTTAATATTCAATGTTTTGTCTTAATTTCTCAAGCAAAAGCACTCCACAGGACAGCAAATTTCACATGTACATATTCAGACTCTCCTAGAAAATAAGTTAATTTCGATTCAAAATGGTAGAATTTTTTTAGTTTTTTTTTAGTATGTAATATGTAGTGTGAGCATGTGTAATTTGTTTTACATGTTTATGGGACTACCACACTACATACTTGGGTTACCACTGGCTCCAAACAGCTTACTGTACCTGTATTATTCAAAAAATGCTTTTAACATTGGTGGAGGATGTGGATGTAACATATTAGTGATAAAAAAATATTAATACTGTTGTAGCATCATGATATCAGTTATATTTAGTGCTGCCACAATTGTGTGACCTTACAATAATAGTTATGATGACGTTAATATGGAGGAATTTCAGCTTTTCTTCAGCTGAACATCTGTACCCCATAGTACACAAAAAATGACTTGTTGTGTGTGTATTGTGACAAAACAAATATAAGGCATAGTATTAAAAAAAAAATTAGAGTCTTTTATCTGGAGTAAGGTATATATTTTAGACAAATTTAAAAATGGTCTGTGGTTGCCAAAAATGATTTATTCTAAATTTGATAATGTCTGCTAATGATTTGAAAGTTTCTTTCCGTAAATGTCTATTTTACTTGGTCGTTGAATTCCTTTTGCAAAACTGTTGAAACGTTGCACTGCCACCTCTCGCGGCCTGTTGAATCTGCTACCTCTCGCTGCCTGCTGGAAACTGCTGCTCTGATGACACGTGGACTCTCCGCTCACACTCACGCACACTGATACACCGGTAGCGTTTATCTCTTTACTCAGGGCTTGATACTGGGTTGTAATTTAAATTAATATAGTTTCGGTGTACACTATAAACCAGGTGGTGTAATTATAAACCACGTACACCTTCCCGAGTCTTGATGTGTCCTCGCGTTCACACAGATGTATTCCGGTAAATACACCTTACCCTATGAGGAAATCTTGACTCTCGCGAGAATAGCACTATTCAAATTAATAATTTAATTTTATTATATGAGTTCTAGTACCCAATAGGATTTTAGCAAACGGGCAACTCGTTGCTAAGATTCCGTACTCGTGACCCTTATATAGAACGTATACTGATACGAAAAACTCGCACAGAGAGAACGTCTGTTTAGGCCAAGATGTTAGGTCAAACTGCCGAAGCTTCCTTCGCGAAAAGCCAATCTGACTGAAAATTGGGGCCTCTGATTCGTCAAAACCCCTAGCACGTGATAGATGGTGTAATGGGACGAACTACTGGGGTTTGGTTTATTCTTGAATAATTGTGGAATATAGTTGCCACTCAAGCTGAACAACATTTTGATCATAAACGCTTGACAGTTTTTTTAACACCTTGCAGTCAGTGCGTACCAAGCCGTGCGAGGCACAAGAACAATTAAGTCTGGGAATGTAAATGGTCAAAAGGGGTGCGAATTCATGCGTATGCGTGCGAGTCGGCCAACGGTTACACGATAAAAAGCACGTACATACATTCCAGCGTCGAACATGTGATGAAAACAAAGAACTAAATGCAGTAAAATCCGCCTCAGTCGCATATACAGCTTAAAGCCGGCCGGTGGTGACAAAAGTTCCGGAACGAAAATGCGGGCCAGCAACTCAAACAAAATGTGATTTATTCAAATTTATAGTGTTAACAATCATGAAGTGACAGTTTTGGCGATATATAAAAAACAAATTATCCGTAATAGAATTGTGTGAAATGAAGACCAATACGCAAGGAGGCTGGACTATGGAAATACAACAATTCAGTTAAGTGACCTACAAAAGTAAAAACCAAAAAAGATTTGCAATTAGGGCTCATAAATTCAATTTTAACTATTTTAATAAAAGTGGAGCTCTCCTAAAGTCATGGGGTGTATGTGTGAGTGTGTGACTGCAAGCGCTGGTTTCCGTATATAAAATTAAGTTTGTAGCTAGTTATTTTATTTTGAAACTAATATTTTTTTTTAATATTACTGAAACTAAAATATAAGAGAGGGAGAAGGAAGATTTTGTATGTAATGATGGGGTTGGAAGGAATGTATAAAGTTTTGTTCATTTTGACCGAAAAAGATAAATTTAATTGTATTTTAGAAGTTAATAAAGTAAGATTGATTTGAATATTTAAATTTGAATTATTAGTTATTTCAAGCAACCATATTGTTTTCAACACGTCTAATTCGAAACCCTGGATAAGGTAAGTAAAAAGATTTGAGTTGGTAGCAGACCAAATGGCGGCTACCAGAGTAAAAGTGTAGAGTTGTAAATAAAAGTCAATTAAAAAATTTATAAATATAATAAATCATAACAAATGGCGCCCGAAGCAGCTGGACCATTTGCATAAATAAAAGTATGCAAATGTGGACCTGTTGGAGGAACGATATGGTTGTTTGGGATAAACAAATGGGTATGTACGTAGGAATAGACTTAGATGACGAGAGTGTCAGATATGGTTATGTTATATGTTATTGAATAGATGTATTATAAATAAGTAAAAAACTTAAATAGTATAAAAATGAATACGAATGAAAATAGTAACAAGGATGTCAGCTTCACTGATAGTCAAATAAATAGCGACTCAGGAATTCAAACAAGTGAAATTAATTTTGACAAAACGTTTACGAGTGAGATGGGAGGTTATTCAACACCAATAAGTCAAATCGGCGAGTCTAGCGCTACCGAATCTGTAGAGTTAGATAGAATACAAGTAACACCCATCTCAACTCGTCATGAAAACAAAAAAGACGATAATAGTGACGTAATAAATATGATGAAATTCCTTATGAAAGAGCAAAATAATAACTTAAATGCCAAATTTGATGAAGTGAAAGATGAAATTAAACAGCAAAATTTGAATTTTAATAAGCAGATGAACGAAATTCATACACGTTATGAGAATATTCAAGAACAAATAACAGAAAGAGTCAGTGAGAAGTTTGATAAACAAAATGCAAGAGTAGATGACAATTAATAACTTTAAAATGAATAAAGTAGATGACAATTGTGAGATTAAAATGGGGGTAGAAGGTAGTAAAGAGACGTTCAATTAAATGAAAACAAAGACGGTCAGTTAACATATAAAGACGATAAGGTAAGTGGTGTTGAGAATTACGATGATATAATTCAAAATAGTAGTGATGAAGTTTTAGAGGAGATAGAATATAATAATGGAATGTTAGTGTGTGTTGATGAGTCAGAGAGAAAATGGGGAGAGAGTATAGAGGTAGGTAGAGGGGTTGCAGGGGGTAAATTTTTCCCCTGATGTTGTAGTTGGGGGTGAAGAAAAGGCTTCACAAGTGTATTTGGGAGACATATGGTCTGCAAATAGTTGTCCCTTGATTTTTTGTGCATCTGATAGGTGGTGCAGTAATAAAGTTGTAGTGCCCCCTGCATATATTGAGAGAGAGAGTGTGACTTGGTGGTATGATGAGGGATATTTTGAGAGAGAGAGGTATGGTGATAGGAAGGTAGAGTTGTTTGAGGTTGGGAGAAGTTATACAGAATTAAGAGAGAGAATTGATAATTATAGTAAGTACTTACCTTATGTTGAAACGGATGTAGCAACAGTTGTGATGAATTCTTAACGTACCTGGTGGTAACAAAATACTAAAGGAGAAATTACCAGACCCGATGTCGACAGGAATTTTGAATTGATAGTATGCAATAATATTTGTATTATCAATAGTATTGATACAATGGAAAAAAGTAATAATGATGACTATTATAATTATAATAGCAATATGTATTTAATTGTAAATGAATGGTGTAGTCATAAGATCAGATTATTATATGGTGATGGGGGTTAAATAAAAATTCAGTGAATGGACATTTTAAATATTTTAGTTTATGGTGATGACCTTGCTAACTTATGAAATGAGGTGTGGTAAACAGAAAAATAATGACAAAAATTATAAATAAATTCATAGTGAAATTAATTGCGTTTGTGTTGTAAAATGTATTTTATGTAAACAATGTGTGTATGTAGTAGAAATTGATTTTGATTTAATAATAATAATAATATTTTAACAGACTAAATAAATAATGAGAGGTTGTAATAAATGAACTGTAATTGTTTTGGAGTAAAGTAATTAAAATAACTTGTGTTTTCAATAATTGATTGAATTAAATAATTTGAGATGAATTAATTGATTAATTTAAAATGTTATATAAAGAGATGATGAATTTAAATTATTTTATGAGATTTGAACTTTATAATAAATAGTAAATAAGAAAGGTAAAATGTGTTTAGTTGTGGAGTCATATGATTGTAATGTTTCAGAAGATACATGGGGTTATATACGCTGTATTTGTGGTAATGGATGTTTATAATTTTGTTTATTCAATTGAGTGATGTAATGTAAGTATGAAGTTTATAATGCAGTTTAAACAAAGCAAAATTTTCAAATGTTTGAATAATAAATTTTAAATGAGTTTGAAAGGTTTTAAATTAAATGATGAAATTAATTGGAGGTAGTTATGAATTTTCTAATGTAATTTTCAATTGTTAACTTAATGTAAAATGTGGTAAAAGTTGGAGTTTGGGTGATAATTATTTAAATAAGACATTAAGACAGTCAAAGTTACTTTAAATGGGTGTTAGACAATAAGAATTTTGGAATAAAAAATAATACAGAAACAGGTAGTAGAAGGGACACAGTATTGGTAGTGCATATATGTAGAAAGAGAGGGTAATGTAATTAGAGAGTAAATAGTTGATGGTAAAATTTTGTAGTGAGGGTAGTGGTCTAGGGAATGATCAACGTGCGTCGTTGGGCAGGTAATTGAGAAGGGTTGAAGAGTGTTTGCCGAGATTATGGGAAGGGCAAAAGGATATGAATGGAATTGCCAGGTTAGGGAACACACATCCTAGTTACAAAGAGGGTATCAGATATTTTATTTTAAGAGGAAAATGATTTAAGTAGAATTAGTGTTGAAGGGGGTTATTATTGAGAGATTGGTGTCACCCTATGCAAATCTGTTAGTGGCTGTTAGAAGGAAGAAAGGGAGTAAGGTTATATATATAAATGCCTATTCAATAAATCGAATTATTGTAAATGACTGAATCACCCAAACCAATAAATGATGAAAATGTTAAACAGAAAATCACAGTTAAAATGTAATAATAAATGAAATGTTATGTAAAATGAAGGTTGATAACAAAGTAAAAAATTTTTGGAAAAGTTAATGGTATAGTAAATGATAAATAATTGATGGCTAATTAATAAAAGTTCAATTGAAATTAAAATGTAATGTTTATAATTTTATATGCAAATTTAAAGATGTAAGGTGTGTAAATTTTGATCAAAATTAAATGTGAATTGTTTATTTTAAGGTAATAACAACAATGTTCATTATGAGTGTACTATGTTTTATTATGATGTATTATGTTTATTATGTATTAGTGTAGGAATCTAAACATGAAGTGTATTTATATATAACATGTTTTAAAGGCGATTCCCTACATTTCGGGCGATCTCGGCCTTACCAACCCAGATCGTGGTTTTGGATGACAATCAGCTGTGGGCAGAATTATTGTAAAACTGACCACAGTTGGTTGTCCTTGAAATTGGTTCAACATAGAAATTTAATGGGGTTTAATAAGGGAATCTAAGATTATTTTGAACACAGGCTATTTTCACCCAAATAGGGGTGGTAGACCTTAGGGGCATATGTTAAGACAATGAGTAGGGGTACTTACCCTGAAGTTTTTGTAATGCTGAAGCAAGGATGGGAGTGAGAGAAAAGAAAAAAGTGCTCACTCCTTCCGCCTCAGTCCTTGTGGAGGCAACTGGACGCAACAGTTCAGGGGGGGCAATAGTGTGTGTGGAGGAGAAAAAGGGGATGATTATTAACAGCGCCGGATAAATAGAATTTCTGTTAGTAATAATATTTTTATAAAATGTTAAACCATTTTGAATTGTTTTAGATACAAAAAGGAAAATGGTTAAGAATTGTAAAAGAAGGGAGATATAGATGAATTGTATTTGATTAATTTTTGATAATGTGTTTAAGAGAATTTTATTAATGAATTTAAATATTTTTAGATGTAATTTGGGTGATGAGAGATATTGGTAATGATGTAATGGGAGGTGGTTATTTAAATTCTGATGGGAATCAGGGCAATAATTTTGAATTTTGGGATAAGAGTAAGCGAGAGAAGGGTATACAGAATGATGTTAAAGAAGTTTACAAATGTATCATGTTATTTTAAGTGTTCATATATACATGTGTGTTAAGAATTAAGAAAAACCAGTGCTTCTTAACGCAAACCAGCACAGCTAAGGGGAAACAGATCAGGTAGGGATATGGTATGATACAAGGCCACCATTTGATATTTTGATAGGTTGTTTCAGAGTCTGGTAATGCTGTGGCGGCGGTCCTGAGCTGGCCAGCGCGTCAGAGCAGGAGCGTCAAGTGCCTGACTGGCCTTGCGGTGTTGGGATCTCGAGAGAGAAGTCCAGTAAGGTCATTCAGGTGCGGTCACGGTCACTGGACCAAGGGTAAGTCAGATATTTTTTATGTAAAACGTAGAGGGGGTTGTGGCGACATATTCCGACTGATCCCTTTAGGAAGTATGAGTGTGTCAATGAGAGTTTTTATGATTCGGCATAAAACCTCTCATTGAGGGGGTATTGTAACTGGACAAACTACTGGGGTTTGGTTTATTCTTGAATAATTGTGGAATATAGTAGCCACTCAAGCTGAACAACATTTTGATCATAAACGCTTGACAGTTTTTTTAACACCTTGCAGTCAGTGCGTACCAAGCCGTGCGAGGCACAAGAACAATTAAGTCTGGGAATGTAAATGGTCAAAAGGGGTGCGAATTCATGCGTATGCGCGCGAGTCAGCCAACAGTCACACGATAAAAAGCACGTACATAGATTCCAGCGTCGAACATGTGACGAAAACAAAGAACTAAACGCAGTAAAATCTGCCTCAGTCGCATATACAGCTTAAAGCCGGCCGGTGGTGACAAAAGTTCCGGTACGAAAATGCGGGCCCGCAACTCAAACAAAATGTGATTTATTCAAATTTATAGCGTTAACAATCATGAAGTGACAGTTTTGGCGATATATAAAAAACAAATTATCCGTAATAGAATTGTGTGAAATGAAGACCAATACGCGAGGAGGCTAGACTATGGAAATACCACGATTCAGTTAAGTGACCTACAAAAGTAAAAACCAAAAAAGATTTGCAATTAGGGCTCATAAAATTCAATTTTAACTATTTTAATAAAAATGGAGCTCTCCTACAGTCATGGGATGTGTGAGTGTGTGACTGCAAGCGCTGGTTTCCGTATATAAAATTAAGTTTGTAGCTAGTTATTTTATTTTGAAACTAATATTTTTTTTTTAATATTACTGAAACTAAAATGTAAGAGAGGGAGAAGGAAGATTTTGTATGTAATGATGGGGTTGGAAGGAATGTATAAAGTTTTGTTCATTTTGACCGAAAAAGATAAATTTAATTGTATTTTAGAAGTTAATAAAGTAACATTGATTTGAATATTTAAATTTGAATTATTAGTTATTTCAAGCAACCATATTGTTTTCAACACGTCTAATTCGAAACCCTGGATAAGGTAAGTAAAAAGATTTGAGTTGGTAGCAGACCAAATGGCGGCTACCAGAGTAAAAGTGTAGAGTTGTAAACAAAAGTCAATTAAAAAATTTATAAATATAATAAAACATAACAATGGGTTAAATAGACAGAAGTCCTGCACAATTTGGCTGAAGTCTGCAAAAGCGTGTATAGATTTTATCTAAAAGTTTTATGACTTTCAGAAGATACGGATTCTTTAGAAAGATGAATTATATTAAAAAATACATAGTAAAATAATATGTTTAGAGTCTTTGACATAAGAAAAATGTAGCGCTAATTTAGAAGCATGAGCTGTCCAATTCTCAATTCAACACGTTAATTGAAACCAGAGTTATTCATGTAAATATGAATAACACACGCACTCGCGCACTAAATTCGCACTTGACATAACAGAAAATAAATTTATGGGCATTTTGACACACAACAATTAATTACCCATTTCTTAATTCAAAACTTATAGCTTGCGATAGAACACAGGATCATGATAAGCAATGAACTATGTCTTGTGCATGGATGACGAACATTCTCATGTTTAAATTTGTTTCTTGTTCAAATTGGTTTTTTAGCTATAGTTATTGTATTGTATTACCGATAAGAATTTAGAATAGGTCAAACTCAAACTCTTAAAAATTTTATTAGTCATTTTTCTATGTAATGTGTTTGTGAAAGTGTGCAAAGATGCGAGAGTTATTAACGTTTTTCTCTATTGTGTCCGTTATAATTATCCGATTTACATGAGACTTGAACAAGACATAAAATTTAATATTAGCTACAATTTCCCTATATTCTGTGATATTCAAATAACTGTTAAGTGTGAATTTTTGTTATATGAAATCTCTATTTAAAACTCACTCAGGCGTGAAGTAATAAAATCCCAGATAATTATCTGTGCAGGCTTTGCCAATTTCATGCAAAGTGTTGCATGAAGAACTATTAGTGCCGTGTGCATAAATTATCATGTGACCGATATTTGGCCAATTAGAACACAGTAAAATCATTGAAAATTGTCTTTTGCCATGAGCAGATCAAGTTAGTTCATCTTGAGCATTCGTCTACTAAACATGCGGTTCGCGTTCAAGAAGTTTCTCTTGCATGAACATGTAAACAGTGCAAAAGGTGTACGAAAACTTGGAACTCTGTGTGAGTTATTCTACAGACCCAAGTAATTCAGTTTTAATAAATAATATTGTGATTTACAAGTATCCGTGTTAGTCAAGATATCCTCATAGGGAGATCTACTGACCGCGGTAGATCTGTGTGACGCGAGGACACTTGAAGACATGCCGGAAGGTGTATGCCTATACACTGTTTGTCATTAAACACCCACGTTACATTTTGAGATACGTAAATAAACTAAACAATATTAAAACATTTTAAAAAACCATTAACAATCAAAAACAGTGTTATCGCAGCGAGGCCGTGTTGCAGTTTGTCGAGCAAGTTCAGCGTGTGTAACATCAGGACACCATCCCAGCAGAATCCACGAGGGAAGGACATGTGAGATATACGCATCGCCATCAGCCATCTCGCCGCATCAAATTGGAATATCGTCACTCAAGTAACAAATTCAGATCTGAACTTTATATAAACTGTTTTCAAACAATATTTCAAAATTCATAACATTTGTGTATGTTTAAAAATATATCATAGGAACTATTATTCAATTGGTGTGCAATAAATAATTATAATACCTCCAATATAGACTTGTTGATTCATAAAACACACACCATATTCCTATGCGCAAGAATTAATTCAATTGTGTTGTCGCAAGCTATTTTACAAAATTTAAACAAAATCAATTTTCAGCATGCCTATAACGTCATAAATTGGTATAAAAGCATGTAGTCCTAGCTACAAATACCCTTTCTGTGATGTTCCATTGCAGTATATATATATATATATATATATAAATTGTAATGTAACTTATTTCGATCTGCTTTTCTTTATTAATTTATTTATAATTTATATTGATTTACTATTTATTTATAAACAAATAAATAAATAAAATTTTTTTTTTAAGTCTCATTGTATTTAGTTTATTTTAATTTGATTTATTTTGTTATTTGAATTATTTAATTCGAGATTACAGTAGACTCTCGGCTATCCGACTCCCGCCTATTCGACCTCCAGCCTATCTGACCTGCAAAAAAAAAAAAAGTATTTTGAGTACGGTACGTATGCAGTATTTCCAATCCGATTACTAGCGCCTTCAAACGTCATGTAAGCAATAATGCCACGTGGGTGAAGGCGCTTACGCGTGAATCACCAGTTACCAATTGATTCATGTTGTGACAGGAAAGTTTCGTGTTCCTACTTGAGTGTGTAACAGGTGCGGTTCAGTCGTTCGTGGATTGTTAATTTGTTATAAAGTGTGTATACAGCATTGTTGGTGGCTTTTATTTTTAAGTGAAATATGGGTGACAAACGAAAGAAAGTGGTAGTAACTTTGGAAGAAAAACTGCAAGCAATAAAAGTAATGGATTCTGGTGAGTCGGTAAACAAAATTGGACTGGAGTTAGGAGTTGGAAAAACTACTGTGGGTGATTGGCGAAGAAATCGCGCAGAGACTGAAAAATGGTGTTCTAAGCAAGCAAGTGGTAGTGGCATGAAAGTTAGAAAAACTATGCAAAAAGGAAAACATGTGGAAGTTGAAGAGGCTGTATATCTGTGGTATGAAAATGTGAGGGGGAAAGGATTGACGGTTTCAGGGCTTGCTCCAAGAAAAAGCGATTCAGTTTAAAAAACAGATCGAAGGAGACGATGGTGAGTTTAGTGCCAGTGACGGGTGGCTTGATCGCTGGAAGAAACGTTTTGGTGTTTGTCAGATGATGATTAGTGGTGAAGCATTGTCTGCTAATAAGGACGCTGTCCCTGACTTTAAAAAACACTTTTTTGACCTGCTTGATAAGGAAGGTATTTCCGGAGAACAAGTGTACAACTATGATGAGACGGGTTTGAATTACCGTATGTTGCCGTCTAAAACACTAGCGTCTAAACAGGAAAAGTCCACACCAGGGTTCAAGAAGAGCAAGGACCGCGTTACAGTTTTAGCTTGTAGTAACGCAACCGGAAACCACAAGTTGAGACTGACCTTGATTGGAAAATCTGGCAAAGCCTAGGGCTTTTAAAAATCTTAAAGATTTAAGTTCTTTGCCCCTGCATTATACCCATCAAAAAAAGGCATGGATGAATGGAGAAATTTTCAAAAATTGGTTTGAACAGGAATTTGTGCCACAAGTTGAAAAACATTTAGCTGAAAACAATTTAACAAGGAAAGCAATCATAGTTTTGGATAACGCTCCTTCACATCCAGCAAATGACCAATTAAAAGATGGAGACAAAAGCTTTGTTCTTGCCTGCAAATGTTACATCTATATGTCAGCCAATGGATCAGGGAGTGCTCCAAGCTTTGAAAAAGAAATATTGACATAGGCTACTAAGCTATATCATCGCGACAATTGATAATACAGAAGTTGCGACGGCACTACAGTCAGTAGACATGCTTGACGTCATCAGATGGGTGTCCGAGGCATGGGATGAAATTCCATCTTTAACACTTGTGCAATCGTGGAAAATTTTGCTGGATCACAGAGCCAGTGATAAGTGGGAAGAGGTAGAACAGCAATGTGATGTGAAAAATGCAACTGATAACACTGTGCTTGTATTGCTGTTAGAAAAAGTTCCCGGATGTGAGGAAGCTTCATTGGAAGACATCACAGAATGGTTGGCAAAGGACGAAATCAAAGAAATTGCAGACGAAAATATTGTAGCGATGGTATTAAATGAACAGCCGATTGAAGAGGAACAAGGTGATGAACCCTCCGATCGTATAACCCACTCCGAAGGCCTGAAGGCGATCGAGACGGCAGTGGAATACATTGGCCAGCAAGAAGAAGCAACACCAGCAGACATCATTTTGTTACGACGGTCTACTCGATCGTCGTAGGTACAGTGGAAACAAAATACAAGACACCAATTAAGTCACTAATCACACCTTTAATTGTTACAGTAAAACAGTTCATAATTAACAACACAGTCTACAGTAAATCAAATGAAAATTGTACACACGCAATAAAATGTCCACAAATATTAAAACTCAATTTTATTATAATTATACCGTCTGATTATAAAATGCAACACTTCAATAATAACTACTTGAATGTACACAGTAATAACTCGAACCGCTCTGGAAATATATCGCACTAATACTCTCGAACCGCACTATCAAATATCTCGCATTGAACTGAAAAACTAAGGCCGCTATCCGATGTATTTATAGTCACGCTCACACACCAGAAGCTTCCAAGCTGCGTCTTATCTCTCGTGAACTACGTAATTACTACGCCCTTGACACAGTCGAGCGCCCGAGCGAAGCCCGGCACAGTCGAGAAAAGTCTCGCAAAATGCGTCTAGTAGCACGTACACCACACGCTTACATCGAGATCCTTCTGGCATATTCGATAAACGCGTACATTGTTCTGTGCTGTCGTAGCAATATGTTTACGTAAATGGAAGGATATAGCAGCGAGGAAATTAATGCGAGGAAAGAAGCAGGTCTCAATTACAGACTTTTTCAAACCTTAGACAATGTAAGTTTCACTTGTTCTTTCATTATACAGTACGTAGTTTTAGGTTATTATAATTTGATTTATATTAACAACTAATTTGGTTGAAAGCTTTCGTATAAATTAAAACTCATTCAACTTATTGTTAACTACACATTTTGTTTCGTCCTTCAAATAAAGGTTTTGTGAAAGATACTGTAGTTGTGAATTCTTATTTAATTTCTTTCTAATTCATTTATTACTGTACGTCATTTATAAGGACAAACTGATATGACGTACGCATCCAAATAGCAAGTACATTCAACGCAATAGGGTGGCGGTCATTGACCTTACAGAGGCTGGTATGCCTACGGCTCCGGTGTATCCGACTTTTTTGCTATCCGACCCGGCCGACCGCCACATTAGGTCGGATAGTTGAGAGTCTACTATATATGGTTAAGAATTATTAATTAATGTTTACTTGTGTTTCATCAGTTTGGTAAAATTTTATTTAAAGAAATATTTTGCGTAAGTTCGGTTCGATGGTAAAATCGACTCGTCGCATATAGGTTATCTGCTTATTCACTCCTGTTCGATGACGTTCCAATTACCAATATGTGTTCACTCTTCCTTTAATACCTAGAAATCATTTACTCTAAATTTATTTAATAAATAAAACTCATTTTTAAAACCAATTTATTATTTTTTATTTACTTTTATTCTTTTCTTATTCAGTTCTACGACTCTTAGGTCGAAAATGTTTGGTTCCCGGACCGACTCTTTACCTCGGGTCGATTGTAACAAAATTAATTTTTTTCTATTTCATAATATTAATTACAGGGTTCTTTTTTAACTACTATTAAAAAGTCAGAAATGCTTTTAGGAAGTACAATACTTACAAATAATTAAAAATCTTACTTACTAGTACGCATAGAGTTAATTTTGTTTGAGTATAACACAATAATTATTTAATTTCGAATGTATATTCGCTGTATATACCCAAGGTATTAAAACAGTTGAAGAATTTTTAATACTAGTCACACAAGCAGAAAATATCACGCAAGGTAGTAATACAAAGCACAATGTTCAACCACATGTTAATTATAACTATGATAATTATAATGCTAATTATAAACCACAGCTGCACAACACACACACCCGCTCAAATGATAATATAAGTCAGTCGACTGTAACAAAAACTGGTGAGAGAAGCCAAGAGAAACTGAACGACGAGACCGTAATAGCAACAAGGGAGGGCATATTGGGCCCATGTCACAAAAATATTTTCCAAAACCGTGCGACAAAGTAATAAGTGCAGTAAAGGGAGGCGGCAACAATTCAACGCAGCGAGGAACAATGGAAGCGGACAATAAGCCGTCAACGTCTACGTAATGACATAGCAGTTGGAAACAGCGCTTTACAATAAACAATATTTACCCTAGTGATATACGCGACGAGCTACTAAGTACCGACCAGGATGTAAAGCAAAGTGAGAAACGCACACAATGTCCCATTGTCAACGTTCGAATTAATAATTGTGATATAAAAATGTTAGTAGACATGGGGAGTCAGCTGTCAGT
The DNA here is from genome assembly GCA_034769895.1 of Magicicada septendecula. Taxonomy (NCBI): domain Eukaryota; kingdom Metazoa; phylum Arthropoda; class Insecta; order Hemiptera; family Cicadidae; genus Magicicada; species Magicicada septendecula. Next base: position 366,946,251 of record CM068367.1, on the reverse strand, counting down.
TTTAAATTCTGCATGAGTACAGCGAAATAAGAAATATTTTAAAAATACGGCTACATTACCCGTAAATAATATGAACATCACAACAGCCACAAATAAAAGAGAAAGAGTTAGACAACAGGCGTATGTAACTATGACATATAAAAAGTTAGAAATAACATACCCCATGATTATTATGAATAAATTAATATATGATGGTATTTTAGGAATAGATTTGTTGACTGTACTAGATGCTAAGATAAATATTAATAAGAATAAGATAGAGTGTAATTATAAGGGCACTCAGTATGAAGTAAATATGAATGAAGATAAAGAGCAATCTAAGGTAAGTGAAACACCTATTGTTTTGTCTAAACCACCGATACAATGTGTACAAACTCAATATGTGAATACGACGAATGACGAAATATCAGTACAGGAAGAAGAGCAGCTTCACAACTTAATTGAAGAATATGAAGATATATTCAACGAAGCACCGACGCAGACGGCAGTATACGAACACTCTATAACTGTATCAGACCCAACTAAATTCGTCAGGAGGACATATCCGATCCCAATGCGCTATGAGGAAGAGGTAGAAACAGAAATTCGTCGCATGTTGGAAAATAACGTAATAAAATGATCCAACAGCAACTTCTTAAATCCTCTAGTGATAGTGAAGAAGAAAAGTGGGGATATTTGCCTATGCCTAGGCATGAGGGAGGTGAACAGCATCATTATGAAAGAGTACGACTGCGCACCTAATGCGGACAAGTTGTTTACAAAATGTGAAGGAGCACGTTACTTAACGAAGCTGGATCTACGCTCAAGGTTTTGGCAAATTCCAATAAGGAAAGAAGATAGAAAATTTATGGCCTTCCTCTACAAAAACAAATGTTACCAGCATAAAGTCGTTCCATTTGGATTAAGCACGAGTTTGGCAGCTATTGTGAAGTGTCTAGAGAGAACACTAGGACCAGAAGTAGAACCGTATACAATGATATTTGTAGACAACATTCTTGTAATATCAAAAACGTTTGAAGAACACATAAATAATCTAGGTATATTCCATAAGTTTAGGCAAGCCAACATGTCCCTTAACCTAACCAAATGTGAATTCCTAAAAACTTCCATTCATTTCCTAGGACACATTATCTCATCCTCAGGTATACAACCCGAGCCCACCAAGATATCCAGTATAACAAATTTTCCCTCACCTAGAAACCTTAAAGGGTTACAAGCATTCTTAGGACTAACAGGATACTACAGAACATTTTCACCGTTGTATGCTGAGAGAACGCAACCTTTGTTAGAATTAACAAAAAGGACAGAAATGGCGATGGGAGAAGAAGCATCAAGAAGCCTTCGACCAAGTGAAAACATTATTCGTTGAGAACATCATGCTGCATCACCCTCAAAGTAGAGGAAAGTTTGTGATTTATTCTGATGCCAGTGATTACGCCGTGGGAAGTGTTTTATATCAACAGGATTCTCAAGGAGAACACAGAGTTATCGCCTATGCAAGCAGAGTTTTCAAAGGAGCAGAAAAGCATTACTCAACATCAGAGAAAGAGATACTTGCCATAGTCTATGCTCTCAAACAGTTTAGGTATTATATTTATGGTACTCACTTTGAAATACATACGGATCATCAAGCATTATCATTTTTGCTGAAATGCAAAGTAATGAATGCACGTTTATTACGATGGATTCTAGCCATCGGGGAATACTCATTTACAATCAAATATTGCAAAGGGAGAGATAACAGTGTGGCAGATACGTTAAGTAGATACATCACGGAAGAGTGTGAGGAGATCTATGAGGATGAAAACAAAGAAGTACGACTTTTATCCATCAGATGGGAAGCTAGTCAGGAAGTAAGAAGAATGTTGCAGAATTTAGTGGAGGAACAGGAGCAGGATATTATCATAAGAAATAAAAAGAGCCAAGATCAACTACCCGTTCAGTATGAAATACACAACAATATTCTCTTCAAATTGGTAAAGCAAGATTAGAAGGTAGTATTATCAAATGAAATGTTGCATAAATTAATAAAACCTGTACATGAAAGCCTAGCACATGCATCAGCTTTGAAATGTTATTTATGTCTACGCAAAGATTTTACCATTAATAACATGTTTAGGAAAGTTAAAAAAGAGTTGATAAAGTGTTATGATTGTCAAACCGCAAAACAGCCAAATCTTCACACATATGTTGAGATGCAGAGTATTCAGAAGGAAGCTAGAGGAGAGTTAGTTGCAGTGGACTTTCTGGGTCCTCTACCGAGATCAAGTCGGGGAGGTAAGCACATACTTGTCTGTATAGATGTGTTTTCCAAAGCAGTTCATCTGTATCCAGTTATGCGACCTACAACAAAAGCTGTACTGAAGATACTACTCAATAAATATATTCCAGCATTTGGCAAGATGAAAAAGGTCTTGAGTGACCAAGGCGTACAATTCCAGAGCGAAGTTTGGCACTAAACATTAAGAGAAAATGGAATTAAAACCATCCTCACAGCTATTAGACATCCACAAGGAAATCTAGCAGAAAGGGTAAACAAGGAGTTAGGTAAATATCTACGGATTTACTGCCATAACCAACATAACAGATGGTCAGAGTATTTACAATTCTTCGAAAAGGCTATGAACGATAACTACAGTGAAGCAACAAGTTACACGCCAATAGAAATAGAAGAAGATCGTAAACCCGAGAGATTTTGGAGAAAATATATACAAAAACCTGCCAATCAAAATGTACAAACTCCAATCAGCGTTAAAATAGAGAATGCGAAGAGAAGAATAAGAGAAAAAGGTAACAAGAGAGTAGAACAGTTCAACAGAACGCATAAGTTACAAAAGTTTGCAATTGGAGAAGAGGTATTATTAAAGACTAATCCAGTAGGAAAAAGAGTTGACAATACAGCTAAAAAATTTTTCAGGTTGTATGATGGACCATATACACTAGTACGACAAGTTGGCAAACAGACATTCATAGTGTATGACGGCGCGAGAGAAAGGGAGGTTTGTAAATATCATGCCAGATCTCTGAGAAAATTCCATTCATAAATAACTGGGTTACTAGGACGATTAAAGTGGAACAATGACTGAAGCGGATGTACCACAACACCGCATCGACTCTACTTGCATAGAGGGGGGAATATTGCTCAAACCCTCCAAATAAGGGTAAAATTGAAAAATCGCATATTCATTATTATTCGCACATAAAATAAATAAATGTGTTAGTAAAAAAAAAAATAAATAATACCATATTATGATTGTCTAATAAAAAGGCAGAGAAAAAAAAATTTGTAATGCACAAAATTTTTTTTTACCAAGCAGGGAAATAATGCGACCGTACAAAAAGATAAAATTACTGTGCATTGCAAAAATAAATAAATAATTAATACAAATAAATAAAGCTATGGATAGACATGATTCAGATTGCAAGCTGGATTGTTTAAAAAAATAGGGAACGCACAATTCATGCATGTACACGCATATCTGGCACACCTGTCGCTAGCGTTGTGTACACGTGTATTTTGTTTGTGTGTGTGAAGCCTGTCCGTTCCTGAACAGTAACCATTCCTTTTCAAATATTGATAGATTTTATGTTTTATTTTAATTATAAGAAAAATATGTACGATATTGTAAAACGAAAGACACCAGAGGGTGTAGAAAATAAAGGTAAACAAAGGGTTAAAAGACTGTGACAAAGTGACAGAAAGTGCAATTACTATAAGTAAAAAGTGAATAGCTCTTTTTGTAATTACAATAAAGAAGTGTAATTTACGTATAGTAAACATATAAAAATTAGCGATCGATTGAGCATCGAGTAGTGTGAAACAGACTTCGTAATTCGTGAAATTGGTGAATTGAACCAGAGTGGGGGTAAAGACGCTTCGACAAACTCTGACAAGATGAAAATTGTTCAGACCTGAGCTTTTGCACGACCTGGCTATAAATACCAGGTCGAGCTAATAAAGCTTCTTCTATTTTCAACCGTTGCCATAGGAGGCTATGTCAGTCAACGACGCTATTTTAAATCTACAGTGAGAGTCACGGGATGAACTGGAAGTCCAACCAGAACAGCAGAGCACCTACAAAGAGGTTCGATGGACTCACGTATACGATCCATGAGATGATACGAGACAACTAGTAAACAGCACTAGCAGTGGAATCCTGAAGAGGACCCGAAGAACGAGAAGGACACAGACCGAGGACCCAAGGAGGACACACTGATAGTATCGCATCAAATGAGGTGATGAAAAACCATTTTTGTTAATTACAGACAATTGAAAAGACTCTAATTAACATAGAATGAAAAACATTCGAACGGATAATCAATCATAAAGAAATGTACATAAATGCAAAAGCAGATTGTAATGTAGAATAATAACTCATGTATAGGAATTAGTAGTTGATTCAAACATAAATGCCAAGAAAGATATATTTGAGTTTAAATTAAAATAAATTAAAGTATTGATAAAGTGTTTGTTTGTATGTTTTTAAATTAAAATAAATGAGAGTAATTGATAAAGTCTTTGTTTGATAAAGTAAAATGCATATGCAATAATAAAGAATGAAAGTCAAATAAGATTAAATAAATTAAAATAACAGTAAATTCAGAATTACAGAAAATAATATGAACTCGCAAAGATAACCACACAATGAGTAAGCCGAGAGCAAAATATTTAATTAATTAAGATTAGATGATAAGGTTTATGCATACCATGTTATATACAATTTGTGAGCCATAAGTCATGTGCGAATGGTTCAATGGTTCATACAAACGAATAATAATGAGTATTATTTTGTTGTTTGAAATGAAAGAATTTTGTTTAATAAAAAATAAATAATGAAAAAATTTTAAAAAACTTATATAACGCATCATCTTCTTATTACGATTACACCCATGAACTCAATTTGTGTTGTTATACTATAACTGACAAAAACTCAGCACCTGTTACATGTAAACTTGCATTGAACTTAGAGCCGTGTTTTACATTATTTCTCTAAAAAATAAAATAAAAATTTTATTCTATAAGAGTAGATACTCTTGTATTTACTGTATGGTGTAGAAGCTACAGCATATTAAATGAATGCGTCAAATGCCTGGCCTGGGTGAAGGACGGCCATTTTAAGAACTTGGCATAAAAGTCTTAAAGGGAGATAAGAAAAAATAAAAAAACATTTATTTTTATTTTTGAACATGATATGTAAATGTAAATACCCTAGTATTACTTGAAACAAATACAGTTGCACTGATTGAAACAAGCTCTCCGACCTTGTATTTAAAAACTCTCCAACGTGTCTACTTTACTTTTTCAGCTAAGAATCATACATATGTTGAACGAACTTAAAATATAGTAGTTTTCTTTGTACACTGGAAATGGTCAATTTATTAAACATGTCTTCGTTTTGAACTTGCTTGAGATGTCACTTTCACATAAAGAACAAGTAAACTGGAGAGCCAATCATCCTCATGATGCTTGTCAGATGGTTCTTGGCCAGTCTTAAATGCCTTGTTGTTCTTTCTGCAGAGCAGCCTGTTGTGGGAAAAGATAACAGGACCATACATATTAATGTGAAATGAGGGAATCCTTACATGTTCAATAAACATCTAATGTATATGGTCTAACATCCCCCCCCCCATAATTCTGATGGCACAATTTGCACCATGATCCCCCCCTGTGGGCAACCTCTGCTTTTGACATGTTTCCATTGAAACACTATTTGACGAATTATCCTATGTCATACAGAATACTATTACCAGTAATATGTTGATTTAAAACTCATTTAAGTCACTTGTAATTTTAGTTTTTCTCCTTCTATTGTGTGACATGTGTAACTAATATAAGTGCCTTCCTAATAATTCTTAATCCTCCAGTTTTAAAAACTTATACATATTATAAAAGTACAAACTCGGTAATGTCTACGTCTTGTAAAACGAGTTTGATATATGATTGTTTGTTCTGATGTGCACTAAAGAACGTGTGCCATTAGCATAAATACAGTTGATTTATGTCTGGCAAGTCGACAAGTATTTGTAATCGTACCTTAGGCAACAGATCAGTATGGAAAGATACTCACTGAAGATATATATGTCAGAACCATTTTCTAAATAATTCTAGTTTAGTGAAATCTTACTAGATAAAGATACCACTAACTGGTGTGGCATTGACTTGCAAGTTCAGTGGCCATCTGAAAGCCAGATTATATTTTGCCTAGGCGCTTGCAAACACTTCAACTATGGAGAAAGGGACACAGTCCAATGGCCATGGAGCCATGTGGAGGGGAAAGTTTTTAGTCACATAAGGGAGAGCAGTTGGATAGAATAGCCATTATGCCAGGACTAATTTCACTTAACCCTCACTGGTTAAGTATGAAATATGGTTAACAAAATCACAAACTATAGATAATAGGTAGCACTTATACAACCAACAAGGCAGGGTGACAAAGATGAACAAGGACAGACAGTAACTATTTCTATTTTGTTTTATTTTAATTGAATGAGGTGCTAGAAACTACAGACTTATAACTTTTAATAAGTTATTAAAAGCAGAAACTTCTTTTTCCATGGGTCTTGTTTCCAATTTTACACGTCTTTCTTTTAAGAGCTTCTGTCATTGCTGATTCTTTATAAAACGTCTTTGAAATAGCACAGTAGCACTATATAAATGATGAGTTTAACTTTCTATAAACATTTATTGCAGAGTATGGATCATGATGGTCAAAAGGATCATTTTGTATGGACCAGTTGCTTGAAAAATGGTCTTTAAGTAAAAAAAAATAAATAAGGTTGTATTCTTGGGAAAACAATTTTAACAATTGGAAGGGTTTGAATAAAAGAATTAATCAGTCATCAGTACCTTATCTAGAGGCATGCAACTCTTCAAAAAGAGGACAAACATTATATGAATCATTAGAGTTAGAAATATAAGAAAAGGGGTAACTTCTGAAGATAGGTCTTCATTGTTGTTGATTGTGTTTCTGTTTTTGGCCCAGTAATTTTTTTTTTATTTAGACATCACACAGAATCTGGTTGAAGTGGAGAAGTAGAAGGAGATGACTTTTATTTTTTTGTAATGAAACTTTATCAGATTATGATCCAAAGAAATCTGAGGGTGATAAAAAAATATGTCAGTCATCATATACAGAATGAGCTGTTTGGCTGATTCAGCTTATTTCAAAACAGGAGAAACATATATTCTTGATGATATCATGAGTCATCACTTTATTCAATAATGCTTAAGAGTATCCCAGATATTGCACAAATAGATTGTTTAAGAATTGTTTTTTGGTATGTGAAAAATATAATAGATGTCCTTTTCAAACACTCAAAGGTTATGCCTCACAAGTTAAAAGACTTCAAGAGACAAATCATTGACAGCAATAAAAATATCAAGTCAGTGTGAAATAAAAATTGTTGTTAAAAGAACTGAAGTAAAAGGTTTACTGTAGACACAGGAATTTTGTCGTATTTCTCCATTGATGAAAAATAAAATATGTGATGGCTGTACTATTTATTGAATGTTGGCACATATGTTTCAGCTTGCCACCATCATCAGCTTGAATCACAAATAACTTTGACTAACATAATTCCAAAAATGTAAATTAACTTGTTTCACAAATTTTACTAAATATTTAATTTCCAAATATTAAAAACCATATGCACCAATAACTCAGTAGAAAAAGTAATTAGACATCATGTGTTTTATTTTTCAACAAAGGAGCAAGTGGATTAACAAATTCAGAATTTCCTTTTATTATCTGGTAGTCATTTTCACAAATATATTCTTTTAAAGGAGCTTACAAAAAAAACAAAAACAAACAAACAAACAGAAAAACAACATTTTGCTAAAAACTGCATCTATGGAATTGGCAAGACTGTGAGGTGTACAATACAAAAAAAAAATTGATACGATTATGGATGGTGAATAAACTTTTCAAGTAAATTAATTCTCTAGTCGGTTTTCCTTCACTCATATAAGAAATATTTCATCTTCTTCACATATTTCACTTTCCTCTTTTCCATTTGCTTTTGACTTCAGTTTCTTCCATCAAGCCTAAAGTTTAAAGTTGAAGAAGAAGGTGAAAGTATCAATCAAGAGTAATACAGCTGTTTTAAGGGATATTTAGAGAAGAGTAGATTAAGAAATAAAGGAGAAACATCGAAGATGCCATAAAACATACATGAAAATGAGATTCTGGGTATAAAGCTAAAGAACAAACTGAATAGAGGTCTATGATACGGAATGAAGAGATCAAAGAAGTCATTAAAGAGAAGGATAAAGTGTATAGAATGCACGTTCAGGTAAATACAGAACAAACAGAAGAGATACTGTGTAATGGGGAATAAAACAAACCCTATAGCAGAGAAACGCACAAAACATTATGGGGTACATTCATAAATAGTATACAACATGACTTTAGCAAAGATGAGAGATTGCTTATAAACTGTTGAGACATTAAAATGAATAAAGAAGAGAAGGATACAACAAAACTACATGTTATACTATCAGAAGAATAATCAGTTGTGGTATGATTCGGAAATAAATGATGAAATTAATATAGACGATATTACAGAAGTGGGCTCCACAAAGAGAACTTGAAGTGGTGCTGACAAACACCAACAACAAGAAAATGCCTGTCTTCGATGGTAAATGTAAAGATGCTTAAATATGGAGGATTGAGGCTGGAGTTTAGAATGACTCATTAATGCAACATGTATTGGATAAATAGGAAAATAAATTTACAGATGATTGAAGAGTGGCACAACAGCTCTCTGTTTAAAAAGGGGACACATGAAATGACAACATATACAGTCTACAAAATATATAGTAAAAAAAAAAATAATACATAATGTACAAAAATGTACAGAATCTTGAGACACATAGGTTTTAAGAAAGACTTTGATTGTATCAAAGAAGTAATGTGTGAAAAATATTGGAAAATAGCGGGCAGTGTTTACGAAAAGCAGTACACAGCCTGTGCTTGCTAAATGCAAAGTATAAATTGAGAGCATCCATTAGGAAAACCAAAACAATTGCCTTTTTAAGGGAAGTTATCCAGTGAGAATGAAGATTATGGTGGCTATCCAGTTAATAGAACGAGTGTGTCATTTCCAGTTCTTAGGTTATGAAGAGACAAAGATATCCACAATAAGGTGAATATATATTGATATATATATGTGGCTTCATTAGGACACCAAGACGGAAAACTATCAGAGAAGAGCAGATAAAATTTTACAAAGTGAGGCAATGCCCACTTTATTGTGCATGTGGGCAACAAGGATAAGAGACATGAGATATAACATTACAGATGAAAGTCTGGTGTCTGTCAAGAGGTGTATTAGGGAAGATAGATTTAGAAATGAAACTGTACGAGAAGAGTTAGGAGTACAACCAATGTTCAAAATTACGAAGGAATACAGGGAAAAGTGGATAAACCATGTTGAAAAATGACCCTGGGAAGAATTCTGAAGCTGGTTATGAACTATTGGCCAGAAAGGAAAAGAACTGATAGACCAAGGACAAGATATTGAAGCCAGAACTGGCCAAAATGTCTAAGTATACAAGGCAGGGGCGTATTTATGGGGGGGGAATGGAACCGGACCCCCAAGAGGGTCAAAAAGTTGACAAATTTTGTTAATTTCTTAATATTTAGTGTGTTTTATTATTTTTTCAGCTGTGTACACTAATATAGTAGTAACTCTTTTTTAAATATAGGCCCTACAAACAGATTTATTACGCAACATTAGCGTATAAATGTTTGAAATATAGGAATTTACAATACAGTTTAGTCAATAAGTATCCAATAATGTGTATTTAAACAATATTCCAATAACGCGTATTTTTAATTTGTTATTACAGTTTACTTTAATGGGAGCGATTTCAGCCATTTTAAAGATCAGTCTTAACTTGTTTTTTTCTTTTCCATGAAGGCGACCAAACCCAGGCCAAATTCTAGATACGCCACTGCTACAAGGACAGAAGAAGAAGAAGACTTTACAAAGTGTGCCCTGGAAATACCATTTCACTGATGACTGTGAATTCTATTTGGTCATTCAGTTTTAAAATTTTCATGGAAAAGGCTATTTGGTGGTGACACAATCTGCTACTTTGTAGCTAAGGCATTGTCTAGATAAATTCTACCACTGATTTTACCATCTATGAATTAACATTAAGTTGTGCAGTACAGCCGTCAACATGTAGTCTTTCACCATACTGTACAACAACTGCATCTCGGTTGCTAGTATTACTTTTAGAATAGCTGTTTTACAAAAACAATACGACAAAGAGGATGTATTTCATCAGGGTTCAAACAAGTACGTATTTAAAACATACAATGTTGAATATATAGACAAAATTAATAAAAAATGTTTGTTGATACTCATTATTTTAATGTGCCTTTCTGTAAATTAACGTTCACTGTACTGCCACTAATTAATTCTTCATACCAAAGAAACTGTATTATTTAAAATTAGTGGTGACAACAATAATTTGTAATACAAAATTGACTGGCATAGCAGTGCATGGAATGTATACTGATAACAATACAAAATAAAACTTATAAGTGTGCGTGTCCCAACATAATCATCACATTAGTGTCTATTAAAAGATTAGATTTGCCAGTAAGAACATCATATTAACATAAAATTAAAATTTTTTAAATTTATTTTACATTGTGTAACTGAGAAGAAATAATAAATCAAATAATTTAAAATAATCAGGGAAGAAGATTTTTAATATTGAAACTCATACTAGAGAAAACAATGAGAATACATATAAATAGTAAAATATATCTCGGTATTATGTTCTGTTAAATTTTATCCAAATTACTCAATTTCCAGAAAAGATTTACAATATCTGTTTACAAATTCATGTTTATAATTATTAAAATTTCTAATTACTGTCTATGTTTTCTTCTTTTTTGCTCTTCTTCTTCTATCAGGCACTCGGCAAATCACCTGTTCTGATCCCCAAAAAATATATCCACTTCACCAACGCTTCCTATACTTAAATTAGTATTACAGTAGACTCTCGACTATCCGGCCTATTTTTGATCCTACGTGCCATGTGCAAAACACAAGGTGCGACATGAAAAGCGAGGATTCCCCCCCCCCACCCTGCTACCTAGCTGTCATAAGGTGATTGGCCAAAGCATGGGAAGAGATTCCAAACATATCGCTTGTAAGGTCTTGGAAAATTATTTTGAACCATGAAGGTGGACATTTCAACGTTGAACCCGTGTGTGCAACCGAAGTGGAAGATGAAAACGATAAACTTGTTTTGTTGCTGGAAAAAGTACCCGGGTGTGACGATGTCAATGCAGAGGACATTAGAGAATGGATAGCAAACGATGAAGTTGATGAAATAACTGACAAAGATATTGTGGAAATTTTGACACAGGTAGAAGAGGAGGAGGAAGCATCTGTAGATGACAGGAAATATCTCATCCCACATTCGGAAGGGTTCAAGATGATTGAGGCAGCGCTGCAGTACATTAGTCAGCAGGAGGAAGCGACGCCAGCTGATATCATCTGGTTGCATAAGTGGAGGGACATTGCGTCGTGGAAGAGGGCTAAAAGGTAGAAGCAGTCATCTATCAAGGACTTTTTCAAAAACTAAAAACTGTAAGTTTTGACTCTTTTATCTTAGGCCTACCTTTTCACATTTGTGTAATCATTTATCAATGAACAGTAAAATAAGTTTAAATCATTTTTTTAAGAATTAAGCCTACGTTTTACGTTAATGTTTTGTTTATTTTAAAATTGTATGTATTCATACTGTACAGTGTACATCATTTTATGTTTCCTGCAATTAAGTTAAGACATTATAAAATTTATCTTAAAATGTTATAACAATAAAATAAAATCTCTCTGTATTTCTTATTTCCTAAACTTACCCGTATTCGATGTATAATTCTATTTTAAATAAATAATCAAACTCCTTATTCGTTCTTGTTTAAAATTGAATTATTTTTATTATCTTTTTGAAACTCATTTCTGTTGTAGAGCATGTAAAATCTCAATCTCAGGGTTCATGTATAAGTCATGTCAAAGTATAGTACATAAGTCATAAAGATATCATAAAACATAATATTTATAAATTAATGTTTGGTAATTAGGTGTTGTTGATATATGTTGTGTATCAGTGGGTTCTTTGGATCATACAAAAGTGCAAATGAACAATTGAAAAAGAAACTCTTATTACTAATAATTATTTGTGTACAATTAGAATTCACTGTTCTAAAGTTTTTATTGTTTTTGCGATAGTATATCGCTGTGATTCGAACTTTAAATGTTAAGATGTTTTCAAATATCTTGGTTGACTACTGGAGAGATCTCACCCATCTGGTAGGTTTCTTTGCGATCTTCTTTCTTGATCCTTTGCGTCTGGACTGTAGTTTTCTGTACCATCGATTAAAACATCATTCTTCTATTTATATTCATAGTCTTTCAGTATCGTTTCGTCTCGTATCCTCCTTTAATTTGTATAAAAACCAGCATTAAAATTCAACACGATCTGCCTGGTTTCAATATTTTTTTCAACAACAATCCTTTCTACTAAAACACTAATTTATTCAGTTAAGGCCTTGGCAATGATATATTTATGGGTCACAGGTTCGGTCTCCCAATTTATAATTAATATTATTCCGTAGAATCTTATTCTATCTTCATCACTATTACATTATAAGTTTGTAATGGAAGATTCTTTACTTTTTAATTATTTCCCCTTGGTTTTATTGCACTATATGAGTTACCTTGTTGTTTCATATAAATTATATGTTTCATGCAATGTTCATATTGTAAATATGTTTATTCACTTACACTATACACTGTTTTTACTTCTTAAAATCTATCACCGTTGTTCTCACCTTCTTATACTGTTACACTCCCTAATTTTTATAATTATTGTTCAATATTATTATATTTGTAATTTTATATTAATTACAGTCTGTAGTTCACTTATACACAATAACTGTTTGAGGTTCGTAGACCTCCTCATAGTTTTAAGCTAAGGCTATATTCAATGTCTTATTTCTTACATGCTAAGTTTAATATTTGTACATTATAATTGTTTACTAATAACTATTTACATTTTTTGTCATTTGTTATCGTCAGTTATTGTTTTGTCATGTTAATTGCATTATTTAATTCCTAAATTTGCATTCTCTGTTTCCCTATTTCCCAATTATTCATTTATGATAATATTTCCCTTTTTGTTTCGATTTCTTTTTATTCCTTGAAAATATTAATTATCTTTAAGTAATATATTGTCTGTTCATTACTGTATTTATTAAGTTTATTTTATTCTTCTATTTCTTTTAATATTAATTAGATTGTGTTTCTGCATACTTCACTACGAATTTTTATGGTATACTTGTCTTTCTTTGGAGGTGGAATCTTGTTACCTTATAATGTGTATACAATATTTTTGTTCTTGGACTTCCTTTTTCTGTAATAAATTTTTAAAACGTACAGTACAGTACATAACAAACATTAATAAAATACTGGACTGTACTAAGAGGTAAGAAAATATGAATAAGAACGGGTTTTGGTATAAAAAGTGTGATTTTAATGGTATTGGTGGGGCAGGAAGTGAGTAATTATAGAACTCCAGCCTATCAGCCTTTTTTTGTTATCCCTGCCCTTCAGCCACATTAGGCGGATAGTTGGGAGTCTACTGTATTTTATTTTATTTTATTTTTAGCATTATGGTGTACTTTATTAAAAAGTAATAATTACAAAATGCCAAAACACAAATATGTGAAAAGACTTAGTAAATTCTTGGTTTTTATTCTACATATGATGCGTCTGAGTAAAAATAATATGTAACGCACTATTTCTGAATACAGAACTCTAATTGTTACTGATAAAAATGTTTAAACTTGTATTTTTGCCTAAGCTAGCTTTTGCTTATTGTAAGGTTCATCACAAGTGGCCACTAGGAGCACAATCAGTTTCAGTACTGGAAGTTCCAGTGTCATGTTTTGAAACAGTTTTCAGATGTTTATTGCCTGTAACTTAATTTGTTTCAGATCTGTGTTATAAATACAGACCTTTACATCTTTGCCCCCTCACACACACATGCACGCCTGTCTGTGCAAGTGAAACAAAGATCTAATAACCGTTTCAAACAATGGCACTCGAACTGTCAGCACTTCTAGTGGTAGCTTGCAGTAAGAAAAATTTAGCTCAGGCAAAGTAAAACAGTTTATTTACACTTTCATAAGAAACAATTATTGTTCTGTAGTTGGAAGTAGTACATTACATGTTAGATTTTTTAAATTATAAATTCTCAGTGAACTAGTTAAAGAAATAATTTGTAACAAGATACAGTGGAAAGGAATTTTATTTACAAAATTTAATTTAAATTTTTAAAGTATACATTTTGTAACAATCGAAGTACAACAATATCTTTTTTATTTTTACCTCTTAACTCCTAAACTTCTTAAACTTACCCTTCTTCTATGTAAGAATTAAACTTTTATGTTAAATAAATAATCAAACTCCTTTTCTATCTTGATTGAACTTCAATAAAATTTATTATTTCTCTTTAACATTTCTTAATTGTATTGACATTCAATGTCCCTTCTTTTATTGGTAGCTCATTTCGGTTGGATTACATGGAAAATCTCAGTCTCAGGGTCAATGTAAAATTAAAGTCAAAGTATTGTTCAAGTCATAATATAACATAAAACATAATATTTATAATGAAGGTTTTGTAATTGGCTGTTGTGGATATATGTTGACTAGTGAGTCCTTTGGATCATACAAAAGAACAATTTAAAAAGGAACTCTTAATACTAATAGTTATGATGTACAAATAAAATTCACTATTATAACGTTTATATTGTTTTGGTTATAGTATTTCACTGTAACTTGATCGTTAAAATGTAGTAATGTTGGTTCAAATATCTGGCTTAGCCTATTGGAGCAATCTAACCAATCTGGTAGCAATATATGAACTTATTGCTTGATTCTTCGCTTCTGGCCTTCAAGTTTTTGGTACTTTTGATTAAAATATTAGTCTTCTAGGTAATTCAATAGTCTTTCTTTGTCATCTCGCCTTCTATCTGCAATTAATTTGTATAAAAGTCCAGCAGTCAAATTAACATGTTCTGCCTCATTTCAATATTTTTTCAACATCCCTTTCTTTTTGCCAAAATACTAATTCCTTCAGTTAAAGGTTTGGCTATGATATGTTTAGCCACAGGTTCCGTTTCATCTTTTATAATGAATATGATTCCGTTGAATCTTATTTTTTCTTTGTCACTACATTATATTGTAAGTTTGTAACGTAAGATTTCTCTATTTTTTAATTGTTTACACTTGGTTTGATCTCACTATATGGGCTACATAACTGTTTCATGTAGATTATATGTTTCATTCAATGCTCATATTATAATTATGTTTAATCACTTTCATTATACATGATTTGTTTTCCTTTTTAAAGTCTATCACTGTTATTCTCACTTTCTAGCACTATCACACAACCTAACTTATATAATTATAGTTTGATATTATTATACTTGTAAAATTTATATCATTCACCGTTTATAGTTCAATGATACAAAATAACTGTCTGAGGTACGCAGACTTCATAGTTTTAATCTAATGCTTATGAATTAACAAATGTCTTCTTACTTATTTTCTAAGTTTAACATTTGTACATTATAATTCTATTAATTAATCATTATTTACATGTTGGTTTGTCACTTGATCTTCACTTCTGGGTATTATTGTCATCGTCAGTTATTGTTTGTTACTGTCAATAAATTATTTACTTCATGAGTTTTTATTCCTTAATTCCCTATTATTTATTCATTATAATATTTTCCTTTTTGTTTTAATTACTTTTTATGACCTTATTATTTATCTTTAAATAATATGTTGTGTCTTCATTTCTTTATTTATTATGTTCATTTTATTCTTCTTTGTACTTTATTACTAAAAAGATTGTGTTTATGCATATTTTACAGTGAATTTTGATGGTATATTTGTCTTTATACTGAGGTGTAATCTTGTTATGTTACAATTTTAAATATTTTTATGAGCATATTCTAATTCAGTAAGTTGAGAAAGATCTTGAAATATGTAGGCAGACAAGAAAATTGTGGACTGTACCTTCTGTAGTTTCATTTTTTAATTTATTTTGCCTGATTAATGTTTAATTTTTTTACTCACGACTGTTTGTAGTATTGTAAAGATTATTACAATATTATTATTGTTTCTATTAATAAAAAGATACAAATAAATTAACAAGAAATAAGAGAAACATAAAATAACAAAGAAACTAACAGAGTAATCAATACAGTTATTATTAATAATTAACTTAATGCCTTATTTTATGTATGCATAATTTACACAACCAGAGTTTGTAGATGCAAAAATATATGCACTACTAGTGGTATATCTTGTTTTTGCAGTAAACCACACAGTTTTGCACATTTAGTAAAACATAATTTTATGTGTGTGTGTGTGTGTGTGTGTGTGCTCTGCTCACACTTTACATAATAATAAATCTGTATTATGTTTGCAGATTATAAGAATAAACAAGAAAATTTACTAATGAATCAGAAATCAAAATAAGTAAATTATCAGCCAGGTTTGTCACTCATTGCCTACCTAGAAGCTTTTATCTGATGTGAAATAGAGTATATTTTATTAGTTTGCATTCTTCTGCAGACAGATTTTGTTGAAGAAATTAGATTTTACATAATGTTAGGGAGCAAGACTTCATCAGAGTGAGGTAATGTGGGACAAGGTCTTTCAGCAAAAAACGAATGTCAGGCTATTAGTGGTATAAGCCTTACAACCCGTACTTTGTATTGTCTTTGAGTCTTTACAACCTTTGGCTGTGTGTGTCATAGAACCCATTTTTCTGAGATCTTTTAAGGTCAGAGGAAAGCTCAGCTTCTAAAGTTCATGCACATCTGTAATTAAATTAAAATTTTAATTTGGTCCTTTCTGTGAGAAAATTAAAACTGGCCTGCTACACAGTAAATGACTTCTGCATACATTTTTATGAATAGGATAAATGAAAAAATGTAATTACAAAAAATAAAAATCCTTCAGTTCTGTATTTTATTTTTAGAAATTTACATTTGTATTCTTACAAATGATGTTGGAAGTGATCTGTCTGCATGGCAATACTTTGTTGTGTTCAAGTAATTACACTTAGCCATGACAAGTGACCGCAAAACATGACAGTCAGTGCTTTAAATATTTGCCTTCATTTCAAACAGAAAGGGAATTTATGTCACATGGTTTCATTCTAAAAGTCTTATGTATAAAAATCACATCTAGAGAAATATGTAGAATGTATAGGCTACAAATGTGTGCTGGCAACTCTTTCTTTTGTGATTGTAGATTAGTGAATCACAAGACATGGTGGCATGTTGTTTCAACTTGCTGAAAAAACAACAAAATGGCTCTCATGATCACCATCAGACAATTAGATGCAGAATTCTACAAAAAGTCAATGTTTACCTCCTCAGAGAGATAACATCCTTATTGTCAAAAAATGTTGGCCTAAGAATATAGTTAGCAGACAAAATGCACCATACTCAGATTTTTTCATTGTGAAGTGGTCTCTCATCCAACTGTTGAGGGTATTTTGTGTTACCGATTATCTCATGTTTATTTAACAAATGTTTCTGGATAAGTGAAACCATTCTTTGTCACTAACAAAATAGAGGATTGGGCCTAATTCACCACAAAATGTGTTGCTGAGAAACTAGTACTGTAATTTTGTGACACCTTTTCTGTTTCCTTCAATTGTGAAACGGGTGTTACATATGATATACAATATCATGTGTTACAAGTGATTAATAATTAATATTTACTTTTTGTTGCCTTATTGTGAAAATTATTTCTGATTGAATTATTTAATAACCCTTGAACATGCTTATCATATTTTATAAAACTAGTAATTATATGGTAAGTACTAAATGAAAAATGAATTCCAAAGTATATTCTGATTTGTGGAAAGTATTGGAAGTCTGTTCACTCAAAACAATATTTGCTTTCAATGAATACAAGGTTAAAAAGGTATTTATTATCTATATGAAACCAACAACTGTTTTCATTATGTACATGTATAGACATAATTTCACCAATGCACAGACAATTAATTTTCCGGAAAAAAAAAGTGAAAATTTTTAATAAAGTGACAGATGATTCTGACAGTTCTGTCAGCTGGTTATATGATTTCCTAAAATAAAAAAAAATTCAACTAACTGAATCTTCAAGAGTTAGAAAGAAGTTAGAAACATACAAATTCTACACATTGGTAATGGATTAAAAGAAAAACAAAACAGGATTACAGTTTAGAAAGCTATTTTCATCTTTGGAGTAGAATGACTGTGAATTTGAGTTTTTGTAAAATTTTCAGTGTTATATTACTTACGGAATGAAGAACACTATCAGGAAGCAACAATCAACAATGAAAATATACAAACCTTCTGTTGAAGCTATAGAAAAATGGATACAAGACTATGGGAGAGCTGATGTACTGCATGGTGAGATGTAAACAAGAGTCAAGAATACCTGAAGTGGAAAAGTCGTCACGAATATCTGAAGTATAAGAGGTGGCTTCAACAAAACCATGTGAAGTAGAATGGTTAAGTATACTATGAAGGAATCTTTCAAATATGAAAAAATCAATTGTCCATAATGGAGAGTTACTGAAGTTGAAAAACTGATAAATGTAGGCCTTCATGAAGTAAAACCATGTGAGTTGAGATCTTATTGAAGAGACAATATAAATTAACAAAAGTGGAAAAATATTCAAAAATAAGAGTAGAGAAACTACCTGTAGTGCAGACAGTGACCTCTCTTGATTGTAGCTGTAACAGAATTTTTTGTCTCTGATAATTCTAAGCTGCTGAAGAAACCAACCAGTGGTAAAAGGCATGCAGCAAAACTGTACTACCTAATCACCAAAACACCTATAGGCAAATTACTGAAGAGTTTGGCATGGGACTAACATCTGTGCATTGTTTACAATCTACAGATAAAAGTTAGGTGACAGCACACAGGAAAAATCGTTCAGGATTTTGAGGTTACATAGGCTACAACTCTGTATCCTGAAGCACTGGGGGATTTCTGAATACCATTTTTTCCCAAATATCTATGGATGAATTAGAGATTGTGAGATATAGGAAATCTTAAATAGAAGCTGCTAAATTGGTATAAATGTTCAAATGTATGAGAGGTTATTTCACCATGACCAAGTTATGATTGCAAAAAATGCAGCAAAGAAGTAATTTAGGAAAGGGAGACTAAAATGCAAGACAATAAGTCCAACTATCCAAGCCATGGGTAACAGACAGCAAGGTTTGGTCCTATAATTATGAGAAAAATAGTCATTTTCAATTAGATTATTGGGATATAACAAAACAAAACAGAAGTGTGAACGCAGTAACTGGAGGAATAAAGTTTTGGTATTTATGAAACACAGTCTACATTTCTAAATATGAAAGGAAATTTATTGTTACATCACTCACTGAATAAAAACCAACTTTAGTTACAGCTGTCATGGGTGTCATAGTTTCCATATGGCCTGATGTAGGGAGCTATAGTGGTGTTACTCTTCTATTTCTTACAAAAGTCATAGTTCCCTTTCCTGATACCTTTAGTGGGTGAAGAGCCAAGATTTTTCCAGAATGTATCCTGCAAATTAAAATTTTTTAGGTAGTTTTTTGTCCATCCTATTAGAGTGCCATTGATTTATCTGTAAATTAGATTATGAGGAAATTGTCGACAAAGTTTAAGGAAAATGTAACAAGTAAACCACTAACTTAAAAAATGTTATCTTTTATTTTCTGCTGTTAAATAAATACAGTAAATAGAATCATGTAAACAAACTTATTTGATAATTTAAATAAAATTATATACATCGTTGTGTAGTTGATTATTTAATATTATTTTGAATGTTCATCACTTCTTTAGCAGCACTTTAAGAATTAATATTTAAGGCACTTTCACTTGTGAAAAACTTACTCTTTGTTATTTCCTCAAACGTCGTTTCGGAGTGGTTTTCTCCTTCCTCAGTGAGGTTTAAATGCGGGCATTCCGCATTTAAACCTCATTGAGGAAGGAGAAAACCACTCCGAAACGACGTTTGAGGAAATAACAAAAAGTAAGTTTTTCACAAGTGAAAGTGCCTTAAATATTGATTATTTAATTAAATATCACTATTACATTAACGACTCGGAACACTAGGTTTTTTTATAAGTAAAAGCATAAAGTTTTACCTTACAGCCTTAACTGGTTTTTTCCTTTAAAAGGCTTCTTCAGAGGCTGCCGCTGGTAGCGCTGTCCGTCTTGTTGTGGGTGACGGAATCGAATTTCGAAAGATCGATGCTGTGTGTGTGGGGTGAGATATGTTCGAATAATGCGTGCGATTTGAATTGTGTCTGTTCGTTTAGGATGTTGTTTTTATTTGTTTTTGTGTGTTTGTATATTTCCAATTGTTCTAGAGTGTCTAGTTTTCGGCCTTTTGTGTGTACGTGTAGAATGTTCATGTTATTGTCGATGTTTTTATATGTGTGGTTTGCTTCAATGAGGTGGTTTGCAAAGGTGGATTCTGTAGTGGAGTGGAGTGCCTTTGTGTGTTCAATGTATCTCTGTTTGAAGCTACGTCCTGTCTGGCCTATGTAGAATTTATTGCAATTTGAGCAATTTAGCTTGTAAACACCGGGTAGATCGAATTTGTTTTGTGCTTTGTGTGTGTGTTTTGATAGTGTGTGTTCTGTTTTGCTAGTAGTTTTGTAAGCGATTCTGTATCCTGCTTTTTTGAATTTGTGGGCTATTTTTTCAGTTTGTTTGTTGGTGTATGTTAGTGTTATGAATTTGGTGTTTTCTGTCTTTGTCTGTTGTTTGTTTTGTGTAGGAGTTTACTGACTATTGTTCTGTCATATCCGTTAGATTCTGCTACATATTTTATCGTGTTTAGTTCATCTTTGTAGTCTTTTTCATCTAAGGGGATGTTGTTAAGTCTATGTATCATGGTTCTGAAGGCAGCTAGTTTGTGTTGTATTGGGTGATTGGAGGTGTTGTGTATTAGTGTGTCAGTTGTAGTTGGTTTTCTGTATGTACTGAATTTGTGCCTGTGTTCTAGTTTTGTGATGGAGAGGTCTAAGAAGTTTATGGTATTGTTGTGTTCGTATTCGGGAGTAAAGGTTATGTTTTTATGTATTTTGTTTATGTGCGTTAGTAACTGTTCACATTGTCTTTTGTTTCCCCTGTATAGTATTAGAATGTCATCAACATATCTGTGCCAATATAGTATTTTATGTGAGTGTCTGTCATTGTTTGTGAGTATTTTTGTTTTTTCTAAGTGTTGGAGGAAGACTTCTGCTAGAATGCTGGATATGGGGGAGCCCATGGGTAAGCCATCGTTCTGTGTGTAGTATTTATTGTTATAAGTAAAGTAGTTTTGTTTTGTGATAATGTTCAGAGTTTCTGTTATTTCGTTGATAAGTTCGTCTGGTGTGTTGTTCTGTTTGAGTTTGTTTTGTAGGATGGTGATTGTTTCAGAGATGGGGATGTTTGTGTACAGGTTTTTAATGTTAAAGGAGGCTAACGTGGCATTATGGGGGATGTGTATGTCTTTTATTTTTGTTACTAGGTCTGTGTTGTTTTTTTACTGCAATGTTGTTGTCTAGTCATGTGTGTTGTCTGATAATTTTGTCTAGATATTTTGCGAGTTTGTGTGCAGGGGCATTACGGTAGTTGATAATGGGGCGGATCGGAATGTCTTCTTTATGGATTTTGGGAAGCGCTTGGAGGGTAGGGGCTGATGGTCGGATTTGTTTCATATAGGGCTTTTGTTTATGTGTCATTATGTGTTTGGCTTTGTTGACTAGTTGTTTTACTGTGTTTTGGTATCTGTCGGTGGGGTCGTGTTTTAGTTCTGTGATGTTGTTCTGTTCCATGAAGTTTTGTACTTTTTTGTGTAGGTTGTCTGTGGGGATGATTACAGTCATGTTGCCTTTGTCTGCTTTTACAAATGTGATGTTGTGTTTGTGTGCCTTTTCCCTCAGTTTGATGGCTGTGTGTATTTCTGAGTTGTGGTTGTTGTTGTCTGGTGTCTTATGTGCTCCTATTATATTGTTTATATTATGTCTTAGTGTGTCTTGATGTTCTGGTGCTGTGTTTTGTATATTTGTTTCAGTGTCAACTATGAGCTTTGTTCGTGTTTGGTTGTTATGTTTGTAATGTATGTTATGTTTTAGACCTTTATCAAGGAGTGTTTGTTCGTTTTTAGTGAGTGTGATGTTCGTGAGGTTTACTGTACGTGGGTAGAATTTGTGTGAGGGAATTATATTTGTGTTGATTGGTGTCAGGTTTTTTATTTTTCTGTGGTGTTTTGTCTGTATGTTATGTATTTGTTTTTTTCCATTCCATTCATTTGTGTAATGTATTAGTTCAGTCATGTAATTGTGTCCGTATATGTTGGCGATCTGTAGGTGTAGCGTTAGTGCTTTGCGGTTGAAAGCATCTTTTTTCTTATATAGCTGTTTTATGGATTCTTTTATGTATGTCCTTTGTGGAATGTTTTGTGTTATGTGAGCGGCCTGGTTGGTGTGTTTAATTTTGATTTGGGCTTATTTTGGTGTTATTGATTTGTTTAGGCATGTTTTGTTGAATGTTATGTGAGCAACGATTTTTCTAACCTTTAAAATTGTGAATTTGTACGTTTGGACACGTCATGGACAACGATATCCACCAATTATTTAATATTTCCAATTGGATGCAATTGATTTATTTCCTTTATTTTCATTCTTTTTTAAGTTAATATAAAATGTACTAGTTATAAGAAAGTTTTATCATATTTAAGGAAGGATCTCAAAATTCCTTGGTTCGGGGTTACTACTGAACTTAAACGTAGACGCACACCTCTCGTTTACACATCTGCCGCTATCTGTTTAAAAGACCTAGTCAGAGAATAGCCAATGTCTCATCTTCATATTTAGGTTAATATATATTTATTTTGACTTTCAAGTACTAAGGAAATTTATACGTACTTAAGCCTCTACTTAACGGGCTTTCCTTTAAAGCCCCTATCCCCTAAGTTATTACTGACAAACGTTTAGTAACAAACAAAATGTAAGACTATCTCATTTACCAAAGTTGGTGATTTCGGAAGTTTTAATTTAGTAAATAGTTTTAAATTAAAACACCAAATTATAGAAACAAAACACACGCACGGACGCACACACAAAACGTAAATATATAATATACGTAATATACACGTTTATAATTCATTAAACATTTTTTCAGCACGTACTTAAATTTATTTACACAAAGGAAAGATATTTCTTTAATTTATCACAGAAACCTAATGCAATGTTCATCAGTGGCGAAGCTAATGTGTAAGTACTGGGTAGGCTGATAAAATATAAATATGCTTCCTTACCTTATATTTTTTTATACAATAGGTCCACACGTCGATTCTTCTTTGTTGCGAAAATATCAATTACACATTCCTTGAAACTCTGACCCATAGAAAGTTCTTTAACTAAACTTTTTTCAATGGCGATTGTACTGAGAGAACTTAATCATGGAAGTTCATTTGTCATTGAATTTCGGAAGCAAATTTTTATCCTTTTTAATGTGCTCATACTTCTTTCAGAGGAAACTGTAGTAACAGGAAATGTCAAGACCAACTTGATAAGTCGTGTCACTTCTTTATAGATGGTTTGAAGACCATTGCTAGTTATGAATTTCTGAAGGTCTACAGGGGGTAAATGTTTTTCTTCATCTACATACATATTCTTTAATTCATTTTCCAATCGTTCTTTGTTGAAAAATGGATACGTGGACAGAAGGTTGTTTAATTTCATTGCAGGAAAATCTAGTTTATATCCCCCAAAGTTATTTTGATCCAGCAATTCGACAAATCTGATCTTTTCAATGTCTCCAAAACGCGTTTCCATGTGTACAGTCAGTGTGTCCAAAATTTCGTAGGTTAAAAGTTTGAAGGATCTGAATTCTTGTTCACTTATACTTAAATCGTTGCAAATCTTTTTAGAGTTTTCAACACATGATTTCACAGTATTTTCTGATCTCATATTCTTTATTACTCCGATGGTCTTCTGAATTTCAGTATTACACATATTTATGTCTGATGTTACTTTGTTTTGAAGGAGTGCAAAAAGGTGGTCTATATATACAAAAATTTGTTTGTAAAGGCAAAGCAGGTAGGTGAATTGTGTTTTGTTCAAGATATTAAGCAGGCCAGAAGCACAGTTGAATGACTCTGCATCCCATTCTTCAATGTTATCTGTAATTGTGTGGAAAACATCTTTCAGCTTATTGTATTTTCTATAAATTGTATGCACTGCTCGGAAATTGAAATTCCAGCGGGTGGTACATGTTTGTGGTAATCTAAATCCTTTATTTTCTAACAGCTGTGTTCTTTTTGAGGATGGAAAAATGTATGGAAAGCTGCAAGATTATAAATGAAAAGTCTAACTTCTTTGATTGATTTTGAACAATATAGTAACACGAGATTCAATTTATGAGCGTAACAATGTAAAAATACAGCTCGTGGACAGACCTGTTTCACAAACTGTTGGACGCCTCCTCGATCTCCTGCCATTACAGAGGCCCCATCATAGGTTTGACTAACTATTTTGTCAGTAATTTCCCAAGCATTAAGTTCATGGATAATAACTTCTGATAACCCTACAGCTGTTTTGTCTTTTGAAACATCATAGAAACCAATAAACCTTTCTTTAGGCACATCTTGCGTACAGAATCTAAGAATGATGCTCATTTGAGTTTTAGAAGAAACGTCAAGTGTTTCGTCTGCTTGCACACTAACAAACTTGCAGGAATGTAATTATTCTTTAATGTGTTCATTAATTACGTCAGTTACTGATTCAATCAGCTCATTTTGAATTGTACTTGATGTACCTTTAAAACTGGAAGTGCACTGCAAATGATCACGTAAAAACTGTTCTTGTCTGGAGAGAAGTTCCAATAATTCAAGATAAATTACCTTTGCTGTCGGAACTTTCATCTTCAAAATGCCCTCTAAAAGCAAGCTCTTGTTTACCTAAGAAGCACACAACATCGATAAGTCTCTCAATTACAAATCTATTTTGCATCACAATTTCATTGTGTTTCATGGCTTGAAGCTTAGCGCCTTCAGAAATGGAATGTTCAATTCTTTCACGACCTAACAATAAAAATGTCTCTTCATTCTGAAGATGCCTTCTTGAACACTGATGTTTTTCGGCCTTTTTGTCAAAATGTTTTGTTACACAGACACCATAAGAAGCTGATGACCATTCTTTATCGCCCCCACTCAGAATATAGGTATAACAGTATAATTTATTTTTCTCAGAGCACCCTGTTAGCCAAGGATATTTCTTGTACCAAGAGAATTGAAACTTTCTATTTTGTCTGCTATCCGCTATTTTAATATCTAAATGTGGTGTCAATCTCCTATCTTTGTAGGCACACTTTGTTTCATAACTCCAACTTGAAAATGGTTTCACGTTTAATTCACTAAATAATGAACGTTAATCTTCTCTCAGTATCACCCATTGTACACAAAAATATCTAACACTAACACACAAGTAAAAACATAAAACGAACACTAACAAACGTAAATTAATTAAATTAAACGTAATTGAATTGATAGAGTGAATAATTAATTCCACTAAGTACGGAAGATATACACGTTCACGCTCACTGCCCGAGACGGAGACTAGACTCTTGGCCCGCAACGCAACAGCTTTCTCCCCCTCCCGCACACACACACACATAACGCCCGTCGCATGTCATAAATGGTGGTGGTAGAGAGGCTTTGCCAGAAAGCCTCACATAGCCTGGCGTAGAGGTGGGCTAAACTGTTATTTTAAAATAATAGGTATGAAAATACCATTCCAAAAAAATAACAGGTACAAATACCTGTTATTACATACTAATTATACATAACCTATATTATCCTTTGTAAGTAAGTCGTTTTGAGTTTCCTGCAGGTCTCTATGTAATATCTTCAAATAAATACACTGCAAGTAGGTTTATTTTAACTTAGATAAACCTATTAATATATTAATAAACCTACTTGCAGTATATTTATTTGAAGATATTATATAACCTATACTATATAATTTGTTATAAGAAATAAATTGAAACTAAAAGTATTAACAGTGTTACTTTACACTGTGACTTTATTAAACTATTACTGTTTAAAAGAAAATAAGAAACAAGAGAATTTATAGGCCTATCTCCCTTTGGGAATACCAATTTAAGTTTTTACTAGGAGTAAACAAACTAACATTGGTTAGACAAATCAGTTGCGAAACTCGGGGAAATTAAATAATTTAGAGTACATGCAGGGCCGTAACAAGGTACTCCTGCGCCCTTGTCAATTTTGACAAAGCTGCGCCCCCAACAGTGGTGCCGATGATCCCCCCCAAGCCCTATGTCGCTTCCCCCCCAACTCCAGGCTCGATTACTAAAAAAAAAAAAAACTTTTTATATTGTACTGTGATTCGTGGATGTCTCATCACGTGATACACCATGCAGCCCCCTTAAGCAAGCTTTGACGCAAATTGCGACCAGGAAATACGTTCTCACATTGTATTCGGTATTTTTGTAATAGTAAATTTCATACAACAGTAAAAAAAAAATTCATAACTTTAGTCGGTGCTTTAGTTCTATAATTTATCTCGATTTTTTTTACACAGGACTTCAGGACTTGCACTTACAACATTCTGTTGTTGTAACTGCAGGTACCATTTTTTTGGCTCTGGGGGCTGGTAAATAACAAATTGAAACTCTTCAGTAAACAAATATATTGCTTTTACAAATTGTTACATACAGTATACAGCAGAAAAGCCATGGAACTAAAACTTTACCTTTCTTGCTTTCAGCAAGGCAAACTCACTAATTATTTCACTAAAATCAAGTTTTGAAGCAATCTCATATTCTATGGACAGGATAGCTAAGTTTGTCAATCTGTTTTCACACATACTTGACCGTAAGTAGTTTTTGATTATCTTCAGCTTGCTGAAAGTACGCTCGCAAGACGCCACACTGACGGGCATTGTCAAAAATATCCTCAATGCTATTTCGATGTTTGGATAAGCATCTCTTAATCCATAGTTTGAAATAACTTTCAGAATATCCAAATGGGAAGCCTTGTAAATGTTCTTCACCAGCTCTTTTGCATGAAACTTGAAAGCAGCTACTTCGTTAACTAGCTCAACTCTATCAATGTCTCTGCTATATATCGCACCAAGATCAGCTGCACACTTTTCAAGAAAAGAAACAGAGCATTCACTTAAGGACTTTCCTGACAAAAAACTGAAGTCTGATGAAACTGTGTGGTAAATGTGTGCCCTTTTTTCCATTTCACTTACAATTCTATCAAATACAGTGTAACATTCTATCTCAAATGATTTATCAGAACTCAACAAGTGTGCTTCATCTTCAGCCGTCTCCCCAGCCATCCTCTTGACTTTCCTCAGCCTCTTAACAGCAAAACTGCTTTGGATGGCCATGGAATCACAAATAGCTTTGGCTTTTTCTGTGTATTTTTTAATTCCTTCTTTACGTAGGTCTTCAACTTTTTTTGCCAAACCTGAGAGCAAACTTGATGCTACGTCAAGAGTTGTGCCCTTTCCTTGCAGTGACTTGTTGGTGCAGTCCAAACTTATCAAAACATCAGACCACATCTCTAAAAGGCACACAAATTCGTAATCAATTTGTCTAAGAAGTTTCATAGCACCAGACAGTGTGTCAGTGTTCCAGTCGTTGTCTTTATCAGCCATGTTTTGTAAAACTTTGTGTACAGATGATAAGTTCTTCTTAAGAGCTGTCACAGCTTGACGCCTGGAAGACCATCTTGTATCACAATGTCTCTTAAGGGTAGTTTTGAGACAACCAATCAAAGCCTCCCACCTTAAGGTAGAGCTACTAAAGAAGTTGAAAAACTCCAACACATTTCCAAAAAAACTTGTCATCATAATTGACACTTCCGCGGCGTGCACGCCAACGAGGTTAAGACTGTGTGCTGCACAAGGCACAAATTTAGCAAGGTCGTTTAGTTGGGATATGTGCGCTTGAACGCCTTCATATTTTCCTGCCATGTTTGAGCCGTTGTCAAAGCCTTGACCACGACAGTTCTGAATATCCAAGCCGTCATTGTTTAGCTTTTGCAATATTTCTTGTGATAACCCTCTTCCTTTTTTCTGGTGACTTATGATGAAGTCCACAAAACTTTCTTCAACTGAGCATTTCCCATCCTTAATGTTAACATACCTTATTATTTCACTCATTTGTTCTAAATGTGCTGTGTCCGGGGTGCAGTCAAACATAATAGAGAAATACTTAGCACTTTTTACATTCTTCAGTATTTCAGATCGAACCTTATTTCCCAAAATGTCTATGACCTCATTTTGAATTAGAGGTGAAAAATAGCTTGTGACATGTTTTCCACTTTTAACATTTTCTATGTGCTTAGATAGTTGAGGATTGTAGTGACTAATAAGTTCTAATGTACTCAGAAATACACCACAGTTGCTGTCACTGATCGAATCGGAACCTCCTCTTAAAGGTAAGTTATTCCTTGCACAATGGAGAATTACATCCACAATACATTTGAGAACACTGCACCACTTTTCTGCTTCAGCTTGTATCAATGTTTGATGTTCTGCATCAACAGATCTACTAGTTTTCAGTCCAATTTCTAATTCTTTCCAATCGACATAAGAATGTCGGTGAGGTATCGACCTTTCGTGATTGACAATAAATGGGTTCAAGTGTCTCCAATCATTGAATCCCTCATCAATATTAGAGAAAGCAGATTTGTCCTTTTTGTCATCTTTTGAAAAGAGAAGGCAAGGGAAACAAAACAGTGCGTCCTTAGACTGGCTGTACAACAACCATTGCCTTTTTACTTTTTCCCTGTTTGGTAGAATTTTATAAACCCATTTCTGAGAAAAGTGTCTTCCATCATCTGCACAGGGGAATTTGTAGCTATCTAAGTCAATTGTTTGTGGGCCTCGTTCAACAAGTTTACAACGAACTGTGTCTGATCGAAAATTTGCTGGCCATTTTTTGGGATCCTCGTAGATAATTTCTATTCCCACATCAGTAGTATTTAATGCATCATTTTCATTATAATTAGATGTGCAAGATGTGCTGGGTTTTTCAAGATCAGTAGATTGCCTGCCCATTGTGGAATGACTTAGCTCAGGATCACTTCCTTCTTCAAAATCAATGACGTTTGTGACGAACTCCATTGGAGTGATCTGGCTGTGGTTGTCTTCTGAAACAGTCTCAGTCTTGCTATCTTCTTTTTCATTTTCTCCTTCCTTTTCTTCTTGGTCGTCTTCTTTTTCTTCTTCTTCTTCTTCTTGAAGTGCATTACTATTACTGGCACTATCACTTTCACCTACTTCTTTCTCTTCATTTCGCAGCCAATTTCCAAGCGCCGATGCTAATGTTTCGTCGTCTTCTTCTTTTCGTTTTTTGATTTTTTTAAATTCACTTCCAGAAGGTTTTTTTGGCCCCATTTCTGAAACAAACCATTCCCATTTAATTTACATTGTATTACAGTTGTAAATGGCTGCCATTTAAAAACTACTTTTGTTTATGTTCAGTGCCGACAGTTGCGTTCACCGAAAAATTTGGCGATAGCGTTAAAACGTAGCAGACATCGTTCTTTTTTCTTACCGCGAGAGGCTCACTTGTATTTACAGTGCTTCGGGTTTTCCGTGTACGCGATCGCTCATCCAATTATAAAAATAAAATTGATACCATATTCATGAAACTTGTGATTGAAATATTTACGTAAACTAATTTTGAAATCGGGGCTATTTTAGTCAGCAGACTTGCGCAACAAAATCAGCTGACACTTGCTGAAAATTGGACATTTACAACCACGACCATTTCCGCTAAAAATGAACCAATAGGAATATAAGTTATACCAATGGAACGGGCCCGTTCTTCTTCTTTCTTCCGGTATTTTTTTTATTTTCTGTAGGTCTAGAAAATTAAACGGCGAACACAGTGATATTAGTTAGGCCCATTTGGCTTTGTCAGTCTGGCAGTAAAGACAGAACGAATGTTGGGAAATTATTTCTGACAGCTGGAGTCAAGTTTCGCAAGGTAACCTCCATTGACTGTTTGATTCACTGACGTTTTCGTGATGTTGAAGAGTAAATAGTATAATTAATGTATTGTTTTGCAATAATACCGTGTTATAATAATAATAATAATATGTAGTGTTTTCAAAAACTGTACAAAAAGGGAAAAAATAGGCCACCACGGGGAATAACATGCGCCAATTCTAGGGTTAATGTAGACTAAGCGATGGTACATTTTATTGAAATCATTCTTACCCGTACAACAGAAGCAACGCCAACATCAACAAGTAACAACACAAACACTATAAGTGTCGTCTAATCGCTGAGTGTGAAAATCACTTAGTTCACAAATTACAATAGAAAATAATACCAGCGGCTGTAATTACACTGAGTCTCAACAAAACCAACAGAACAAACTAGAATAGAGCAATAGATTGACGTGGCCGTGGCAGGCGTGGGGGGAGGGGTATGAGTATGAGTAATATTCAAGTTATGACAAGCTTGCTAAAACCAACGAATATAGACGTTACTAGAAGCACACTTCTGGGTTATTAAAAGCGTAGTTGAAACAATGCTACTACTTTTTGTATAAAAGAGTGGTAGATGAAAAACATGTTTGTAATAGGCCTAATAAGACGAATGTTCTTGTATATTTTAAAATTCTTTTGCGCACTGCATAATAAATGAATGCATCAAAAGTGCATTTTTTGAGTAGGCTGCATTTATTTGATTCATTCCTTCGTACCCAGTGTGTCAAACAAATGTGAAAAAATTTTGGAGGTTGTGTCTAGTCTAACCCCTATAAACATTTTTTCATCTACCACTTTTTATCTGATAAGTTGTAGGTTTTTCCAATTATATATTAACGAAAATGTTTGAAATTTACTAAATTTCGCGGTATAATACAAGAAATTACTTGGAAACGCCAGCGCCATCTAGTTGCCGGGGTGTTGAACTACGGTTTATCACCCCAGAAAGCTGACCCCACTCGCTCCATAAGAAGTGTTCTTCTAGTTACGTCTATATCGTTGCTAAAACCAAGAAGGCGCAGGTGCAGTGCAGTGACCCAGTGACTGACACATCAAGGGATGGGCGGAGGGGAAGGGATTTTCGCTTTGCGCCTGGCCCGACTCCGCGCCCATCAGTAGGGCAAGGTCCAGTGCAGTTACTAAATTTACGTAGCTGCTTTTTGTTTATTGTATAATAGACACAAATATAGACAGTTCACGTACAGTAACTTTTAACAATCTGAAACTGAAAGATTTTTTCCAATAACGTGGAGTTTTTATTTGCTTGACAAATTGTACCAATCTAACTCTAAAAAAAGATATTTTTCATGGTCAATTTTGCGCCCTCTTTGTACCTGCGCCCTTGGCGGGGGCACATCTCGCCAACGCCTAGTTACGGCCCTGAGTACATGTAATACCACAACAAATAATGTGAAAAAACATCAGAAACATATAATAAAAACATAACAGTAAGCCACAAGAGTGAATAAACAAAATTTTACAAATAAAAATAATAAAAACAAATGTAATAAAATAAATATAAATAAATAAATAAAAACTTATAAATAATAAGCAACAACAAAAGTAAATTAAATACATTACATACAGTCGACTCCCTCTCGTTCGGACTCCGATGGTTCGGACGCCGGATGGTCCGGACTACTTCTTGGAAATGAGTCATCAGCGCGCGCCGGGTTTCTCATGGCCGAAAACGACAGGATTGAGTGTGTCTGTTTATTTCCGGCCTACATGTAAACAAAGATCCTCAGTTCGGCTTACGATTGCGTTTGCTCCGGATCGTCATACAGTGTACTGTAGCTGTTTTTACTAATTACTACTGATATTGTTGTGTGTTTTAATAATTTTCAATGTGAGTTACATATGTTATTATAAGTGAGTTTATTTGTTAGGTGAAATTGTAGTTTCAGTAACTCTGATTATTTGACAGTAAAATTCTCAAAAATGAGTGAAAAACGGAAGCATAATACGGTTAAAATGCAAGACAGACTTAATATTTTACAACGTTTAGATAAGGGTGAATCAGTGCAAAGTATTTGTACGGAGTTTAATGTAGGGAAAAGCACAGTTTATGATTGGCGGAAAAACAGAAAATCGATCGAGGATTTTTGTATGCAAATTGAAGTCGAATCCGTCCTTTCTACTCGATCTACCTTGAAAAAACCACACCATGAACTTGTTGATGACGCATTATGGTTGTGGTTCATGCAGGAACGTAGAAGAGGGACTCCTATAAATGGGCCGATTTTGAAAGAAAAAGCCGTCATTCTTCATTCAAAACTTGGGGAAAAAGGAAACTTCTCGGCAAGCGATGGGTGGCTAACGAGATGGAAAAAACGGCATGGAGTGCATTTCCTTGGAGTTTGCGGGGAGAAGCTTTCAGCAGACCAACCGGCAGCTAATGATTTTTCTGAAAAATTGAAGCGTATCATTGAGCGTGAAAAACTAACCCCAGAACAAGTGTAAAATATCGATGAGACCGGGCTTAACTATAAACTTTTGCCTAATAAAACCTTTGCCACTCCTCAAGAAAAGTCTGCTTCGGGCTTTAAAGTAAATAAAGAAAGGATCACTGTTGCACTATGCTCAAACGCAACTGGGACACACAAGATGCCGCTATTTGTGATTGGAAAGTCGGCCAAACCCAGAGTATTCAAAAACTTAAACATGTCTTCCCTTCCAGTGTATTACAGGTCACAAAAGTCTGCCTGGATGGATTCTTATTTGTTTAAGGAGTGGTTCGTGGCTCAATTTGTTCCGTCTGTAAAAGAACATTTGACATCCTTGAAATTGCCAGTAAAAGCAGTTCTTGTGCTTGATAATGCCCCTACGAATCCAGAGGAAGGTCTCGAATGTGATAGTTACAGTGACATCAAGCTTTTATATATGCCTCCAAATGTAACAAGTATCGCACAGCCCATGGACCAGGGTGTAATCGAATGCTTTAAGAGAAAATACCGGAGGAAGCTTCTTTCAGAAATTTTGGATAAGATGGATGGTAATGACAATGCAGGTCTCATCCAGACGCTCAAGACAATTAACATTAAGGACGTCATTTATATCGCTGCTAAATCGTATGATGAAATCCCATCATCTACGTTTACCAAATCCTGGAGAAAATTGTGGCCAGATGTTGAAACTCTCATTGAGAAGAGACAAGAAGACAACCCAAATACAATAGGGTTAAATATTCATGCAACTGAACCTGTAATTTAATTTAATTTAATTGATGACAACCACTCAATTTTAAAGGATTTACAACGGCTGCCTGATTCTGCTAGTATTAATGAGAATGACGTTGTGGAATGGATTTCGCGAGCTGATGATGAACTGGCTAATGAAATCCTGAATGATGACGAAATCGTCGATGTAGTCCTTTGTCAAGAGGAAGAAAAAGAAGAAGACGACGACGAAGGTGATAGTGAAGCGGGAAATGGCGTGGGAATTTTGACTCATGCAGAGGGTAGGGCAGCACTGGAACTGGCAACTACCTACGTCGAACAACAGCCTGGCGCATCAGCTGTGGATGTTATGTTTCTAAGGAAGTGGCGTGATTATGCCTTCAAGAAAACAGTTGAAGTAAAGAAGCAGAAGAAAATAACAGATTTCTTTTAATATTGCAAAGCCAAGTTTTTCATTAGTTTTAGGTTTAAGTTTATTCGTTTGGGACAATTTTATGAACCTAAAATTGTGTTCCGTACACTTGAAAATTGTCTTAAAATGTGATTTATAAATATAGATATGCTATTACAGGTTGTAATTTACATAAGTAAAAAACCGCCGGATGGTCCGGAAATTTTTTAATCTGGACAGGGATCCGGTCCCGAGGTGTCCGGATTAGAGGGAGTCGACTGTACCTGGATAATCTTCAGATCCATTCACCAGTGTACACAGAATGTACAAGTCATGAACTAATCTTTGTCACACCTATTCACCTTACAATTTTCTTCACTCAAATGACACATTATAGGTAAAATTAAACTATTGAACGGTTTTTAAAATACTAGAATTTCAGTTATTCAGACACTATTTCAAATTTGTATTTAAAAATATCAGCTGTTGCACTTTCCTGGATGTTAATCGTGTTCTCCGTTCAGATAAAACTATTCCCGCCCTGGAAAATATCCTTTCACAGGGAACGGATGTTGCAACCATGTTACATCTAGTTCTGACCAAATGTGCAAGATTAGGGTATACACGTTGGTGATCTTTCCAGCGCAGTAAGGGATTTTCGCTTCTCTCTATTGGTGTGTCTTGAAGATATTTATCTACTTCTTGTATAGCCATTGATAAAGGTGTCCCTATTTGTTTAACTTTGCTTATCTGGTTTTTATAATGGTTCCAAATTGAAACTGTTTCCTCCTCTGTTATGTTAGGTTGTAGATTTCCTGTGGTTTCAGTACTTGTATTGGTTCTTAAATTTTTTGTAATTTGTGAAGATACTAGTTCAGCTGCATATTTTTTTGTATTTTCTAGAGAAGTATTGTCTTCAAAAAAGTAGTGTTTGTTCCTGGGGTCAAGCATCGTGCAAAGTGAAATTGTTTTGCTTTTTTCCAAATTAGCAAACCTTACAGAAATTCCTTCTAGAAGTTTAAGTGCAATTTCTCTGACAAGTGGTTTAGTTCACACTTACCTTTTGTATTGATAATTTTAATCCTTGGGTTATAGGTATTATCTGGCTGGCGGTGATATATTTCTCTCCACTCATTTCTTTTGTTACCTCCTCACAAGGTTGCAGAATAGCACACAGTTCTTTACAAATTCCCCATTCTTCAGCTGTTAATGTTTCTGTGTCTGTTGTTAGTAATGCCAGAGAGTGTTTTACAGTGTCCTCCAGTTCAACAAATCGTTTAAGCATATTATAGTAAACAGAATTCCAGCGTGTTACAACATCTTGCAGAAGTTTTGTAGGTTGCTGAACACATATCTGTTCTTGATACTTTGTAATTTTTAAATGTGCAATATTACTTCTCTTAAAAAATGTTACAATTGTTTTTACTTTTTTGATTATGTCATTTACAATTAACAGGCTATCTTGAACAATTAAATTTAATGTGTGAGCATAACATCCAAAATGCTTCTACTTAAGTATGCTTTGTATAGCACTAGTAATGTTTATGGCATTATCAGTAATAACAATTGATATTTTTCTAGACAAGTCCCATTCATTTATAATACGCAAAATTTCATCTGCTAAATTTTGAGATGTTTTATTTAATTTGATAACTGAACAGTCTAATAGT
Organism: Magicicada septendecula; assembly: GCA_034769895.1. NCBI lineage: Eukaryota > Metazoa > Arthropoda > Insecta > Hemiptera > Cicadidae > Magicicada > Magicicada septendecula. The sequence goes on along the minus strand of CM068367.1, from coordinate 366,910,881 downwards.
ATATGTTTCATTTCAAAATCTTGATTAATGTAATGTGCAGTAATTGCATTAAAAGTTTCATTTGTTGAAGAAGACCATGTGTCAGTTGTTAAGCAAACACTTGGTGCATCTTTTTTAATAGATCCTTTCATTTCAGTTACCTTTGTTTCATAATAAGCTGGTAACAGTGTGTTAGCAAAATACTTTCTAGAAGGAATTTGATAACTAGGGGCACAAGTATTCATCAAATTTCAGAAACCTCTGTCTTCAACAACTGTAAATGGTTGAAGATCAAAAATAAAGTTTCATTATGGCCTCATCAATTTTGTTTTTATCAGATACTGCTAATTTTTTGGGTATGTAGGTTGATATTGACATTTGTTTTTTACTTGTTGGAACAGGCAACTGAAATGAAGACGGTTGATTTTGGAAGGTGTCAGTAGCTCTTGAAGTGGTTGGTCTCTCTGGACTAAAAAAATGGGAGGAAGATTCAACTACTAAGTTTTCTTGCACATCTGGTCCTATTTGCAATATATCACCTGAAGAAGTTTCTGTTCTTGGCAAAGATTGCACAGCAGTTTGGGTGGATATGTAGGAAGAGCAACTGTTGGATGCTTTCTTTGTAAATGTTTTTTTAAATTACTAACTGAACTTTTATATGATAGACTTGTTTTGCAAATCTTGCACAATGCAATATAGTTGCTAACTGGTTCAAAAAAACTCCACACGTCAATCGTTTTTCTTCTTGGATCCATGTCATTATTTTAAAAATAAAACGTATGCGAACCTAACCTAACACAACCCACAACTGTCACAGCAATACTTAAACAGGCTTTCCATAGTACGGAGAGGGGTTCCCGATCGGTGGTAGGCATACCACCAGTGGTAAGCAAGAAGACCTAGCTAGGAAAAAAGTATTTACTTAAAAAATAAATAAATACAAATTTATGTTCAAAACAATAATAAATTTTCATCGGACATAATTTAAACCGTTTACCCTTAAGGAATTAGATTTAAGGAACAGGGCTTGATAAAGTGCAGAAACGTCCATTACAAAAATCTCATCATTTACGTGAGATGTGTAGTGCAGTTAAAATCACATTAATAAAAAGTATACTATAGCCTATTAACATCAGCCACTCTATAGGTTATAACACAATATAATTCGTTATTTCAAAATTTACCAAGTTGGTGATTATTATAATATATAATTTATTAGCATATAATCTGTATTATATATCTGCATATCACACGAGAATAAATGTAACATCAGGATGAATTTTTTCCTTTATTAAAAACAGCTTCGTCTCTTTGCGCAGAATGAAGTATTCAGGACGAAAAAGTGGCTTCGTACAAGTTCGTACTAGTTCCTACTCGAAATACGCTTGATACTACCTGTTCCTAAAATACTACTGTTCCTCTGATATGCTTAGTATTTGTAATACGCGTTTACTTGTTGTTCCTTGTGTATCGGTGATACCCCTAGTATTTGAAATACTCGTGTACTGGCTGTTCCTTGCGTACCAGCGATATTTTTGTACGCCTAGCCCTATGTCGCTTTCCCCCCAACTCCAGGCTCGATTACTAAAAAAAAAAGCTCTTTTTATAATGGATCACATGTTTTGGACTTGTAAACAAGGTCGTTTATTAGTTGTTTATGCTGCAATTTATTTCTTAACGAAGGAAATACGTAAATTTTGGGTTAAAAAGGTAACAAAATATTTCTCAAAACAATAAAATCGAACTTTGTGTTTTTCAAAATTTCCGCCTTATATAAAAATCCCTCCTTAAGGCGTTTGAATAAAGCGTTGTTTTTCCCAATCAAACGTCTTAACTTTATTTTTATCAAAATTATTAGTGTGCAAGTCCAAAACAATAAAAACGAACTTAGTGTTTTTCAAAATTCCCTCGCACACAAAAAGTCCGCACATGTGAAAGCACCCTCGTAGTATAACATTTTAGTGTACAAAATAAAGCTTTATATGTAAATTTATCAAATAAGCGATTATTTGAAAATAAATGTAGATAAATAAGGAAAGTGAGACTGCTCAAGTTGTACACGAGAAAATTTTTTGAAGCAGCAAAATAATTAAAGAACTTTAGGTCGTTTGAAAGCGTCTGTTCCACCTACGTAGGGAACTTCCATTCGCTTTCAAACGATCTAATTTTCTTTAAGTATTTTATGACTTCAAAAAATTGTTTAGCCTACAACTTGACCAGTCTCGCCTTCTTTGTTTTTCAATATGTATTTACAAATAATCGATTTTTTAATAAATTAAAATATAAAGCTGTATTTTGTACACTAAAATTATTGTACTGTGATTCGTGGATGTCTCATCACGTGATACACCATGCAGCCCCCTTAAGCAAGCTTTGACGCAAATTGCGACCAGGAAATACGTTCTCACATTGTATTCGGTATTTTTAGTAATAGTAAATTTCATACAACAGTAAAAAAAAATCCCCCCCAAAAATTTTTCAAATGTCGCCAATGGCGACACGATACCCCCCTGTAGGCACCCCTCTGTGTGTGTGTGTGTGTGTCTGTATAGTAGCGTAGGGGACGTGCCTCGACTCGGAACAGCGTCGCCGCGAATAACAGGTATTTCAACTTTTCAGTCACTGTTCCACAAAAATATCGTTCCAAAATACCTGTTACATGTATATCGGCCCACCTCTAGCCCCTGGCGGCAGTTCCGTTCGTACCGCGCTCTTAGGGCCATTCTACACGAGCAGCTGAAACGCGGCCGTTTGCCGGCTACAAAACAGCGAGTGTAACAGAACCAAGGAGTTTAAATGGGCCTTTCTATACGAGCGACTTGCCGGTCGTGTGTGGACGCGTTCGTTAGCCGGCAGGCGTGTCGAACGCCAGAGGAGGCTTCAAAGTCGCGCGCGAGAGAACAGTGAGCCATTCTACACATAGCTACTTGCAAGCTGTTTACCGGCCGGGCCGCCTCTGTTGTGGTGTGCCGCCACTAGTGTAGTGTGTTCGTTGTACTGTTCTAGAAGATGTTTGATACTGAAAAGTTCATCTGCGAGATTGAGGCTCAACCTCCTTTGTACGATGTAAAAAGTAAGGACTATTCTAATAGGTAAACGAAGGCCATGTGTTGGTTGAAGGTGGCTAATGCGATGTTTGAAGATTGGGGAGAGATTGATGTGAAATCCAAAGATGAAAGAGGTAAGATCATGAATACATTTAAGTCGAACTCCAAATCTCCGAAATTCATGCCAGAAGCCAAATACCTGAAAATAAGGATGAATTAACTAGTCATAATAAATTATATTCTCCAATTAGCTCTAAAAAATTGTGAAACGTAAATTTTCAAATACGATATCAATTACATAAAAGACACAATTCCTCACACGTTACTCTCCATCCTACTGACTCACTCCTACCATCACAAACAGCCAACTCACCCCGTTGAACAACAGAATTAAATTAGTGAATGTTTTTCTGTTTCAGTAAAAGATCTCATGAAGAAATGGAAAGCCATAAGAGATTGCTTTGTGAGAGACCATCGGACAAACACTGCCACAGGAACTGGCCAAGCAGCATCCAAGAGAAAACGATACGTTTACTACGATCAACTCCTGTTCAAATATACAATGATAATATTAATCTGTATGCAAATTTATTTGCATAAATTAATTAATTATCTTTGATCTACTAGAATTGGTTTTCCACTGCCCCTCGTTGGGCACCATATACAATGATAATATCTGGTGTGTATTGTTTGTTGTGCCCCACGTTCTTAGGGAGCCATATACAATAATAATATTGTTCTTTATACAAATTTTATGGATAGATTGATTACTCATCAATTATGATTGATTAATTTTATAGTTATGTAAATCTTTACTTTATATTGCCCCGTGTTGTTGGAGCACCATATGCAATGGTAATGATTATGCAAATTTATTGCGTAATTAATTGAATTTCTCTTTAATAGAGTCGTGATCAAAGTGTATCTAACTCCGAGTTTGGATAATCATATACAATATAGTTAATGCCATGTGTTGAGCTGCCATACACAATGTTAACAAATTCATTCCTTTAAATAATTGTATGACTTGAATTAGAGTTAATTAATTATTCACACTCAAACTTGTTACATATGAAATTACTTCTGACTTTAACTGTCTTCCAAACTTCTATTCTGTGTATCTTTCTGAGGAATTTAATTGATAATCATTAAATTGAATTATAAATTATAGATTCTGTTCAGTGAAAGGTTAAGTTGTGAGTCAGGTTTTTACATAAATCAATAGAATACTAACGAATCCATCCTAACTTACGTTTATTAATATCATATTTCATTCTTATTCATGTCATAACATTAATTTAAGTGCACTTACAAATCTTCAACAAAACAATAAAATTCTATGCCACATTTAAATAATTAAATGAACAAATTTAAATAAATAAGTGAGCGATCAAATGTAGACGCTTCTTCGTCCGTAATGACGTTACTAACTAACACTGTGGTGTGCTCATAATTTGTATTAAGTATTTTATGTTAAAACACATTAAACATTTATATGCATGAAATAATCATTAGTAACAATACACATATCAATCATATACATAGCTAAAATCCTGTTCCTGCAACAGACACATCAAAATACATACATAGTTACAAAACATATATTATCAAGAATACATACAAGATATCCTATGACATAATAATCCCTACCTATGGATTCATATCTATCTGACTCATACTTATGTAATTTTCTCAGGTGGTTTGGTTCTAAGTGTCAGGTCAGTGGTATTTGATAAATTACTAATTATAAGAAGAGATTAGTTTTGTACTTTACTCGTTCTGCCGTGATGTATCGCTCCGATGATGTATCCCTGCGTTGATGAGCGAGGTTAATCCATAGCACACTTCCGCACACCACGACAGTCACTTTGAGCTTTTGAGATTATTATAATACAAGTCGTGGCATTGCACTTGTAATCGGTCGGCGTTTATTCACGAGAGTCTATTTACGTGGTTCACAGTTCGATACCGTATGCTTCTAATAAATTTGCATCTCGCACGACCACTCTTTTCGGCGCCTAGATTGTTTTCAAGTTCATTAGGCACTTGTTCACACTTCTATTTACTTGAGTTAACTATGAAACATTGTAGTATCACTACTTTTCTGTAATGGTTCAAGAATGTCACTGCAAAATGTCAGTATCTTTATGACGGTGTATTACATGGAATTTATAAAGATTGTTACTCGCGCTTCATCGCGAACACTACCGTCCCATTTTGCATTCTGAGTCTTATTCGCGCACTTCCATTTAGTCGTAATAACGTCTTTATTGTCTCTACCGAAATACGTTGTAACTTATACACTGCATTAAGTTTTATAAATTGAACTATTATGAAACTGAAATACAAGTTCAAATAAACTAATCGAAAAATTGTAGTAAACTGAGGCAAAAATCTTAATAAACTGAGACAAAAATTGGAATGAACTGAACGCGCGTCCCCTTGTGTAAACAGTTTTTATTCCCTCTGATGTTCCCACTCTTGTGATTCTGATGAACGCTCTAACTTCCCACCAAATCATTTTTGATAGGTTTATTCCATGGACCTCCATGTGTCCTCTCGTCTCCAGTCTGTATTTCTAACGAATTCTCCACCCAGTGCCGTTTGGAGAGGGACGTTCATACACGAGATTTCGCTCTCTGGTCTCAAGCTCCTCTCTGAACCATCCCCTACAGAAGTTCCCTTCGGAATTCTCGTTCCTCATTGGCTGGTTGGCTTTCTCAACTTGAATTTGACATAGTCCACGTGGACTGGACGAGTCGCTGTCTTACGTCCGTTGCCCTGTTCCTGGAATCAGTGCTAAGGCCTTGTTTCTAAATCACATCTGCTACTTTTGGTGTAGCGTGTCGAATTCCCTTATTGTTGGTACGCTGACGACTTCCTTCGTTGACTTACGGGTGGCATAACATCTGTGCTCTCCACAAGCGTCACTTAGTCGCCTGTCCCATTGTCCGTGCATCAACCATTGTCTTTTAGAAGTCGCACACATGGTTTTGAACAATACTCTCGCCGTTGGTTCTGTGTTTTCTCGCTACTGGACAGATGTAAGGGTAGTCTTCTTTTGTCCTAATTGTGGAGTCAAGCATTCCCACGCATGGTCCAGTTCGCTGCAACATGTGCCGTACAGCTCATTGTTCGTGAATAGTTTTTACGACGTCTTAATGGAATGGAAAGGTTTGTTCCTTTTCGTCGCCCACCCTCGAACAAAGCTAACATGTGTCACTTTTGACGGGCTCTAATTGCTGGTGTACTTCTCTCGCAATACCCAAAAATTCAAAAAAAAAAATTGAAATAATCGCATTACATGTTCCTTTTGCCTCACGTAAAAGGTAATTTAAAAACAACGTCAAACATTGCTCCATCGGCCTTTCAAGAACATGATGAGGAGGAAACACAGGGTGAAGAGATGCACAACTTAAGCACAAATGAAGAGGAACCTGCCTCATTTGGAAATAGCTCTCCCAGTACGTCCACAAACGATCCTGCTGTAGCACAAAAAAAAGGTTCCAAAAGGAAGAGCAACAATTACAATGTACCTACTGGCAAAAGAACGGCTCTTGAAAGGACCATAAGATTTGACAAATATATTGGCTTCAAGCTTGGAATTGCAAAAAAGGAAAGAAATTCAGACAAATATGGCAACAAAGCTTTTCTTCTATCGTTCGTTCCTGCCCTTTACAGTATGTCATATAATACATCAATGCAACTAAGAAGCCAAATATCGCAGGTATTTTCTAACTACTTTGCACAAATTGAGGGTGACAGTGAAAACAGAAGTCATTTGTCCATTTCAAGTACAGCTCCAGCCACTCTGATGGGTTTCCAAAGTGATCCCAGTGTTGATTACAACATTTCTGACTATTTACAATTGTAACGGGAATGGTTGAAGTGCTATCACTCTCGATAAATACAACGAATATTATTTTAATTTTTTAATAGGTACATTGATTTGTATGTGTTATATATCAAGAACACTGATTTGTTTATAGATGAAAATTAATAAATGTAATGTAATTCCTTATAAAGTTTTTAATTTCAACAACCTATGGAAAAAAATCCTTTACAGTGTTTGATATGTTTATCAATTGCAAGTTTAAATTACTCTATCTTTTTATTTATTTACCAGCTCATAATGGTTGGAACTATTATTCAGTAGGCCTATAAATGCAATGAAACAGGCACAGTGTTTGATAATATGGCGAAGTCAGAAATAAAGTCTGCTCTTCCATTTAACTACAAGGTTGATATGTTGCTTCAAAGTAATTAATTAAAAATATACCTAGCTTGTTTTAAATATTTTTTCAGTTATTAATATTTCAAAATATGAATAGTTATAGTAAATATTATAATTAAAGATGATTTGCACTTACCTTAAGGTCAATACAAGCCTTTCTGCTGGATCAGTGCTTCTTCTCATTACTGTATCACATTTTGTAATAAATGGGCTGATCAATTCCAAAAGCTCATCAAATGGTGATACCGACATTCGATAGTATTGGAAAAACTTGTCAGGATACCTGCGATGTTCAGCAAATGTCACATGAAAAATACCGACAGTAAGGCGATTTGAAACTACCGGATGAGCCCACCAACTCCTTTTCTTACGTTTGTTTCTCAATAATTCCATTAATTGTAAATGATTTGCAACAACACAACCTACTTGTATGAGGTCCATCGCGGCAGTGAGGCAGTTTCGTCGCTCGTCTAGAATGGGGAAGCGTTTTACTCGCGGGTTAGTCGCTGTTTACCGGCGCGGAGTCAACCGCTCGTGTAGATACGCAAAATTTCAAGCGATCGAGCGGCAAAACGGCGGCGTTTTAGCTGCTCGTGTAGAATGGCCCTTAGAGTGCGTTTTGTAAACCATTGTTATGAACTTATAAAATACGATAATCCTGAAACGTTAACTTTTCATGTATTCATTTTTTCGTTTATTTTTGGGGTAGGCTAAGCCTCAAAAGCCTCTCAATAGCTTCGCCACTGATGTTCATATAAACAGAAAATGTTTTGTATATAAAATGAAACTTTTATACTTATTCCATTTTCGTAACAATAAATAAAAAGTAAATATTTTTTTAATTACTGCTGGTAGTAGAGAGCACATAGTACAAATACAGTGAGTATACTTTATAGCGTAGTCACTGGTACTTACTACGTAAGTCAAGCTCGGCAGTTGGTTTTTGATAAAGTGGGGGTTGGAAGGAATGTTTAAGAAATGGTTAATCGGAATTAATTTCTGTTCAGTGGATAGTTAAATAAAGAAAATTTACTTAAAATTGTAATTAAAATGGTACTAACGAAGGAGTATCGAATTTGCATGCCTTTAACCGTAGAAGAGGTAAGATGAATTTATTTGTGGTCGGTATATTTTACTTCATATAAACAGTTGTTTTCGCGTAGGAAATTGCGGTTCTTTAAATTCAGGATATGTAGTAATTAGATATGTGAATACAAATTTAATGAATTAAGTAGTTGTGTTAATAAAAAATGTAAAGAAGGGAAAGTAATCTTGTCAGTTACGGAAAAATTTAAATGAGGTTAACCGCGATTTTGTAATACCCATTTTATTGTACGTTAAAAAACAATTTTGTAATACCTTACCCGAAATTACACGGGCTTATGTAGCAGCTATTGTGCATGTATGTGTTATGCCATTACTTTGAAGGATTAAATATGAGAGCGTTAAAATAAAAAAAAATGCTGTCACTAAAAATTTTTGTAAGTTTTACTGTAGCAAAAGAAAATTCATAGTGAAACAGTAGTGAAAAAAAGCCAGTCTACAAAGAATACTGGATTAACTTAAGAAATTTGCAAAATCTTACAATTTAAGTTTTTATATTAATGTTAAACAAAACAATATACTTCACATACAGTTTGAAAATAGCCAAACGAATTTTTATGATATACTATTATGATGAAAGTATTACTGAATAGTCTGATTATACTTAATGTCAGTCTGGTTATTGTTGGGAATCTGGGTGGGAAGTATTTTAAAAAAAGTACCATATGGTAAATATTTTAAAGAAGGTATAATTTTCTTAGGAATATTTCCGGTTTTGTTATTTTGAAATGAACGTTTATTTTTACTTATCTCAAAAAACCGTTACTCTAAAGTATGAGTACTATTTTGAGAATGTAAAATGCCTCCTGGCGTTCATTAAATTAAACAATTTAAGATTTTGAGTTTTAAACAAAAATCAAGTATTGTTTAAATAGAAGTATCAGTTCTTAAAGTTAAAATTAGAAAATAGACTATTCAGAGCAGATGTTTGCTTAAATATACAGGTGTTGCACATAACATAGAGGCAATGATGTATTTTTTTGACCTTTCTAGGTAAAAGGCTGATTTCTCTTGTCCAATGTCTATTGTCAACCAGGTGTTTTGTCTATACTATCTGCAGTCTTCTGGAGCGGCTTTGTATTAACTATTCACCAATAGTTACATACAATGAGCTGCAATACTTATGTTCTTATTGTACTGGTGATAATCATGTGACACTGGTACTTCCACCATACCCATTAAGTTTTACGGATGATCAAATAGTAATAGCACAAATCTGTTATAAAATCATGTATGTGGTAATAATGCTAATAAAGGAATACAAAATACTAGAATTAGAAGCAAATGTAGATAAGAGTATACATATATATGAATACAACATTAGTATGTAGCCTACTTGTAACAGCTCGAATGACCATTAAGAATAAAGTTCACTCATGATTAAACAACATACCCTATAGAAATAAATAAGCTAATTGCATGGATGAACTAGCAAAGCATGTATGATAAATGAGATAATTTTAAATACACTTACTATGATAAATTTTATCTTATGCTGGACTATAGTTCAGCAACAATGTTAGAACTCATCCTTGAAATGAAAATATTTAATAATATTGCAGCACCAAACTGACTGCAGAAATCAGTAGTGTTTGTATATCATTTATTAATTTCATTATATTTGAAAAGTAAGAAAACGTGTCAGCCTTACAGCTGTAATACAGTTTGTAAGACTTTGATGAGTAAGGTTTAGTCTGTAAAATATGTGTAAGACAAAAACACACTTGATGAAGGAAATATTTATTATTGTGGTATATCATAACTACAAAACTATTTGAAACAAGAGTGACAGTCCAGCAGTACTATTGAAAAAATGTGTAAGCTGCTCAGTTTGAAAGAATTTAAAAACATTTATAACATTTTTAAAACTGACGAATGTTATGTTAGAATGTGTTAACATAAGTAGCCTAACTTGGTTTAGATCAGCATGAATAAATCAGGCAGATCTTCAGTTATACTTAATATTTTATTTAAACTCAGAAATGTTTCTTTTGAGAAATAATAATTTAGCTTGTATTTCAAATGTGTATAGTACAGTACTAAAGTACACTGAAGTGTACTTCACTAAAGTAAGGTATACTAAAGGACAAGAGTATAGATAAGAGAAAAATACTTTAAACAATTATATGTAGGTCTGTTTAGTTCAGTTTGTAAATTTTTGTTATGTTATTCACACAGAAATATTGAAATTTAAAATAATACCTATAAGTTGAATAATTGTATGATATGTCTGTTTAGAATTATGATAACAGTTGAGATGAAAAACAAAAATATGATTATCATTTGTGTAGAGCTAAGGTGACAAACAGTTCTATATGTGTCAACATTTATATTTTCTAAAACCTCTAAGCGATGGGTGATTTCTTACGGGTAACTCCTCCATCCAGACTGCTTCCATCATAATTTTTTTCTCCATTACTTGACGTTTCGATTCCAGGAATCTGGGATCGTCCTCAGAAACTGTAAGTGGCGGTCAAAAGCCCCTGTTAAAAGTCCTAACATTTATATTGTTATACGATATTTCACCACATATATTGTTACTTAAAGATTACATATGGTTTATTTTGAAGGTAGTGTAACAGCATTATTTGTTATAAAAGAGAGTAATTTAGCTAACATAACCCACGAACTGTAAGCTAGAACTATTGAGAACACAAATTACAGTAGAGGAAGTTACAAGTTATGTATGATAGATTTTGGGTGTAAATACCCACTTGGGTACACAATCTGATAAGTTAATTAGTATTTTTTAAACTCTATTTACAAATTGTGCAGAATGTAGGTCTTGGCGTGAAACATGTAAGACAAATTTATGTTGCCATCCTAAGAGTCTATGATGACTGCTGGTAGTATCATGGCCAAAGGTTGAAAAAGTATACTGTTAAGAGCAAAATAACCAGATTTAAAACAGTGACCATGTCGGGGCATGAGACACGAACTTTGAAAATCGTTATCTGTTTGTTTGTATTAAAACAAGCCAATGATTAGAATTATATGGTAATATGTACAGGTAAAAGGAGGATACCTGTACAGGTAGGTATACCACATGGATACAGATAGTTGTATAATATGTATCCAAAATAATTGAATTGGATGGGAGGGCTTTTAAAACTGATTAGGCTATGGACTGTTTTAATTAGTGTGGACTGCAGTGGTGTTGGTGGCATTATCTATAATAATCAGGGGAGGATTTTTGTAGTATTAGCGGATTTGCTGGTTATAGCTGGCGAACTACCCATTGGGGGGGGATTGTTACCCCTCCAGTACCCCTCTTGGCTACACCGTTATTTGACAGGTAACTACAGTAATTGGCAATATATGACATTACAAAATCAAAACGTAGCAGGAAAACAGGACTGCCAATGGACACTTATAAAACAAAATATTTTTGTTGAGCCAGCAGCAGTTGTGGAAACCAGTTGGCTTTAAAGAATAGGGAAAACCCAAGAGGTTGACCAAGAAAAACATGGGAGGAGGGATTTTCAGAGGATGCGAGAGAATTAGGAATAAAGAATCAGTGGTTTACAGAGATAGGTGAAGACAGAAATTGAAGGAGACCAGGGTGTGACTTTGGGCTGTGGGTTTAAGAATCAAACCATGCTTATATAGTTGAGGATATTAGAGAACTGGGACTTGTGTGTAATATGTAAAGATATACTATTAAAAACCTCTGATGTTTGGACCCATCAAGAAAGTAACAAGACATAGAACCTACATGATCCTAACAAGGTATAAGTTGTATCAACAAAATTGTAATTAGGTTGCAAAAGTCATCAAGGACATTCAAGTCTGAGGAAGTATTAGCCGAAAACAGAAATCTGTCAGGGAACTAGCATCTGCAGATTATGAAATAATAATGATTAAAGTTAGTGATGTCTTATGGAACATTGTTCATTTGTTAATCATGTTTAGGGATACAGAAATTTATTAGTAATACAGAGAGAAAATGCAAAATGTGTACTACAAACAGAAGACGAACATTCTTCAGGGTTGTAGAACCTTTCCATTGAATTTGTAATCATCTAATGTGATATAAAAACGTTAATTGTATGAATGGCAACAAATGTTGCTATTTTGTTGTTGTATAATATCTAAGTTTTCCATCCTCAAAAAAGTAGAATCCCATATATTAATGTGATGAATTAAATTATTTTTAAATTGCACTCAAACTGTATGACATGTATCATGATGTTGACTTGAGAAAGTGATGGTAACAGTCTGCAGAAAGTGACAATTAATATTTCTCACATGGTTGTAACATAGGCACATCTTACTATGTTTGAGAGCTGTATGATTTTTGTTTGATTTTTAAGATTAATCTATTTTAATATACTGCATCATTAAAATACTAAATTATTTCCATAAATCATTCTGTTATATGGAAAAACTAAAGAAATATAAATCCACAATCATATCATTTCTGTTTCCATTGTGATTACCATTCTTAAATTTTGATAACCATTGGTTAACACAGTTAGTACCATATCTGACCTGAAGTTCAATTCTTGGTTTGCAAGTGGTGAAGGTGCATTTTAACTGATGACCACTCATTGTTTGTGTATAGATAAGCAGCATGACTGTAATCTTTGCCATATGTTAGTTGTCACAGCTGTTACGTACATAACATTCTTCACGGTGTCCCTTATTGAGTGTATAGTATAAGGTAACATGCAATAAATGTTTGTTCTGATGAGATATTGGTATTAACATTTTACTTAATGTTGTGAAGTCACTTTTTTAATTGTAATTACTGTTGTTTATAATTTTTTTTTACGAGTATTATTCTGCAAACAGTAGGCATACAAAAAATATATGTCATTCACAATTAAAACCTCAGTTTTTTCTAAGATATGTGAAGGACCGTAATTAATTTACATTTACATAAAGCTTTTTTATTTAGAAAACTATTTCAATAAATATGATTAATCGGAGTAATATATTTTGTAATTTTAGTTAAATAGCCGACTTCTAACATCTTTTGTAGCTTATTATACTTACATCATAGCTTATGTTCTATATTTTTCAAATTTATTACTGTTACAATAAACTAATTGTTTATTTTTCTGCTAGTCTGAGGTATACTATAAATATCCAGGTAGGATATGTACAGTAATACCCCGGAGTTACGCGATAGGTGGGACTGATGAAGAGCACGGAAGTCGAATTCACGTATGTCGGGGTACAACTTTGCATATAAGTACATATAAATTTTAGTTAATTGGTATCAAGGGCTAAAAGAAACACTTGTTAAAAAGAAAAGTATGTAATAAAAACTGTAGTTTTTCATACATATTGTAACTAAACGTGTGTATATGTGTGTTACAAAATATATTTTTACAGCTCTGTAAATTATTTATTTATTTATGTCCAAATTTTCTTCCTCAGTACTAATCTTCAGCCCCACTGTTGGGCTAGCCAATTTGTAACTATTCCTTTCTATGTGTTCTTAATTAATGTAAATATGTGCTTGTATAGAAATAAAATTGTTTATTAAAAAAAATTTTATAATTAAAATTTTTCTTTTTTTTTAATAATTAATTAAAAAACAATTAATTAATTAAGTTTCGTGGTGTTCCAAAACGTTTATCACTTATTTTAATTGTTTTATAGACTTTTGTGTATTTGTTAAAACCTCTAGCCACTTATAGGATTGTCTCAAATAGCAATGTTGTTTATTTTCTGTTTGGAGGTTATCTTCCTTCTGGTGGTGAGATTTTTGTAGTAAGTTCTATTTAAATTAAAGTATTATGTTAATTGTCTATGTTAGAAATGAAAAACTGTTTAAATAGGAAATATATTAATAATTTTATTGACAATTAGATATTTTGACTCTTGTCGATATGTAAATCGATTCTCAGGGTATCGTTTAAATTATTACAAATTTTTTATATAAAAGTTCTTTGAACAGCTATGTTAGGGAAAGTCAGAGAAATAGGGCAAAGATTGAAAAGTATAACATTACAAGGTAAATTCTTAAAATTAACAGTACATATATTAGATTCAAAGTATAGAAATAAATAAATAGGTTGCAAACCGTCCAGCAGGCAGTAGAAGGCTGTGTTAAGTTGAGTGTTGGTTAAGCAGCAATGGCCGCCGTTACGATTGAACTCGTCACCTCGCAGTTTTGGTGTTCAAATAAAGATGTTTTCCTTATGAATTTACGTCCTGGTGTCTGCAAATCTTTGTTCTTGTGTTGGTGGAGTGTCACTTGTTCAGTTTTGGTGTTGTATTCGGAAAAGTGGTGTAGTTCTAAGTCAAATTCACTTTTGTCGGCTAGTCATATGTTAGGCACTTTTTTGGTTAAGTTTTAATACTGTTTTAATGGGTTTAAATGTTATTTCCACTAGTGTTCTGTGCTGTAAATTGTTAGTTCAGTGTTTGTATATGTTTATTTCACTGTGTTGAACTTTAAAAACGTTTTTTACCAAAACTTTCGATTTTCACTTTCGGCTCAGACAATTATTCGCCATTATGGTATTCGTAACTAGGTTAATACGGGTAAATTGCTCGTGTCAAGTGTCCCGTACAATGTTCAATAATTAACTAACTTACTTCCTTCATCTCCGACTAAAACCTTAGCCCAAGTAATATTATTCCTTCCATTGTTCAAATTTTATTTTGCATCCTGTGCATGTAATAAAGTTACATTATATAACTGATTATACTTTGGTTATTATTCAAATTTATTAGCTAGTTGTTACTTAATTTTATCCTTCAGTTCATTCTGCGTAATTTGATACCAAATAATGCTGTTTTATAAGTTTTTGATCTAAAAATGATAATTCTTGCTTCATTTTGTAATTTCTAAGTCCTAAGGTCTAACTTCCTGTCCTTTTCCAAATTCTGCCATTACCAAGTTATATTAATAATTATTAAATCTCATATTGTAATAAAAGGTTTATATTCCCTTAATTTCTTGCAATTAGATGAATTGGTTAAGTTTTAAAATATTATGTTGGAATATATGACTCCCCTCTCCAAAATTTTGAGTTCTGTCATTTCCACTTTTATCAATAATTCTGGCTGTAAATTTACAAAAACTTTCTTAGTTATATTTCTAATTACATGGCTTTGTTTCTGATTTACATTATCTAAATCCCTTCAGTTTAAATGTATTTATATACTTAGTTTCTTAGTTTTGATGATATTTAGTTTTTAACATTTTGCCTAGCTTCCTAACAGTTTTTACATACAAATTTTTATAAATAATACATATTGAGTTATACCCTCTCTGACTTTCATTGATCTTGTAACATAAATTAAAAATTTCCTTCTAGTAAACAAAATAACAATTAGTATATGTTTCATACCATTAACATATAACAAATAATTCCAATTAATAGTTGTCTTTAACAAATCAGACATTTTTTATACTCAAAGATTAATAATGATACATAACAAATATCATATATAAAGAATGTTGTTCCATTCTAACATCTTAATTAATTATTAACAATAATACCTATAATAAATATTTTATCACTAAAGAATGTTAGTGGCTCTGACCTTTTTTAAATTTTCTTATTCCTAATACATTTTTAAATATTGTAATGTCCCTGGTACGTGTGTCTCGTTCGAGCCCCGCGATGGAAGCCACTTTGTAATGTCCCTCTCACGTATCCTTTCTATCTTTCCTCTCCTTGATTATTTAATATGTCAATTTCTTATATATCGGGGTTTACTAGATATAGTAATATAGTTAATTATGACTACCTTATCTCTCTATTTAATCTAAAAGTGTTGGTGTGAATGAAACTTATGTATGTAGGGTGAATTTTATTCAAAAATTCCGCCCAAGCCTATTCTGCCTTGCAGAGAATTATAGAAAATTCGTGTGTAATTCTCTTCTCTTTGGTATCGGAGAATTCCGCAACAAGCGCTGCAGTTCCAAAACAAACGAAATTTGGAGGTTAACCCACCGCGTACGGTGATTAGTTGTTATACACTCTGTCTGTTTAATTCTTATTCCCACTTCATTTAATAATACATAAATGATAAGATCTTGAAATTATACAATGTTTCTTTATTAGTTCAAATATTTTAACATCCAATAAGATTGTTTTTACTTGATATACGAAAGGCTATACGTTTGAGTTAATCGATTATTGATCGGTACAATATTTTATTTTAAATTCAGTTATAGTTTTTTTTTATAATTAATTTAGATTCAGGGTGTGAAGGTTCTTTCAACTGCGGGGAAGATTAAAAGTACATAAATAGGAATGCAAGATATTACAAAATTAAAGTGTTATTTTGTTTAATATTATTTATATAATTGAAAATTACCGTTCGAAGTACCATGCGACTCAGGAAGGCTGTTGCTTCTAACCTTGGTAGTTGTCGATCCGTATCAAATACAGATGAGATGATGTTCTCTATTCTTGTCTTCAAAGTTGTAATAAAGTGGAATCCTTGGTCCGGGTTGATGCAGAAATACCGCTCCCTTTGTTCATCAACGTCCAAACTTGTGATTACGTGCTTCGGCAAACTCTGGATCCAAATACGTTTTCTATTATATGATGTAAACTGCGATGTCCAATGTGATTCGATGGTTATTCTATTTTCGTTTGGTTTGTAGGATTAACTCTTTACACAGGTAGTTCCTTATCTGGTTTTATTACTTCATTAGATTAACATTCGTTTCATGATCTGATATTGGGCAATCCAAGTCATTCCTTTGAATTCAATTACTTATTATCGTTTTGTATTATACAATTTGTTTAAGGTTTATTCGGCCCAAAGTACGGCAATTAGTCATTCATTTATTGTGAATGTTACTGGATTTAATAATTTAGATTAATTTAGTTTTTATTGACCATCTCTCTTGGTTTAATCTCTTCTCAATCATGTCATAAATTGCAATAATCAAAATCAACAAATTATATTAATTTTTGTCGTCCCTAGCAACAAATTTTTTTTTTATTCTTATTCAATGTTTTGTTATATAGTGATAATTTCATATATTATTCTTCCACTCATCAAAATAATTCCTTATTAAACTTCCATTATATTAAAATGTAATCTTATTTATAGCTTGTTTACTAATTTCTATATATTCTGCTGGTTTTTCACTCTTAGTCTGTTTCTTTTAATAATTATTATTTTTCTGATATCAAACGTTATCAATCGATATCATTGCACTATGGCATTATCATAATTTGTTTATATTGAGTTTGTGTATTATTTATTATTAATTATTATTGTTTTTTTCTAACTCATTGAATTATATTTATTAATTATTATTAACTTCTTTACCTAACCTTTCTGTTCTGAGTTGTTATATAGTGTTATTGGCTGTTAGGCCTTTAATTATATTTTGATCTACCTTTGAATTTAACTTGTTAACAACTATAGCCTTTTTATACAAGTTTACAAACATAATCAACCTTTAACTATGTACATGTACACACATAATTATCTTTATGAAATCTAACAACAGCTTTATCTTGACCTATAGATCACACATAAGAAAAATTGAAATTAATTGATACTAACTAACTGATTTCCATCACATTTCTACAACAGTAAACAAATAATACATATTGCTTCATTATTTGATATTACATCAACACGTAAGCTTTCATATGATAACACAAACCTTAACATAATATTTATGATAACAACATAACATTATACAATTCAGAATCATTATTTTAGATTAACTTGTAACGTACATTATTGACTCATTTTTATCTATTTTCACCATCATTTACTTTAACATAGTCGATATTAGTTTTCTTTCTTATAATTTTTATCAATGTTTTTTATTTATTTACCTCTCACTGAACATTGAGATTTCTCACTATTGTCTATAGTACATGTTTATTTTTTATTACTATTACTACCTTGCATTCTTATTATTTTTATATAATGATAAATTTATTTATCTGACCCTTGTATTAATATGGGATATAGATATTTACTTCCCTATTCTATTTTTAATATTTTTATTTATGTAACGTCGAGGACCGCATTTCTGTTGCGTTACATATGCTCCCCCTCCTAAAGAAGTTTAATTTACCTGAATGTAATTTAGGTCAAGTAAACTTGTATCTTTTACATGCCTTTCCTTCATATCAATTTTAATGGTCAACGATGGGATTCTCAATGTAACTTGTTTAGACTTGTATTCACAATTCTTTATTTAATGACATTTCATTACTCATATTAACATTCTTGGTTATATATATTTTTTCTTTAAACAGTATTTGTCGATAGTTGGTTACAATATTCAATGAAACTTTAGGTTAACTTCTCTTCTACTGCTTGTTACTGCTATCACTGTATTTCTCCATTATTCTTCTGTCAGCTATTTTCCTTCTGTTTTCTTTCGTCATACCTTTCTGCAATTTGATGTCATTCTTCGCAACGATTCTAATATCCCTTAAATATTCAATTTCCCTAACAATCCCTAACATGTGAGTTGGTACAGTTCAGAGAGGCACTGTTTGGCTTCATACTCTGCTGCCCACACTACACTTCAATATAGTACTGCTGGAATTCATCTACAGTCAGCTATAAAAATATAATAATATCATAATAATCTTCTTAATTAATTAATAATAAACATTTGGGAATTCTTTAAATTGTCGCGTTTTATATTTAATTATTCATATCTTTTATACTTCGTGATTCCATTTTATTTTCCTTAATCATTTTCTGATAACATTTCTGACAGTCATTATCTGTAATTAATCTTGTTCTTTTTTGTTGTGACAGTAACTCTAAGTATTATTTATGTAACGTCGAGGACCGCATTTCTGTTGCGTTACAATATCTTATTCTACATAAACAAAACCTTATTTACTATAATCTTATACGCTATATTCCTTATACTAAGTTTTATTAACAGTTTTTATCAGTTATTAATTGGGTTTTGGGTAATTGTACCCTGTCACTTCACTTTTTATTCTGTGTCTGATCTTGTTTTATAAATCATTCTAATGAATGTCATTTAAACAGATTGGCAGTTCTTTACTAAAACACATGTATTATATTACCTCTGTACAGAAATTAAGTCACTTCAAAGTTGTATCATTTCATTATTTACTTAGTTTGTGAATACCAATAATGAAACATAAGGTTCATTTTTTATAATACTAAAACTTGCACTGGTTTTCTTTACATTCCTTGATTCTATTTCTAAATGGTTATATAGTCTTACTAAAATCAAGAAATCTATTTGTAGATTATAATGAAGAATTTGTTCTTTGGTATTATATTATTATTTCACCTTGGTCCACTTTCAACTCTTACTCTATACACTTTTTTGGCTTATATCTATTGTACCAGGGGCGTATATAAGGGGGGGGCCCTCCCCGAAATAATGAATATAAAGAAAAAATAAGTAACGTAATCTGAATTATTTTAATGAATCATGCGCGAAGGCATCGCCGCGGCAGACAGTGATAATTCCCCGTATTGGTGAGGGGAGTGGGGTGGTAGTGGTGTGAAGTTCGTGCCAGTTCGGGTTGATTCGGTCCGACTCGGGCTCCCGCCCGGCCATCTGCGCGTGCGGACAACTGAACAGTTCAGTGGCAGCCATTGTTTGTTGTTTACGTTTATTCGACATCTGTTGTACTGAAGTATGGTGGTGTTTTAAGTGTTAATGTTTACGTACTTTATCAGCATATTGAAGTTGGCCGTAAGTGAACCACAATTGTAATGAAGAGGCAAGCTTCTATTCAAAACTTTTTCGCCAAAAAACCAAGTGTCAATAAGCCTGTTGGTGACAGTCCTGAAGTCGGTAGTGTTACGAAAGGACAAAGTGCAAATAGGCCTGACGGTGACAATGCTGAAGTCGGCTGCATTGGTAGAATTGCTTCTTGTGATGTCGCTACTTCGAGCTCAATTAATGTAGTTCTGGTTATGGAGGATAGTAGGCCTAATCAGGTAAGGAAAAATATCTATGATATTGGAAACTATTGTCAAAACAATTCCGTTCAGTCTTTCACAAACGAAAAAAAAAATTTTTTTATTAGAAAATGTTTGGAAACCTCAGCCTGGATACAAATTTCCCTCCATTACTAGTTCAAACCATACTAGATCTTTTCAAATGAAGTGGCTAGAAGAATTTACGTGGTTAGCTTATTCAGAGGAAAAATCTGGATCTTTTTGCAAGTACTGCGTGTTATTTTCCCATACCGAAAATGTAGGGAAAGGAGATCACCAAGTAGCAGGGGCGTTGGTTATTCAGGCTTTTACCAATTTAAAAAAAGCCAGAGAAATGTTTAGCAAACATGAAAACTTATCCTATCATAAGAAATATGTTTTGATCGCTGAAAACACAAAAGCTATAGTTAAGAAAAAGGCTGAAAGTGTTATCAATCAAGTAAATGCCCAAAGAAGACTGGATATTGAGAATAATAGAAAACGGCTAATCCCTATAATACAAACAATACGATTTTGCGGGAGGCAGCAAATAGCTCTAAGGGGTCATCGTGACTCTGGACGATTAAGCCCTGAAGAACCGGACCAAAATGATGGGAATTTTCGATCGTTGTTGAGATACCGAGCCAACAGTGGAGATAATATTCTTAAAGACCAATTAACGACCAGTGGTGGGAAGATGATGTACACAAGTTCTTTCATTCAAAACGAACTTATTAACATATTCGGTCACTTAATACAATCAAAAATTGTAGAAAATGTCAGAAAGTCTGTTTTTTATTCCGTTTTAGCAGATGAAACCACTGACATCAGCCAAATCAAACAGTTTTCTCTCTGTGTATGTTACGTAGAGTACCAAACTTTCAAAATCAGAGAAGATTTTCTGACATTCGTCCCCGTTTATGACGTCTCTGGAGCAGGTTTGGCTAACACAATATTGGAGACCTTGTCAACATTAGGGCTTGATCTAAACAAAATGAGAGGCCAAGGGTACGATGGCGCTGCCATGATGAGTGGGCAATTCAGAGGAGTACAAGCTTCCATCAGAGAAAAGCTACCGTTGGCCCTGTATACACATTGTTCTTCACACACTCTAAATTTGTGTTTGTCAGATGCGAGCAGAATACTGTGACGTGCTTATCGATCACAATTATTATTATTATTAAATTTCAAATTAATTGTTACTTACCGTTACGAAAACTTACAGGGTCACAGGATTCGATCACATGTACCTAGATACAAACATGGTCTATGGGTTATGCAAAGTACTGACACAACTCATTTTAGAAGAGAATTCAACTTTTAATTTTATTTTAAAATCATTTGACAGATTTGAATTTTTTACTTTTCCTCCAAATATAGATTTTACATACTTTAAAAATATTATGATTTTACAGGTTGTGTAATCATTACGTCTTTATGTACTATTCTTATTTTCTACTACTTACATACATTAAACAAGAGAGCCCAGCCTGCCATCTTCACTTAAATTAATTTTAATTTATTTGATACCCCGTACCTTTATAAAACCCCAACCCTTACACTTTCAATAGACGAAATAACCCCCGGCCACGGGGTCTTCGCGCACCTCCATTTCTTTTCTAATTTCGTGTGAAATGTCCAAAAGGTGTTTAATGTTGTTTTACATTTTTCCCGACCGCGGTCACATAAACTTTTTCGGCTATTTCACTGTTATATCAGTTTAAAAAAAATTTTGTTTCTGAGTCCGGTTGACGGGCGACCAGCACAGGCGAGAGTCGACCCCAGACTGCCTGCGTCTCTCAGTTCCCCACTCCAGGAGCATTTTTGTCAAGACGACGGACATCAATGCCTTGTATGTAGTCGTCACAGTTTCGACTCATGCTAGTCATGTAGTTGTTGGAATGACGATAGCAGACGATTTCAACCAGGCACTGGCTGATGTCATAAAAGTGGGTGGGACTTACAACAGTGCTTCCGCAAAGTTTTGGAGAAGGCGATGAATATTATTCTCTCTAGCCATCTTGGTTTTTCAACATCGCTTGGGTATGCGCTCATGCGCGAGTAGTGACGTGTGTGCACTGCCACACCAGTACAGATTTCTGCGAATTTTGTGGAGGTGCAAATTCCTTTGCCGCATTACACAACTGAAAGTGCGTATCGCTTTATTTCCAACTATTTCTCAACTCTGGTCTGTTATACGGACAAATACGTTGCACAATAATACAGTTTTACATTATTTTTATAAGGCTCCCGACCGAAAACGAAATGAATACAAATATATAAATGCCCCAAACGGTTAAAATAAAACACCCAAAAATTGACCCGCTACAATACCTTCTATAAGAAACTGTATGGGTGTCATAAAAGAAGTCTGTGGATTCTTTCATATGTCAGCCAAAAGAACAGAAATATTGAAATCAATGATTTCTGAATGTTGTCCAGAACAAAAGAAAAAGAAACTTATTTCACTGTGCGAAACCCGATGGGTAGAAAGGCACGACTCAGTAATTTTATTTAAAGACATTTTGGAACCTATCTTTCTCTCCCTTTGCAAAATAGAAGAAGAGGAATTAGGTGACTCAGCTTCTAAGGCTCACACTCTAAGTAGTGCTATTAGTCAATTTGCATTTCTTATTAATCTTTTTGTTTTGAGCCGGATGCTATCAACCACGCATAACTTATCTGAGCAGCTTCAAAACAAAAATATAGATCTTCCACAGGCCTTGACTAACGTTACGAGTGTCTTACACCTTCTGTTGAAGGAGAGGGCAAATGCTGATGACTCATTTAAAGCCTTGTATAATCAAGTAAAGTCATTCGCTGCCAAACTTGACATTAAGGAAGAGATTCCAAGAATTTGCCGCCTTCAAACAGCACGTAGCAACGTCCCTTACACCACAGAAGAAGAATACTATCGACGAGCTGTTTATGTGCCATACCTGGGCGATTTTTGTAACTCACTGAAAGAACGCTTTGAATCTCGCAAGGAAACAGTTGCATCCTTACAAAACATCCTTCCACAATTGTGTATCATAACAGATTTCGGTTCATTGGAGGCTGCTTTTGGTTTCTATGAAGAAGATTTGTCACATAAAGAGATTGTGCAAAGTAAGTTTATGTTGTGGAAAGAAAAGTGGAGTCAGGAAAATCCTTCAAATCTTCCAAAAACGGCTATAAGTTCTCTAGAAAAATGTGACAAGACTTTCTTCCCCAACATTTATACCCTTCTGAAATTACTCGCAGTTCTTCCTGTTTCTGTCGCAACCGTAGAGAGAACTTTCTCCAGCCTGAGAAGACTGAAGACTTACCTAAGGAACAGCACATCTGAAAGTAGGCTTAACGGGCTTGCTTTACTTTCTATCCACAGAGACATTATAGTTAGTGATGATGAAGTTCTTGATAAGTTTGCAAGTGTACCAAGAAACCTGGACTTTGTTTCATAACCATTGGTCTAAATAAAAAGTGGAGTTCCTTTTTATGTATTCTTTTTATTGTCAGTTGGATAAACGATTAATAAAACAAATTTTGTTGCATTATCAAACAGTCACTTTATTAAACCTTCTTTTAAGGTCTCTCCAAAACAATACTCAAAACAGTCTTTTGAATGATAGTTGATAAAACACACATATGCGTGTATACACAAAAAGAAAAAGTAGGGGTCTTGGCAATTTATACATACATGACAGAACAAAACAATATTTATAGCTAGAACCCCTCCAAACACGATAATCACAATCACGTATTTCACTCTTTTAGTTCGGATAAGTGTTTACAGATGAGACATTGTTAAAATCTTGACCAATGTTTGAAATATAGTAACAGATCTTTTCATCATTTGGTTTGTTTAAAAATAGATATATTTTTTATGATTTAATGTCAACAATAAAGGAGCGTGATCTCGGTAAAGTAAAAGGGGCATTCAGCGCAAATTACCCTCTGAATATGAGCAGCAAAACTGATATAAAGTATCATGTGGTGTCTACTTAAAATTACTTAACTAACCTTACATTAATCTTGGCCCCCCCCCCAAAAATATATTCTATATTCGCCACTGTATTGTACATTTGGGTTTTTGCATTGATACTGTGTTATACTTTTATTATTATTATTATATTTATTTATTTTGGGGTATGGGTGTTTTTTTTTTTTACAAGAGCATTCCTTCTTCTTGTGGATGCTGTTTTCTTCTTGTTTTTTCATTGATGTCTTCTTTTCTTCTGGTTCCTTATAATTGTATTTTCTTCATCTTCTTGTGGATGTCATTGGGTTTTTGGGTTTCTTCTTTCTCTACTCTTCTGGTCTCATACAACAGATTTTCTTCTCTTTGTTGTGGGTTTAGTTATGTTCTGGGTATCTTCCTTGCCTACTCCTAACCTTCCTGGGTATTATATTTTTTCACCTTTTTAGTTATTAAAATTGGTTTTGATGATTCATCACTTGTAACATTTATTTTATATGAACTTATATTTTAAATCAATGATTGTACTGCACGGTTGTTCTGAACTAATTCTTTATTTTATTGCTTTCTTCGGATTTAAACATGTTATTACTTTATTTTAATGATCAATTCACCATTCATTTTTATGGGCTTATCTGTCATGCTACAATATTAATACAAAATAGTATTAAAATAAAAATGTTACATAAAATAAAGTTATTTAGATGTCGATGGATTCATAAAATCTAACAAACTTGTCTGACGACACAAGGTTTTCCTTTTTCCATGCAAAATTTCTTTGTAGCCAACTAATAATTTTTTTATTCCTTGCCTTGTAACTGTAACGTGCGCTTCATTAGAGTCTATGTCGTCTAAGATTTGTAATCAGTTTCAATTGAGTTGAGACTTTCTGTCAAGCTTGCAAGTGTCATGTGCTTTTCTGGTAGAACTACGTCTGAGGTGTCGGCTTCTTCAGCACAGCGTTTTGCTCACACATTTCTGTGACCTTGTCAGTTGTCAGCTCCTTGTTGTGTGAGTCCAACAGCTCGCTGACATCATCACTGTCGACTATTAGATGTGAAAGTCTAATTGCCTGACAAGATTGACAACTTCTTCTAACGTATTAGCAACTGTATGAGTGACTTGATCAGTTTCAGGCGTTATTAACGTTTCACTTTTGAAAAAGAAAGAACATATTTTCTCCATTCAAGGTATTTGTAAAATTGCAACCCAATATTCTCCAATGATTCTTACGGCGTCTAAAATATTGAATTATTACTAAAAATCCTTAACAGAGAGCTGACTGTTTTGTTTCATTGCTTCATTCAATATGAAAACGAATGTCTCGTGTAGTAAGCCTTGAATGTTTCGATAACACCTTTGTCCATTGGCTGAAGCTAGCAGGTTGTGTTTGGATGTAAAAAAACAACCTTTACACGTGGGTCAAAATTGAGTGGAGGAGGTTGACCAGGTGCTTTGTCGATAAGAAGCATCATTTTAAATGGAATTTGTTTAGATTGGCAATAATGGTTGACTTCGGCTATAAAGTGATGACCAAACCAGTCCTCAAAAACGGAAGCTGTCACCCAAGCTTTAATATTTGACTTCCAAATCACTGGAAAGCCAGCTTTAGATTTAGTTTTTAAAGCTCTTGAAATTTTAGAGTGATAAACTAAGACAGGTTTTATCTTGCAGTCACCAGCTGGATTCCCAATCATCACTGTCAATCGGTCTTTGGAAATCTTAAAGCCTGGTAAGGTTTTTTCTTCACATGCAATACAAGTCCTTTTAGGCATCTTCTTCCGTTTAAGCCAGTCTCGTCCACATTAAATATGGTTTTACTGCTTCCTCTATCGTAGCCTTGAGTGTGTCAGGAAAAGAAGACGCAGCCTGTTTATTGGCACTTGCCACCTCTCCACTCTCCGCGATGCTGTGTCAATTGTAGTGAGTTTTAAATCGGCCAACCCAACCGTTACTGGCTACAAAGTTTTTATCTTTGGCTGTCTCCCCAGCTTCTTTCAATCTCTCAAAAATCAGTTTAGGTTAATATAACACATGGTGTTCTGATCTACTGGACAATTTGTCACTCGTACTTGATTATCACACCATAATTTCAGCATTGTTTCCATCTCAGCAATAATACCGTGACGCTTACAAATTACGCTTGAGTTCAAGGCTTGAGCATTTTTCACAGCTGCGAGAATTCTTTCTTTATCTTTTATAATTGTTTTATAATTGTTCTTACTATGGATTTCGATAGCTTAGACTTCTTTGCTAATTCACAAATATTTATTTGGGCATCAAAATCCTTAATAATGTTAAGTTATTTTAACACATTAACACATTCAAGAGTTAACGTTTTCCTTTTCATACTAGGTGCAGGAGAATCAGTTTTACTTTGTTTAGGTGACATAGTTATTTTTTAAACACACACACACACACACACACACACACACACACACACACACACACACACACACACACACACACACACACACACACACACACACACACACACACACACACACACACACACACACACACACACACACACACACACACACACACAAAACACGTAACTGTAATACGTAAATGTAACAGAAAACAATCATAAGTTTTGTCTATTGTAGAGGTTGTAATCATGTATAGATTTATTGCGAAACACGTCAGTTTATATTCAAGTCCTGTACTGTACTGTATGACAGTGACAAACGACAGTGGAATGATCCAAGCTTGATTAGGAACGAAGTGGGAGGGGAGATGAAAAACTGCAACTCCAAGTTTGCGGAAGTCAGGGTAGCGTAAAGCGGGAAGTCGGGGTATTACTGTATTTGGGTTTATAAGGTTATCTCAAAATTAAATCACTAGTGTGGTGTAAAGCCACAACGAAACACCAATGTGTACTAAACGAATTTGTTTCAAAGGGCATGTACTTTCTTTTCACTGTGGTAATTTCCCATTAATTAATTAACTGTAAAGAACTTGATATAATATCTTTATCAATATATTTTAATGTGTTATATTAAATCACTCTGTATTAAACAAACAAATTATTCTAGACATTCTATACATAATGGTGACACATAATGTGTGTTGTCTTGTATTAATTGAGGCTGTCTGTTACAGTATAGAGTTGGACAACTTTATATGATTGCTAGGCATAGCCACGAACAGTCAGAATCAGGTGAAGGAGTGGAAGTGGTTGTTAACATTCCATGTGAACATCCAGAGCATGGCAAGGGACAATATACTGAAAAGAGGATTCATTTATCAAGGTTACACGTTGAAAATTTCTCAGTGTTGTGTGCCTGCATGATGATTATTAGTTAAAAAAATTCATGCTAGTGTATTTAAAATTTTTTTATCCATAGGTATTCATACAGAGGTACACACAAATTGATACATATGATATGGACATATTATGTATATTTGTTTTTGTAATTGTATGTATTATTATAAACAATATAGTATGATTTTAAAATGATATAGGCACATCTATGTAACTTTTTTAAGAGTTGAAAAGGTGTATTGGAAAATCTTGTGTCTGTACTACAAGATTGTGATAATAACTGTTAATGTTAGTATTTGAATTATTACTTTTTTTTAATATGAAGGTAATGTTTAGACTAATAATTTTTTGTATTTCAGCCGATTGCCTTTATGGATTCAAGCATTCATACCAAAAGTTTTCTATATTATTGAAAAAGCATGGAATTACTATCCTTTTACCATAACAGGTAAGTTAAAAATTTGTAAATTGTTAACTAAATTATTGATAGGATTTATAAGATGTATGTTTTGAGATTATACAGCTGTGTAAACTTTTGGCCTAGAACACATTTTAATTGTATTGTAGTTTTCTTCTTTCCATTTTTCATTATCTTGCATTGGGTTTGCAGAAGAAAATCTTTTAATTTTTTTGGTTAGGCGATATTTGTTAATTATCATAAAGTTCCTTTAATGCAATTTGTTAATTATAAAGTTCCTTTATTTATGTTTCAAATGCTACTCTAAACATATAATGTCTTTAGAGAGTTTCTTCATTCTGTCAATTTCACATGTCAAGCAGAAAATTTACAATTTTGTCTCTAGTATCAGTAGTGTTTGTTTTGGAGAACCATACACATAACTTCCACAGAATATTGTACTTAAAATATATTGCTATTATTTTTGTTGATGTTTCGTGTTTCAATATTCATAAGGAAATATTACCCTTTTTGTTTTGCACTTGTCACATCATTTTATTATTATTTTGACTGTCAGTTTTAATAATTGCATGATAATTAAGTTATTACAAATTATTGATAATATAATTAAATATTATTGTAGTGTATTACAGGATATCTTTTACCTCAAAATTTGTATTTCGGGGAATTTGTAAAGGGCATGCCAGCATTAGAACCTTATTGCTGGAAGTAGTAGAAAGAAATAACTGATACTAAACGTAGTATAAAAGTTAGAATCAATTGGCAACAACAAAATTCTTAAGTTCATAACGTGTTTATTTCATGGTGTTAGTAATAGAACATATCACTTGTCAACAGTGTTGCAAGAATTAATGTGTAGCAGTGAATACGAATAAAGTTCACTTGCAATGACTAACTTTGGATAATATAATCATCTGGAACATACCCTTAAATAAATAAAAACCGTTTGCAGAGAGTTTGCAAAAACAGTTTATGCCTGCTACAGAGTTTTTAATTGTAACTTTTTATAGTAACTGTTATTTTTGTAGATGTTAGTGAATTAGAATTAGGTGGGGTAATTGTAAATGGTAGGGAGACTTCAGTTTTCAGACAATCATATTGTTTACATTGTCATTACATCATCTATTGAAGTTTCCTTTAAAACTGCATAGTTTTGATGGACTTCTAATATAAGGGTATGTGCTAATATTTGTAACTGAAGTTTTCACATAAAAAATATTGTGAAACGGTTTTGTATGACTTTGGAAATACAGTAGAGTCTCGCTAATCCAGACTTGATGGGACCGGACCCCGTCCGGATTAAACGGAACCAGCTTTAAAATGTCTGTAAAACAAGTTTTAAATGGGTAAAACTATTAAAATCGATTTTTTATCATAAAAATGACTTTTTCAGTCTCAATACTACAACGTAGGCCTATTTTTTTAACGTACGAATTGATTTAGGATAAAAAACAAAACATCTTATTGATTGAAATTCAAAGTTTATTGATTGTACGGTACTAAAGGAAACTACAGTACAGGACTGTAAGATAAAATGAAACTATATGTACATTTATATGTATGTACTGTACAACTGAAAACAAGAATTAAGTATTTGAACTCACTTGAAAAAGTCCGTAATGTTCTTTTGTTTTAATAAAGACTGATGTCGTTTCGCTGTGCGATCTCGTAGGCGTCTCAAGGTCAGTAGCTCAGCAGACGATGTGTCGCTTTGTTACTCGAAGTAGGTCATCAACCCCTCCAGCATTGTAGTCACTTCACCATGAGTTGGGCTAGCTGATTCCTCCGTACCGTCATCATCATCTTCCGAACTGCCAGTTTCTGTTGCCGTGTTTGCAATGCACGCCTCCACGATTTCATCTTCGCTTAACACGTGATGACCAATATCGTTGTCACTGTTCATCCACTCTGAAATGTCATTTTCTTCCATGTCGGCACAACCCTCCAACTGTTGAAAAACTTGAACGAAATCAGCGTCATCATTTGCAGTTGGTTGATTTTCATCTTGTCCCTGGTTTTCTTGTGGGATGCTAGGCCACACTTTTTTCCACCTTTTTTTGAAGATTTGTCGGTTTAATCTCTTCCCACGCTTCTGTGACTAAATAAATGATGGTCTTTATTGTCACTTTTTTAAGAAGATCCATGAAGTTAGCCGACGGGTCTGCTTCTTGTTGCTCTAAAAGAGACAAGATCAACTTTTTCCTATATCGCCGTTTTGTTGCTTCAATCACACCTTGATCCATTGGTTGTATCAAAGCGGTCACGTTCGGTGGCAGAAATTTCACAAAAATTTCATCATCTCGTAATTCCTCTTCACTAGGGTGACACGGTGCATTCTCTATGAATAACACAGCTTTTTTCTGGGAGTTTTTTGTCTCTAAAGAACTTCTTTGTTGTAAGCACAAATTTTTCAAAAAACCAATCTTTAAAATTTTTTCCATTCATCCATCCAGATTTGTGTGAGGTGTACTGGGCTGGAAGAGCATTTACATTAACATTTTTAAGGGCCCTAGGCTTAGCTGATTTCGCGATCACCAAAAGTGGAAGTTTTAAATCGCCAGAAGCGTTACTGCAAGGAAGCAAAGTCACTCTTTCTGTCTTTACCTTATGACCTTTGGCTACAGAATCCAGCTTTGAGGCTAATGTTATTTTTGGAAGCATTTTGTAATTTAACCCAGTTTTGTCAGCATTAAACACTTGACAAGACTCTAAGTTTTCATCGCTAACAAACTTTTCAAATTTTACTTTAAAGTCTTCACTTGCAACATTGTCACCTGACAAAATTTCACCACTTACACCAAGTTCACAAACGCCATGTCGATCTTTCCACCGAGACAACCATCCCACACTGGCAGTAAAAGCAGGGTCACCTTTTAATTTTTCATTGAGTTTGAGCGCGATCGCTTGTAACGTTACGCCCGACAGCGGAACGCCCTGTTCACGTTGTTGGCAAAACCAAACGTACAAAGCCTCGTCTAAGGTTTTTTTACGTGCTTCTGTTACCCAAACTGTCCTTTGAGATATTACTGATTATATAAGAAAATAATATTTAATAAATAATATACATACACAAGTCCCTTACCTTTATCGGGTCTCAGAGTCTTCATGTGAACTCGTACCTATAAATGATTTAGGGTTATGGTTTTATTAATGAACTCGACTCTCATTGTATTTGTTAATCCACATCAATTTTTATTTAATCTTTTTTCATACTCTTTTAAATTTATTGACTATTCATTTTTTCTCTCAAAAATAAAATATTACTGTTTCTTTCAATTATTATTTTTTCTTTTAAAAATACTAAAACAACCATTTAGGCTACTTTAACATGATAAATATTCTAACAACTAGTTTCAAACCTTAACAAAAATTTATTAAATTATGGTAAGACAACCCAGTTTGCTCACTCACACAGTCATCCAGTTTACAAACCCATTTAATTTAGAGAACTTTTTTTCTTGATAATTTTCCCCATTTTTAAAAAGGTTATATATTCTGCGTTTACTTGGTTGTGATGATTATGGCCGACCACCTGCTGCACTGGTTTCAAAATTTAGTCACTGGTTTCCGAATGTAGTCCTTAATTCTGATTTTGATATCACTGTTGATTAATAAACGTTCCACATTTTTCACCACTTTCTTTTATACTTAAAGACACATTTTTTTAAGTTTTAGTAAATTTTTTCGGCTCGCGAGCCCATTACGTTCAACCGGCTGCAGCTACGGCTACGTAACAACAGACTTTGAACTATTTTCCCATTTTTATATGCAGGCGAGATGAAAACAGTGCCCAGCCGGTGGACGCACACAACTGCTCGCGTCCGTTGTCTTGAGATGTTATTTGCCGACTGCCTTTGTTCTCTGCGCACTTAGGTGAGAAGGAATTCATACCTACGTGCTGTTTTTGTGGGAACATTGGCCGACGGTGCGCGCTCTGGTGGGTGAATACGCACCGTCGTTGCACGTCTGCATTCCAGTGCCAAGTCACACCAGTCTCGAAGATATAGTTGGTTCACAACATTTATTTGGTTGAATAAAATTGAAAAGATTTAATTAAGGTCCGGATTAGCGAGATTCTACTGTATACTGATTTTGTGGACAGAAACAACCAGAAACTGCCCCAAAACAATATAAATGTTAATGTAATGTTCTTTATTTACTTTTTGTGATGTTTTGTGAAGGTATTTCAAGATAGTCTCAAGCTATCTTTTACAATACCCCTCAAGAAATACTTGTTTGTTTAGTACTATTAAATATCAGAATTTACCAAATCTAGATACAATTATGAGCTCACCACTCTTTAAACATATTCTATTAAAGATGAAAGTAATTAAATTATTCACAAAATCTATGTAAAAAATTTTCAGCTAATTTGTTATGCTTATGTATGTTAGTGTAGAACAGATGTGGAAAAATATTTCTGCCATCTGGTAAATAGTCATATGTATTCTTGTGTTATTGCGTAACTGAGTGCTTAATTGTTACCAAGTCACTTACTGATAAAATTCAACCAATTAACAGATGCGTTTTTTGGCTCTATAAATGTTTCTGGGGAGAAAAATTGATAAACTTTGGGGGGGGGGACACATTGAAAGGCAAGGAGTTTGTCCAATGGCAAAATGTGAATTTTGTACACTATTAGGCCAAGTGTGGAGAGAAGGCATGATTAGTAAAACTGTCATAGCTAGTTTTATAACAACAGGAGTTTTCCAAGATGATGCATGAAAGTTTCCAGAATCAGCTTTCATTCCAAAAGAACTCAGAACTCAATAAGTATAAGAAGGGTAGGGCTATTATACATATTAAATGTTCAG
The DNA here is from genome assembly GCA_034769895.1 of Magicicada septendecula. Lineage (NCBI taxonomy): Eukaryota > Metazoa > Arthropoda > Insecta > Hemiptera > Cicadidae > Magicicada > Magicicada septendecula. The sequence continues at coordinate 366,878,188 of CM068367.1, read as the reverse complement.
TCCACCAAAAGCAACTCTGTTGGTGATGTAGCTGCATTGTCTATACCAGGCACATCTGCTTCTCAGACAAGTCCTCTACCAAGAAAGATTATTGAGAAGACACCTATTAAAATACCACAACAAAAATCAACTCCAGAACACCAACTGGAATCATAGAAATATTGACATCAGAAATTTAAAAAACTCAAAATTCTATGATGTCTATAGAACTCGCTATAAAAAAGGGGAAGAAAAATTCTTCGCTTGAAACCTGAAGATACGGAGAAGTTTTATCAACTTAAAACTTAAGTCAAGTTTTTAAGTTTTTTAACAAAACAGAAGTTAAACAAGCTGAAGACAGTATCAAGAAAAAAGGCTGAAAAAAACCAAGAAGAAATGTTTAGGAACAGAAAAACAAATCTAAGAAGGAAATTGTATTTTGATCATAAAGTAGTAAAGAACTATAAAGATTCTGAACAACATTCTATTTATTATGATGATAACAAAGATTCTTTTGCAATAAGTGTTTTGAACACAATACCATGGAAGTGACACATGAAATTCCAAAGTGGCAAAAGATTCAACCAGGAAAATTTGTTCTTGTTGGTTTTGCTGCAGGACCAAGAAATAAAACTCACTACAAGTGTGTTGTTGTATACAGAAAGTAGATGATGAGGGAGAATTTATATCACAGGTTATCAATACAAAGATGAAATTTTCTATAAAGTTATATTAAAAGTAAATGACGACAGTCCTATTAGCTTTGAACAAATATTGACAGTTTTGCCTAATCCAAAAATTAAGGAAATTAACAGACAAATTGTCTGCGAGTTCCCTGGAAGTATTTCTGTGTTTGAAAAATGATTACCTTTTATTCTGTTTCGTACTTGTTGTATTATGTAACAGAACAACATTTCATTTCTTTATGATTTTTAATAAATGTTTCCATTATACTGAAGTATCTTGTTTCCATTTTCTTTTCACATAGACGAAGACGGGATAATTGTAAATGGGGTAATTGTAAACATACAGATAGGATTAAAAACGGAACAGAAAGTAGTACGTCAACTAGTTTATAGCTGTTCCAATTTTTATTTCAGTATTTCAAAGGATAAAGAAAACACTTGTTTACAATTACCTCTAAGATGTTGGGGAAATTGGAAATGAATGGTATAATTGTAAATTGAGTTTTAGAGGTCTCTATTATTGATATTTAAACAGTTTTTTGTATGCAACGTAGTAACAACTACTAGGGTAGATCAAATATAAACTGGAATTTTTATTTTATATTTTATTGAACCAATAAAAAAATACAAAGTTATTATATTATCTCCTGATTTAGAAACACGTTTTTTCTATCGAATTCGCAATTTTTTGCTTCCTTCCTCGAAGAAAGAAGCAGGCTGTATTTGCAGCCTGTTGTGTACAGTTCCTCTACTCCTGCATCATCGTCAAATTGCTGCCTTTCCAATGCTTCTTTAAGTGGTTCAAACAAATGGTAGTCACAAGGCGATAAATCTGGACTGTAAGGAGGATGCTCTAGAGCCGTCCAGTGACATTTTTTGAGCCTCTCATGCAGCGGTATGGGGCCTTCACGTTGTCGTGAAGAAGAATGATGTCTCGCATTGGTATCCAACCTCGTTTGTTTGAGATAGGCTACTTTTACATCATCTAGAAGCTTACAGTACTAGGCGGAAGTCACTGTTCTTCGTTCATGAAGAAAATCTATCAACAGAATGCCCACAGAGTCCCAAAGTTCGATTGCAAGCACCTTTCCAGCTGACAAGCATATTTTGGCCTTGACCAGAGCAGCTTCCCCTTTCTTCTGCCACTCCATGCTTGCTTGTTTTGATTCAGGGGTGTAGTGGTGGACCCATGTTTCGTCACAAGTCAGAATACGATGCAATAAATCCTCCCCTTCCTCCTCATAGCGAGTCAGGAGGCTTTCACAAACATCCAGACGAACAAGTTTTTGTTCTTGGGTAAGGAGATGAGGAACCCACCTGGCAGACACTTTCTGAAAATTTAAGTTATTGCTGATGATCTCTTGAACACTTTTCCATAGCTACTTGTACTGCGGAAACACTTTCAGAAATCTTTATGCGCCGATCTGAATCGATAAGGTTATGAACAACACGAATGTTTTCTTTTGTGACACTTGTCCTTGGTCGTCATTGGTGGGGTTGGTTTTCCACAGTTTTCAGTCCAGAAATTTTTTTTGTACCGGAACACTTGCATCTTTGAAAGTGTTTGTTCACCATATTATGCTCGAAGTCTCCTCAAAATTTCGGCAGGTTTCTCACCTTCTGTGACAAGAAATTTGATTATGATGCATTGTGCAATGGTCAAACATACCATTGTGCTACTGACGAGATGTGAAACTCGTCCCACAAGTCCGGGAGTGGGGCCGACTTCAGACATCCCCACCATTATCCGCTCAAGGCCGCACAGAGTTCCGTTCACTTACTGAGCTACTGGACAATAATTTCGGATCATATTTGATCCACCCTCATGTTATTTGTAGTTATTTCAATTTTAGAACTTACGTGTGATTTTTAATCAATAAAAATATTTCAATCCAATTACCCACCTAATCCTATATCTTCTGTTGAATATATATACTGTAATTTGTAAGAGGCAGACACAACTAACTGCCTATAAAAAATATACACAATTTATATACATGTAATTTCAGTTCCCTCCATGAAAGCTAGCACCAGTGGTAGCCCTACTTTTGACAACACTTGTAGCCTTTGTGTAGTAATTAATTCACGAATATATGATTCCAACTCATTATGCAGTGAACATTTTAAAATAAATATGTTTGTAATATGATGATTTTGGACTAAAAATATTTTTATTGTAACCTTACTTTCTGTTTCATGTATTTACAACTTATGATTGATTATCTTCACAATTTCACTGGCAGAATACACTGTGAGTAATAGTGAATGTGCTAAACTTTGTTTTAATTTTTGTATTTTGTTATTTTTACAATAATATTTAAGTTCACTCTGTATAGTAGAACAATTTAAATTGGATTGTTTGTGCATTAATTAAAATTGAGAATTTTTACCTAAAATTAAAAGTCATAATTTTTTGTTTACAGTGTTCGTTTATTCCAAAATTCAGTATTAATATTCAGACAAGGTTTGAAGACAACAATGGAAGTAATGATAATGTAAGTTGAAATACTTTAGTACATATTTCTTATAGGTATCATTATCTCTAATTGGTTTAAAGTGTCTCTGGATTTTAGGAGAAACATTACCATATGTGGAGATTGATCTGTTGTGGATTAGTTGTTGTTTATTATTGTAAAGAACATAATTAAAGACAACATATAATACAAATTAGAGTCTCTCTCTCTCTCTCTCTCTCTCTCTCACACACACACAATGTCAACTTAGTGATCTAAGTTTCAAGAAAACATAAAATTGAATTTTCACTGTCAGCACACCTCATTGATCTTATTAACTCACATAAGTCAAGTATCAAATATGAGGTGCGTTCAAAAACAGACCAAACCATTTGTGTAGCATGTCAACCTGCGCATAGAGCGAGTTGCACAATTAAATGGTGCTAGCAACAGGTTTTGATACTGTAATGCCATTATCTTTGTCCCGTCATGATCATCAATCTTCAATCTACACACACTGTAGTGGGCATGAGCACACACCGTCCATTGGATTTATAACAAAGTGAGAATGAAGATCTTAACATGTGTGTGTATAATATTTTGCTCTTAACTTCATAAAATCTTTACAGAGCGATTTCCATTGCATTCCAAAGTGGTCATTACCATTTGCATTGGTACGTGGTTGCTGACCGATTTCAAAACGGGTTGCTTTCTGATCATCAGTCGACAAACCCAGCGAGGATTTTTCAGTGATACGATACATTTAAGTTTTCATATCAAAATTTAATTTTATGACCTTATATGGTTGAGCATTCCATCAGAAAGTCTCGGCAGTTAAACAATGATTTGTAATTACCATATCGCCACATGATCTTCAACATCACTTTGATCTGCACGGACCATTGTTTTGCTCTCTTTAAAAATGCTTACAATAATCGTTCGGCTCATGCAGGCTTTCAAGTATGCTTAGTTGTACAACCAGAATGTCTCTGTAAAGTTTAAACCTAGTTTTGCTGCAACATTTTATATGCAGACGTTCTTCTAGGTCTTTCTTAGTCACTTTGTCAATAATCCGGTGGACAGCGTGCAAACATCTCCACTCAATCTGATTTAGCTCAACGATTAATGCTTATAGTGGAACAGAATAAATGGCAGTTTGTTGTCAAAAGCTATCGCTAGGTGTGCCCAAAGTCACAGCGCGTTGTTTCTGTGGGTTAATGTTTATTAAAGAAATTCGGTCTTTTTTGAACCACCTCATACAGTTTATGTAGTGAGATAGCAAGTAGGCAGTTAGTGTTTGCTCAAGGACACCCGAAAAACATTTCTAGTGTGTGCACTGTATTTAGGGAATTACTAGTCCATATGTATATTTGTATCATTAGACAGTAGTCACCGATTTTTTAAAAATAGTTCTTTTGTAAATTCACTTCTGTATTTTTCAGTGCTTAAACCTTCCTCAAGATATTTTGGAAACTCGAACAGTTGACTTTTTGGATATTGTGTATGATGAAATTAATCCTAGACATTATAAAGAAGAAGAGGTATGAAATATTTTATAACAGTATGCGTTACTTGTATCAATGAAAATATATTTTATAGTAATGTTTCTAGTTTTTGTACGTAATACAAGTATTAAGAAGTCTAATGTTTGTATACATGTAGTGTCATATATGTGTATATACATATACATAAAATGCACACACACACACACACACACGCACGCACGCACGCACGCACGCACACGTGCACGCACACATGCACATTAATAATAAACAATATTTGTTTATAGGAATATACTTGTACTTCTTGTACTTTTTTATTAATTGTACTTTTACAGTGTTTTGAAAGTTTTTCTTTACTGTTATCGTGCGCGCGTGCGTGCGCGCGCGCGCGTGTGTGTGTGAATAAATTTCAAGTGCTCCAAAATAAAAATAAATGATTGCTCAACGATTTAAAAAAAATTTATTTTTTTATAAAGATGCCTATAGGAGAGCAGTGTAAAAATACCAATACTTTTTGTAGCCTTGCCCTTTTACCACTGGTGTCAATCTTTCGCAGCTACAAATATATATTTTTTGTCTATTCCATTTTGTCAGCATTCACACCTAATAGAATATCTGCCTTAAGGTTTGCAGTAGACTGTTGAAACGAAAACTAAATTTTTAAGCAGTGTTCATACTTCCTTTTTGATATATTAATGTTCCCACTAGCTTTTACTAAGAGGGAAAAATTTAATGTAAACTTTGCCCTCAAAATTATAATTTTTATATCTCGTGTTGTACAGAGAGAGCAGAGTTATGCTACCTTAAATATTTGTAAGAATCTCGCTATGTAACAATACAATGTGTAGGCCCAGCTTCAGTTGTGTTGACTTTTAGATAACTAGTTTTTATATAAGCTAAACTGTTGTCATACGAAAATTTTTAATAATGGAACTTTAGTGTTTAACATTTAACTGTTAAGTTCATATGTAAGATTAATTTTTGTATTTTTTCACTTAAACTTTATACTAATGTGTATTAGCAAGAATAGCGTATAGCAAGAATAATGTATGTTAGCAAACTTTATACCCAGTGTCAGCAAGAATGTGAACTGCAACTGATTGCCAATTTTAGGCACTTAAAACATAAAAATAACATTAATTAAATTGTTTGTATTAATTAAATTAAGTTCTGTCACTAAACATGTAAAATTAAACTTAGAACTTATAAAGTATTGTCGACTTTACATTTTTTATTATGATAAATTTGTTGGCATAATCTATTTCCTTGTAATAGCTTTCAAGTTTTTATGCTAATGTTTTTTTGTGAGATTTTAAGTATAACTTTTGTTTCTTCACTGGGTTTAAAGTTTACAGTTAACTAGGAGTTGTGAAATTTCTTGACACAGTTTTTTGGACACTGCGTAGAGGTGTCCAGTAGATAAAAAATACTACGGTTGTTAACTTATACGAAACACTTGTAGTTGCAACGCATACTTTATCCTTTGCAGATTTCTTGAATGATGTGTGTGGTCCTACAGGATGATAAAAATATACATATACAGGGTGGGGCGTGGGAACTTCCTTTTTTGACAATGGCGCGGTGAAGTTATGTGGGGGTCACAGAGTGGTGGGGAGGTCTCAATTGAAGAGGCAGGGTGGGAGGTTTGTGTTCCTACCCGTTTCAGTCGCAACAATGCTTTGGTCGAGGCAGCATCGCGCTTTTGCCGTAGAGGCGTATTTTTCTAACAGCCGCTCGGTCATCGCGGTGCAACATGCCTTTCGTCGTCACTTCGAAATTCCCCTACGAGGCCATGTTCCTGATCGGAAATCGATTTTATTGTGGGTGGATGCCTTCAGGGAAATGGGGAATGTGTCCAAAAGAAAGAGAGGACCTCCAAGGAACGTTACAACACCTGAAAATGTCGAACGAGTTCGTTTGGCTATGCTGCGGTCTCCTAAGCGCTCTGCACGTAAACATGCAGTTGCCCTTGGCGTGTCGGCACGTTCTATTCGTCGAATTCTTCACGATGACCTCCATTTGTACCCATACAAAATGGTTGTGACCCAACAACTGATAGAACGTGATTATGTAAACCGACAAACATCATGTGAGCAGCTGGTTGACACCTTACCCAACGACGCACTTGTGTTCTTCTCTGACGAGGCACATTTCCACCTTAGTGGCTGTGTTAACAAACAGAATATGCGGTACTGGAGTGAAACAAATCCCAGGGAACTTCACGAGAGGCCCCTTCATTCGGATCGTGTCACGGTATGGTGTGCAATTTCAAGAGTAGGGATCATTGGACCTTACTTTTTTCAAGAAAACAGTGGTGCTGTTTCCGTGAATTCAGACCGTTATTTGACAATGATCCAAGAGTTTTTTTTCGCCGGCTCTCGAAGTAATGGAACTGGATAATGTGTGGTTTCAGCAAGATGGGGCCACAGCCCACACAGCCAGGGTTTCAATGGATTGTTTGAGAGAAGCCTTCCCCGGGCGGCTGATCTCCCTGAGAGGGGACGTAAACTGGCCTGCGCGTTCGCCTGATTTAGCCCCCAGTGATTATTTCCTGTGGGGTTATCTCAAATCCCTGGTTTATAACGATCGTCCACACACCCTAGAACACCTACAGAACAACATCCGAGCCGAAATTGCCAATATACCGGTGAAAGAGTGGACTGAAACTTCCGAATTCGACTGAATCAGTGTATTGACAATGGAGGGCGACAATTAAAAGATATTCTTTTTAAAACAGTGTAAAATCAATCTCTCATGTTGTGTGACAGGTGAAAAATAAGAATAAAGAGTTTTGAAACGTGTGCAGTTTTTTATTTCATTTTCAAAAAAGGAAGTTCCCACGACTCACCCTGTACATCATCACTTTCAAAACACATACTGGTATACATCATCATTTTCAAAACAAACTCCCAAAATCTCTCCAATCCACCATTGTCTGCTATGAACACAAGTTATTAGGTCCTTCTCAGTTAGGGAAAAGTGATGCAATCTTAAACACAGAGTGGTTTTCATATTCTTTTGATGCTGATGTAATGTAACATTTCAAAATGCCTTTGACATTGAAATGTATTTATGAAAGCTTCTTGTTACATACTTTAGCAACAATGAAATAAACTTCTTAGGTTTTTGAATGCTCTGTTGTTTCCTCTTTAACCTTTCAGTGCCACGGGCTGATCACATCGGCCCAGTCGTCTCTGCCAAATGTGCCAAGGCTGATTGAATCGGTCCGCAAATAATCTATGTCTTTTAACTCAGTCATTTGTTAACAGGTAGCATTGCTTTCTATACCATTGCAAAGACACATTATTCCTTTATACATTCTGAAACTGTTATGTTCTTTGTCCAAGAGCCTGTGGTTAAACACAAAATTTAACAGGCCATTGTTCCGATGTTTACACTTACGTGAGTTAATTTTCCCACGTGCATGTGAGTCTTTGTTTAGTGTTTTCAGTGTTATTTTCATTATATGTCTTCAAAAATGAGTAATGTGTACCTTTGAGATTGAATATCTAATAAATTGTAGTAACAGTGAAAGTGATTTATCAAGTGACAATGACAGTGATTTTGATGATGATAATACCGAGCTACAGAATAATAACAGTGACATTTATAACCTAGAGAAGAATGCATGACTCATTCTGTGAAAAATTCTGAATGGAAGGAAGTGGTAAGTCCCAAAAATGATGTAAGTATTCATATTTTTGAATTCCACGAATTCGCAGGACCAAAACACGTACCCTCCGATGTTCAAAACCCAATTGACTTTTCAAATCTGTTTGTTTACTACTCAACTACTTTCTACAATTGCAGTAGAAACAAATCGATATGGAAAACATTTGTTTCAGACAAAAAATGCACACAAAATTTTAGAAAAATTAGATAAATATAGGTATCATAGGTATCTTGTATCATAAATATGGGTTTGATTAGAAAACCTACAGTATTTTCGTATTGGTGTGTTGACATGAAGTTATCTACTCGCTGGTTTCCAAAAATGTTTGCTAGGAACAGATTTCAGTTGTTATTAACATTTTTTCATTTAGTGAATAATAAAAAACTTGTTCCTTCTGGGCAACAGGTCTATGATCCTAGTGCGAAGTTCGACCCCATAGTTCACCATGCCAGTCATGTATTTCGCCACTATTATGTGCCCCATCAACAGCCCATTGTAGACGAAAGTTTGATTAGTGCACAAAACCACACAAGTTTAATATAGTATCTCCCAAATAAACATCGTCCTCTCTGGGGTATCAAACTGTGGGTGTTATGTGACTGTCCAAATATTGTTTGGCTTTTTATATTTACTGCGGTGCACAGTGTGCTGCAGACACAAATGAAGTAAAAACCTTTAGCTTAGCTCACACTGTTGTCACTTTATTTTTGTTGTACTTTTTTTTGTAGCAAAACACACACACACACACACACACACACACACACACACACACACACACACACACAAGGTACAGTTCTTTGATGGTTCTTTTGTGTTGGTTCTTAATTGTGTGGCTGAGTATCTGAGTATTTTGTGTTGGTTATGGTGTTTTGAATGGTTTGAAAATACTTTTGTTTTATAATGCTTCGGTTTTTGGAGTTTAAAACTGTGTCATATTTTGTACTGATTTGTTTTGTGTGTGTATGTGAGTTTTTGTCAGATATCAGAATAGTGTATACAGTAATTGGGTATCTTATTGTACAGTAATTATCCATGTTAATTGGGTATTTACAATGTATGGTTGTTGGAAACACAGTTAATCCACCAATCTTTATGTGAGCCACTGTGGCTCCCAAAGTGGTAAGGGTTACCATAGTTGCATCTGCGATACAGCCAAAACTGATCATCACATATACACAAATCCCTTGTATACTTGTGCACTTAACTTACACATACTGAACAAATGTATGGTGATATTGAATGGAAATATTTTTGTAGATGGGAACAACTGCATTGTAAATAATGAAAGTAGATGTAAACAGACAAAATATAATTTATTTTGATTAATGTAATATGTAATTTTATTAAATGAAGAATTTAAGTTCTGTTTGCAAAGAAAAATATTCCAAAAAACACGTATATAGAAAAATGACACTTATATGCATCAAAAAACACTACGGTATATAGAAAATTATTATGCCGTAATTCTTAATTTAAAAAAAAATTTGTCACATTTTACTGGAAAAATTCTCTTTCTTTCTCCTGAAACCTTGACTGAAATTTGTGGAGATGCAAAAAGTCTGTGTATGATGTACTTGCGTGCTGCATGAAATATGTTATCATGGTTGTATGTAGTCCTACAGTTAACTGTTCTGGTACTAACTCATCATCATCCTCTTTGTCTTCGCTTCTGTCTACCCATTAATCTCCTGCAAAATTTCTTCGCAGTGAAAATTCAATAACCAGGATGATTTTGTCACTTTCAATCCACTCGTTAATGTTATCATCGTCAACATTTCCTAAATTTGCTGTAGCACAGTGCAGTAGAACTACACAGGTTTCTGTTTCTAAATCTTTATCATCAGCATTGCCACTGAGCAACTTATGCCATGCATGAATCAGTGATGTCTGCTTCACTGCATCCCAAGCTTTTGATACTGAATAAATAGCATCTTTTATGGTGATAAACTTCCAAAATGTAATAAGATTAGCGTCTCCTTCGACAAACTTTTTCATTAAATTAAAACGGCAATAATTATTCAAAGCTGCAGTTACACCACAGTCCATGGGCTGGTAAAGACTAATAAAATTAGGAGGTAAAAACATAGCTTTTGTTTCACCATCATCCAATATTAGATCTGATTCTAATGGGTGGGAAGGGGCGTTATTAATTAATAAACCTTTTACTAACCTTAATTTTTGGTAAACTTTTTTATGATAAGTGCTCATATGCACTCAGTACAAATGTTTTAAAGAACCATGTTTTAAGCATGTCTCTGCCCATCCAATCACCTTTTTGATGACAGTAATAAATCGGCATAAAACCTACGTCAATTCCGTGTAAACATCAAACATCACAGATTTTTGTTTTTCCTACACCTGCCAGTTTTAGTTGATAGAGCTGGGAGGTTTAGGAGCACACAAAATTGTAATCCTCTCTTTGTTGCTTTTGTGTGCAGGAACGCTTTTTTAATTTCAGCAGCTAGAGATTTTGATGGTACACGACTATAATTGAGGGATTGTAGATTTCTTCAGCATTGTATTTTCAACAGTTCAGACATCAACTGGTTTTCACTTAGAAAAGCTCTTTTTTTTTTAAGCCAGTATTAAAATCCATGCTAAAACTGAGTGTATCATTAAAAAATTTTGCTATCTGAACAAGCATGAATCTTAGATATAGGAATACCTTGTGCTCGCTTTTGGCTGAACCATGTAAAGAATGCTTTATACAGTCTGGCAACTTTATCTGAGTCCCCGGACGAAATTCGAAGCTAAAAGAGCCTCCCTTCGCCCTTCCAGTCCACATGTTACTCGAGCCACTCTATTTGTTGCCGCGCGAGCCAATAGGAGCTCGTTTCGTGTGTTGTTCGTGCAGCGCTGTCAGATACTACAATATGTTCATTCCATTCCAAGTCGTCCCAGGGTAAAGGTCCGTAAGGCGAGCATTGTGGCATTCTTGTGGCTACATCACGCTCTGGTGTTGATTTACGGCAGTCTGACAACACTGCAGGCCAGGCGCTGGGTGTGACGTGCTGATGTGTTTCTCTCTCGCTCCAAAGTAGGGTTACTCCCTCCCCACAGACGCGGAGCTAGCGCTGCCAGTCAGGGCTTCAGAAAGAGTTGCCAAGCTGTAAAGGTCATATAAACTAGCTCTTTTCATTGTTTTTCTTTTAGATAGCCTCAGGTCGTTAATGGTTGTAAATTCGTTAAATGTATTTTTATGTTCTTTAGATCTCATACTGTTTGTACCTCTATATCAAATTTACTTGTCAGTTTTGATGTGCTTTTGGCCTTTTCAAAGACATAATTTTTGTTCTGTGATAGCATCACACGTTTCCATTTTGCAATAATTTTAAAATTTCTCACACTGTATTAAAAATAAAAATCAACAAAAACAATGACAAAGAATAGAAATAGAAAGGTTCAATAGAAACTCAAGTGAAAAACGACACATCATGCAACAGCAGAAAACCGAATTACAACACTGCAAGGTCACTTAACTGCTGTATTGTATTTTAGTCATTGACTGCAAGGGAAGCAGGGAATTCCTATATCTGAAAACATCTTATTCCATATCTGAATTCCTATATAGGGACTACTACATGACAAAGAAAAAATGTAATTATTCCTGTGTGACGAGTCACTTTAACATGGAGAAACTCCAGCCTATCTCAAATCTCTAACCACTGTGGACAGCCAGGCACAAATACGAAACTATTTTGTACAGGTGTTAATATCAAGAGTGCATGGTTAAGTCACACATGGATAATCGGTGCTTTACTGTGTCGTATCTTCTGCAACAATTCATTCAGTTGCATCACAGAAGATGAGGAAAGGTGCTGATGGTTCTGTGAAGTCATTTTTCTTCTGGTGTATACAGTTGTCTTACTTCAGTTTTTTATGTTGCCGAGACACTGCCCCTCCTTACATCTATTTGCCCTGACCTGATAAATTACCTACGCAAATATATTTTGCCCATATGGTTTGTAATAATAGTGTAGTAATAGTGATGTTTAATGTTTTACACAGGCTTAATTTTTTTTCTTCTGTTGTAACACTATGGTAGATGTTTGATTAACAGTATATTTGAATTCTAACATAGTATAAGGACCTGTAGTATATATGTTTACCTGGGAATGATTACAATTCCCCAAAGTTGGTTAAAGCCTGGTCGTTAGTTTTATTATCAAAGTTATACAATACTTGGATTTCGATGTCCATGACGTGTCCGTTACTTAACTAAATACAACTATTTCTTTGTGTTCCGAGTCATTAATGAAATAGTTGTATTTAGTTATACAATAATTATGGCCTCCTTTCTCAAAACCAACTGTATTGCTGTAGGTATAGTATCTTCATTGTATCACTGGTTAACTCTAACTTTCTACATTTCTGTAGAATAATTGTGTGGCTAATGAGACTCCCAAGTGAACCATTAAGTCTGAGAAACCTATGAAAACATCGTGTTTAGTTTTCAGAGTTAGCTAATGTTTCACCGAGTCTCGAGTCTACCTTATCAGTAACCAAGCTAATACCTGCTGCTGACACCAGGTGACCCAAGTACTGTCCTTTCTTTAGAATAAAATAAATTTCTTTGGCCTGAGCAGCTGTTCTTCATTCATACACAAGGTAGGCGAAGTATTCTATGCATGACCTCAGATGATTAGATTCATTAATAACTTAAAAAGTGGGATATGCATTGTAGAGACAAGGTTGCTTTAAACTCGAAGAAGCCACTAGCCATCCATATCTTTTTCTTATACAGATGGCTCATGCTGCCATCTTATATTTTATGAAACATATTACATGAAATCTAGGTCTTGAAGATTATTCCTATCTGTAAGTATTGAAATATATTCATTCCTATTCTAGGTATTGAAAATTATAATTGGATTTTTAAGGAGATTCATTTGTTAATTTTTTTATTTCTATAGCTAATAAATACTATTAAGTAGGTAAGTGTATTAAGTATTGTGTATAAAATTATGTTTTCCACTGTGGAATTCTCATGTCAGGTTATAACTTTTTTCTCTCTTTGAGTAGGATTTGAGGTTTTTCCAGTCAAAGCTTACAAACCGTGGACCATTTCCAGAAGGTTGGACAGACACAGTGCAGCCAATCATGTGTTCATATAAGTTAGTCCAGGCTTCTTTTGAAGTTTGGGGTCTTCAGACTAGGGGAGAAGAATTAATACAAAAGGTATTTATGTGTGTACTTAATATTACAGTGGGATATTGAAAATCCAAATGTCAGTAATACAAACTGCCAAAAACCTGAACTCCTTAATAGACATGAGTTAAAGCATAAAATTAATTATTGTTTGATTTTTACATAAAATAAGAACTGTAGTGGTATTGTCGTAGGGTACTACAAATAGGAAACATTCAGTGTCTTTGTTTGTCATTCTAGATAAGATAAATGTCTTGCTAATTCTAAACTGTTTCTATTCTTTGTTGCATGAATGTGTTATGAAAGGAATTACAGATGTAGATTCTCTTTTATTGGTGTCAACAAAGCCATTGGACTACTGTAATAGCCTTTGGACGTTTTTGATGAATTAGTAGCTATAAAAAACTTTTTCTATTTTGTTTCCAGTAGTTTGCACTGTACATAGTTTCTTATTCATTTCATTGAGTTTAATACTGCTTTCTAGGTTGTGCTGTACGTTTTGTATTGAGTAGAGTTTTAGCATTTGGTTATCTAAATTCTTGCATTAATTTTCTTATTGGTAATCTAAATTCGCGTAATTTTTATTGGTCTTGGTAGTTATCGTTTATATTGGTACTGACTTTTTCAGTGTGAACTTTTATCTTCATTTTCAATTCCTAAAAGGGGACAAAAATTGTTAACCATTGAATCAAAGATTGAAATTTTAAATAGCCTTTCAAAGGGAGAAAGTGTGACAGCATTATAGTCACAGTATGGGAAGTTAAAAAGTTGACGATAAACATGAAAAAAAGAAAATATTCTAAGCTTTGCTGTGAAACTCGATTCAGATGATGTGTCAAAAAATATAAAACAATAGAACAGCAAATGACTCATTCCTCGATGATGCAATGTTCTTGTGGTTCATACAGCAAAGGAGTTCAGTTCAGGAGAACCAATTTGAAGACCTTTATTGTGTGAGAAAGCTCTGACTTTGAAAACAAAATTAGGCTGGCTTTCTGAATTTCAAGCTAGTATAGGCTGCTGAAAAAATCTTAAATCATTCCATGGATTTGTGAACTTCACATTGAAGGGGGATTTTTACTTCCATGTTCCATAAGGAAATGGAAGTATGGTCATGGTAAAAAAAAATTGTGTTTGAGATAACGGCTGATTCTGATTGTACTACCCTCAAAACATGAAGAAAAGTCATTTTTCGAAAAGTGTCTGTATGGACAATTTTTTCTGTGGCAAACGATAACTGCCGCACATTCAAACGGAATCAAATAATTTTTTGCATATGTTCCTGAATTGTTAAGGACTCAAGGCCTGTTGATTTTGGTGAAGATCGGTTAAGGAAAAGGGGTAGTTTACCTGCAACACTTTATGTTTTAACAAGAGTAATTTTTTGTATGACGAACGATAACTGCCGTAAATTCAAGCAGAATCAAATAATTTTTTACATATGTGCCTGAGTTGTAAAGGACTCAAGGCCTGTTGATTTTGGTGAAGATCGGTTACGGGGAAAGGGTAGTTTACTTGCAACGTTTTATGTTTTAACAAGAGTAAAGTACTTAATTTTGTTTTGATAAATAAAGTATCCTGATAAGAAGATCATAATAATCCACTGTAGAAACGTAGATGAAATATCTATAAATGAAGAGGCTAGTTGAATGGTAGTAATTTTCTATAAATGAAAATTATAGTTGAAGGGAGAGGGGGTAATTTTGTATATGTGTACTACGTTATCGGCAACAAAGAAGTAGTTTGTTGTTAAAATTCCTTCCCGGGCTGTTTGGCTGTAGTCCAATGTTTTTTTGAAAAACCAGACGTTTCGGCAGTGCCATCGACTGCCATCATCAGTGAAAATCGAGTGCGATAACGTGAGGTGGTATACGTTAGTAACCACAGTACTGTGGTTAAGGCTGAAGCAATAAGTAGAAAGAAGTAGTTTCTATGGAAATATTTCATTTCGAAAATGATTTTAAATATAAATCTTGGAACATGGAAGTCATGTATGGTTCTCCATACCGATATTTCTCTAGACTTCAGTTCAGCAGAATTTTTCAAAACAAAGTTTATGGTCTTTATTGAAAATGAAGAGTACTCAGAGGACTATGTTTATAATGCTGATGAAAGCGGGATATTTTTGAAATCCCTTTCAAGAAAATAATTAGGGCCTAGAAGAGAACATGCTATCCTGGATTTAAAGTTAGCTAAGACAGAGTTACAGTTATGGTTTTGTGCCAGTGCAAGTGGCACTCTTTCTCTGCCGTTGTTGATGATAGAAAAGGCAAAGAAACAATGCTATTTTAAAAATGTCACCTGCCTTCCTGTCACTTACCAGGTAGAAAAAATGGATGGGTGAACTCAAATTTGTTTGGAAATGGTACATTAACGTTTTCATTCCACCTGTTAAAACATTTTGTGAAGATAATAGTAAAAGTGGAAAGTTTCTACTTTTTCTAGATAACGCTCATCCTCTGGCAGAAATATTGACCTCAGTGTCAATGATGACCTCATAATTATGTTTCTCCCAGCAAGTGTCACAGCAATCCTTCAATCTATGGAGGAGGGAGTGATAGACAGCTGAAGAGTCTTTTGAAGAAGCAAGTCATACACTGTTTACTTATGGAAGAAAGTGACTCTAAAAATGTTGTATCTTTGCAAAGAAGCTTAACCTGAATGACAGCTGTCACATGTTAGCCACTGCATGGGGCTCACTACCATTGACTTACAAAATGTCTGCAAAAACTGCTGCCTATTGCAGAAGAAACAGAAACGGATGATTCAACTCAGATTGGTGGTGATGAGGGACAGATATTAAATGAAATGGTTAACCTTTCCTTTACAATTACTGGATTTAAAGGTTGTAATGCAGAGGATGCAGAAGAATAGTTACATAATGACATGGACTCAGCAGGGTTCCTAATTTTAAACAACAATGAAATCATAAATGTGTGAATGAAACTTGTAGAAGTAAAAATGAATCCAATGAAGAAGGTGGCAACAATACTGGGTCTACAGATGCTGAAACATTCACAGTATTAGAGACTGCAATAGCTTGGTGGGAGTGACAACCAGAATCATGTCCTATGCAACTAGTACTACTAGAAGAGTGCAAGATCTTGCAGGCACAAAATGTTGTTCAAAAATGGTGCAGAGAAAAACAAACAATTATTTTCATTAATATTTTTCTTAAAAACTTTTATTTTATAAAAAATATACAATACTACATTTTCTTATGTACAATAATAAAGCCAGTTCCTAAATAAACATAGTACAACATACAGTAATATTGTGTATTTTATGTTTTACAATAATAGTGCTCAATATGTATATTTTGGTTACCATACAACAAAGTACCTCTAACAACTCCAAGTGTAGCACCTTGGAGTGTATACCCAAAGTTTTTTCAAAAGTTCTTGAGGTAAAATATGATACACATACTCATCTGAGATGGCTGTGATGTCTTCCACTTTCAGTCGCTGGTCTTCAAATACTGTATGGATTTTTTAGTGATATCTGGAGTTTTTATACTTTTTGGGTGTACACTGCGGTGATTATCTTCAGTGCTGTGTGACCATGTTTAAACTCAAGTGCCCACTTACAAGCCGTTGTTTTTGAATGTGCATTTTCCAACACAGTTACAATTTTTTTGAATTTATATTATTAGTGCTAGACCCTTTTTAACAAAGAATTCTGTCACAGCACGATGTTTGATTTTGTTAATTTTTCAAAACACGTATGACAAGTCAATTTTGAGCAGCTGGTGAATAACATTGTGGGTATGGTAATATTACAGTTATATCATCTATCTCAACATCAGATGGTCAGTAGTAATCTCAGGCCAGAATGAAATAACTGACTGTTCTACTTGTACTAAATCTGAATTCCTGTAAACAAACACTACTTTCATAGTCCCAAAATTTCTTGATTTTAGTGATAACAGAGACTGATTCTAAGTTTTTTCTGATTCATGGAGCTGCTGAATGGAAATGTTATATTGCCCACTAGCAAGCTGCCTGGTTCAAATTAGATAATTTGTAGTTTACTTTAATTTCCTGAAAGCAAAATTTGGTTACTTCAGTCATATTATAAATTTGCATGGCTTAAGCCAGTGTTTGGGAGAGAAATTTCCTCACAAACAAATTATGGAAGTCTGTAAGAAAAATTTATTAATTATGAGTTATTATTATAAATGTGGATTCCAACTGAGCTCACAACTGATCAAATACAGTGGCTTCTGACAAATGCTTAAGAGTTTTTCCAACAGAGGAAAGATGTTGGAAGATCTATACCAGGTATTATTTGGTATCCCAAAGAAACTGGTACAACTCTTGGAAGTGGCTATAACTGGTTCCAGAGCAACAATACAAGTTCGCATTAAATTCGCATCCACATTTCCCATTACCACAGGCATTATGCATGGAGATATATTGTCCTCTTTACTTTTTAACTTAGCTGGTAATGTAACCATTATAAGTAGAAACAAAAACTCTTTGAAAGAGACTGTAATTAATACAGATAGCAACACAATGGAGAGAGAACTGAAAGTAAATGATAATAAAACCAAATACATGGAAATAACAAGAACATTGTGCAACAGACAACCAATACAATGTGAAAATCATAAATTTGAACGCATAAGTGAATTTTTGTACTTAGTGGAATATCCAGGTGAGAATCCTTAGTGGTAACTGATGTTACTATGCCTACTCAAAATTAATGAAGTAGGCATATATATATATTCAGTCGTGGAGTGTAATGCTTTTATGTGTTCAATGTATCTCTGTTTGAAGCTGTGGCGTGTGTAGAATTAGTTACATTCTGAGCTGTTTAATTTGTAAACAGAATCCACCTTTGCAGACTATCTGACTGAGACAGACCACACGTACACAAACATTAACAACAATATGGAAATTCTGCGTGTAGGCCTACACACAATAGGCTGAAAATAGACACTCTCGAACAACTAGAAATATACAAACACAAAAATGAGTAAAAATAACAACCTAAATGAACGGACACAGTTTAAATCGCACACACTATTTGAACATATTACACAACATACACACAACAATGATCTTTTGAACAATGGTGCCATCACCAAAAATAGGGTGGACATGGCTCCTAGCGGCAGGCTCTGATGGAGTTGTAATGAGTGAAAACTAGTTCAATGAGTAAGGTACAAAATTTTAAACTTGTATTTAAATTTTTTTTTTCATACCAGCCAAATGTAAACTAATTAATTCCAACTTTTCCAGTCAATCCGTGACATATTGCTGCTGGGTCACAGACAAGCATTTGCATGGATAGATGAATGGTATGGAATGAGTCTGGCAGATGTTCGTAATTATGAATGTGAAATGCATCGACAGACAAATAGTAAAGTGACAGAAGTTTTGAATCCTGGCACATCGCCAATTTCAGACCCACCGCCACTTATATCAGGAACACCATCTACACCCAGATCTCCAAGTACGCCAAAGACTCCATCAACTCCAACAAACACACCAGCCTCAAAGTCATGGTTTTCTTGGTATTAATGTGTTATCGCTTGTATTATTGAATGTATTATGTTATAATGGTTGATGTTACAAGTAATTTTATAAAATTGAAAGACCTATAAAAGGAAACCAGACGTGATACAATAGTGCAACATTATGAGTTATTTTATATCGCTGTTTTAGGAATAAATACAAAATATTTGGTGTGTAAAATTATTATTAACACATGTTTCATGAAGGATACAGGGTTATATTGCAGTCAGAAATAAATAAATAAACAAATGTGTATTTGTGTTTATATTTAATGAATACAAATACAGGTTTTTCAAGACCTTTTTATTCAGTTGAGTTTTTGAACCAGGGATTTAATAAGGCTGGCTGTGTTGAATACAAGAAGCTAAGATAATGCATTATACGTAGTGAATATTGATAATCATTGTATTTTCCATATTGTTAGGATTTTTTAATTTATATTATAAAAAAAGAAGATTTTCCATATTGTTAGGATTTTTAAATTTATATTATAAAAAAGAATAATGTAAACAATCTAATATTCAGTAAACAAATTAGATTGTAATGAAAATCACATTATACATCTTGTTAAAAATTTAGGCCTGTAATAGGTTGTCCAAAAAAATCTGTTGGTAATTTTAATTTAGCAACACTGAAACACAATATAAGAACTAGTCAGCACAGAAGTGACAGCATGCTTCTCAAACATATCATCATGTTGTGTGTGTGCGCGCGTGTGCGTGCCCACTAAAATTTATCAGTTTGTTATGTTTTATGTGTATTGAATTTAAGTGTGCAGATATAAACCAGATAATGATGAATCTTTTATCATGGCCAAAGTAAAAGTTGCTAATAATAAATTTATCGTGACAATTTGTAAGCATATCACTGAAATGGAAATAATACAGAATAAAGAGTATAACATTTTTGTGACATTATGAATTTATTTATATTATTTATATAAAAGATCTGTTCTGTAATGAAGTGTAAAACAGAGAGTCTGAATAAACTAATAACCAACAAATGGTACAATTAACCATTAAACTAAAGCCTTTGTAAACCAGTTACATTTAACTGGTAGGTTGTAAAATGTGTTTAAATTAAGTACATATTCATGAAGAGCATATTAATAGCAAGTAAATGTTTTCATTTTAAAAATCTGCTTATGCTTTTTTACAAATCATCAATATTTTACAAAATATGTATAGATCTTGTTGACAAATAATTATGATCAAAGTGTACAACCAAACCTGGGATTGCAGCACGTAACTATTACTTAAGTGGTTTCTAGTGATGCTGTCCAAGTAACAAATCACAGAGAGTTTTTAATTTTTATTTATTTTGTTCAAAGATATTTGTTTCAGTTAACAGCATAGTAACGTCTTGATTGTGTAGTATAAAGTGTGAAACTAGCAATATTGGCAGTTCCATTCTGTAGCTAATACAGTAGACTCTCGACTATCCGGCTCATGACTATCCGGCCTCCATACTATCTGGCCTATTTTTGAACCTATGTGCCACGTGCAAAACACAAGTTGCGACATGAAAAGCACGGATTTCCCCCCGCCCTGCTACCTGCTCTTTGTTCATCAGTTGTGTATCGGATGTCAACAAGTGCGGAATATGTTTGCCACTGTTCCTGGTTACGTTCATAAATTGTTTTTTGTGTACTTCGTTGTTGTTTTTTATTTAAGATTACGAAATGGGTGATAACAAAAAAAGGTTGTAGTGACTATGGAGGAGGTAACTGGAAGAAAAATCGAGGAGAAATTGAAAAGTGATGTGCTGCCCAAGCTAGTGGAAGTGGAATGAAAGTAAGAAAAACCATGCTGAAAGATAAGCATTAAGAAGCTGAGGAAGTTTTTAGAACACTTAAGAGGAAATGGCTTGCATGTTACTGAGCCGATATTGCAGGAAAAAGCATTGCAATTTAAGCGACAAATAGAAGGAGAAGATTCAGAATTTACTGCCAGTGATGGATGGTTAGACCGGTGGAAAAAATAATTCGGTATTCGCCAGATTACCATAAGACGGGAGGGTTTATCTGCTGATAAAGAGGCTGTACCTTTGTTCAGAGACTATCTTTTTAAGCTTATTAAAAAGGAGGGAATTTCTGGGAAGCAGCTGTACAACTGAGATGAGACCGGTTTAAATTATAAGATGCTCCCTAGAAATACACTCGAATCAAAAAAAGAAGCCACTGCACTAGGATACAAGAAAGCAAGGAACGAGTCACCATCTTGGCTTGCAGTAATGCAACCGGCAACCACAAGCTTAGGTTGACTTTAATAGCAAAATCAAAGAAACCTAGAACTTTTAAAAAACTGGAAAATCAGGAATCACTACCCCTATATTACTCAAATCAAAAGAAAGCATGGATGAATTCAGAAATCTTTAAAACCTGGTTCCAAAGTGAATTCGTATCGACTGTAGAAAACCATTTGAAAGATTACAATTTGCTGAAAAAAGCTGTGCTAATTCTTGACAACGACACACCTTCGCATCCGGCCACTGATGAACTCACAGATGGAGACATCAAAGCTTTATTTTTACCAGGCAATGTGACAGCTGTTGTAACGTCCTGCTTTTTTCGTGAGGTGTGCACTTGCGAAAGTGTTATTATATGCCTCACGCAGTATGCGTCACTTTTGAATTATACTAACTGACGTTTTAAAAGGTATAAATAAAGGATTTTGTTTATCTTGTTTTACTCAATCTAAAAGAAATCGAGAGTGTGTGATTTGGGGTCAAGGAGGTAATTTGTTCAGCCTTATGCAGAAGAGAGAGTAAGTATCATTATTGCCCCTCAGTTGTGACGATTTCTTCTGTATGTTGTGCTGAAATTTTCTTTAACTACCCACTACAATAAATTATAACACGTTATAATTCAATATTAATTTTCAATAATATTGCTTTATTGATTATTGACCACCAAAATATAGGTATCACAATTAATCTTTTTTGAAAAAAACAACATCATCTCGACTTTACCGAGTAAACATAGATCTGACTAAGGAACAAAACATATATGTTGTTATTTACCCAATATTACGCTATAATAAAATACATCAGTTATTACATAATTCTTAGTAATTCCCCAGGGTTCAGGGTGAATTCTTTGTGTTATGAGAGTGTCAGAAATGGATAATTGCTACGCTTTACAAATATCAAAAAAATTAATAAATAATTTTGTTTATTTTTCAAATATTACGTAGTTTCCGGAATTGCCGTAAGAGAGCAGCATGTATTTGTTTACTTTGAAAGAAACATATGATAAAATGAATATTTTTTGTTCTATTTCACTGTTAAAAAACGAGTTTTCTTCTGGACTTATTACGAAAAAAAGTTTATATTACCTCGCTCCGTGTTGTCCTTACTGGATTGAAGTTTTATTCTGTGATGAGGTACGTCTTGCGTTATTATTTCCTTTTCGTTTGGAGTATTTTCTAATTGTCTACTGGAAGTAGGCCGAACTATATTGGATCCTCAGAATGTTTTCATCCACTGGTTTTTAATGTAGATCACCATTTAATTTGGATTCCTCAGGTATAATTAGTTAGTATTCACTTTGTTTATTACTCTTGCGTGAATTTCGCCTCCTCCAACGTCCAAAAAAGGTTATTTTTTATAATTTTTGTCGCATCGTTTCTTCAACTCTCCGGTTTAGTTCAAAATTTTATATCTTATTAACAATACTTGTTATTTTTCATCACTCTTAGTAACACTTAGTATTTTTATTATGTAGGCAGTTTGTGATTATTATAAATTTATATTTTATTTATGGAAAAATAATTCCCTTCCATTCCGGTTTCTTTACTAATTTAATTTACATAATATGTTTTGGTTAATTTTTTTATGACATTGTATATAAATATTTTATCATTTTATTATCCTTAAATAAATTTATATATTATTTGTTTAGTCTCGAATAGTGTTCATACCCGGTACTACTTCCTGTTGCCATTTCCTTCATAGGATTATTTTAATTTTATATTATCTTTGGTAGTTAAATTTTTATGTCTTTTAAAATTAACCCTGGGTTTTCTTATAATCTAACACAATTATTTGAAAAAATATAATATTAACTTGGGTATAACAATTTGTGGTTCATACAATATAAATTACAATAAATAAATAAAATTACAAAAATCAATCAGTATTATTACATACTACTTTCATAAGTTTATCCTTTCCAAAACATACAACACAGTTTGGTAATACGTTGCGTTCACTTTTGTTTTTTCACCTCAATGGGTACACTAGAACTCACTATGCACTATATACCACTCGAATTGTTTATTATGTTGAGTGATATAATTAAATTTTGAGCGAGCTTTAGTTTACCCATTTCTGACTTTTATTCTCATGAGTTACTTTATTGGGACCGGGTTATGTACCGTTACATAAAGCCCCCCCACTAGAACAAATTTATTTCAGTTTAACTTGTTTATTAAAAATAAATTGTTGATTATTTCCATTTTCTTAACTCCTCTTTATCTTCATAATAGTGTTTTATTTCTGACTGATTATAAACTCTGGTAATTCAGACTTGTGGTAATTGTCGTTTTCTTACTTAACTCTCTCTCTCTTGGAGGCAAATTCATCAATTATTTCTCTGGGTAGTAGTACTTCCATATTTTATTTGATAAGGACTGGTCACACTAATCATATTAAACTTGTTTTAACACTCATTTCTATTTACTTTTATATACTCGCTTTATCAATTAAGCTTCTGTCTGCTATCTTCCTTCTATTTTCTTCATTTATACATCTGGAATCTAATATCACTCTTTTCAGCTATTTTATAATTATTATCCCTTAAATATTCAATTTCCCTAACATTTTTCCCTATCCTGTGCGGTGGTTCCAGTCGGGTGGCCACTCTGGGTCCATACACCGCTGTCCATCCTTACACCTTCTGAGACCAGGGGAACATCATCCCTGCTCATAAAAATTATTGCCGGAACATTTCTACGGTCAATAAAAAAAAATAAAAAAATTATAAGTAGTAGTCAATTAGCGACTAGTACCAAACACTTTTGGGATTCTTCATACTGTAGCTGTTTGTATTTATTTATATATTTCTTCTTCTCCTTGATTCCTTCTTCTTTTCCATTAACTAATAGCATATAACATTATTGATAGGCCTTATGTTAAAATTCTTTTGACTCTACTTCTTGTGACATATTTCTCCGTATCATTTCTTCTTATATAATCTTCAATTCCGAGAAATTCTAATTTTTGTTGTATTAATTATCATCCTCCTTCAGTTTCATTGTAGTCATTAAATTATTTTTTATTCTTCTTATCTGAGCACATTACCATTAATTGTTTATTTATTTATTCTTCTTTTGTTACCATCAAAATATTATTTTTCCTATTAGTCCATTTTAAATCAGTTATTTATAATTAAATTATATAATCTGTTCATATATACTCTTCACTTTAAATTATATGGTTTCAAAATAACTTGAGTAAGATGTCCTTACATGCTTTTTATTAATTCTAATGGTTGCAAAATATCTTAAGTAAGTTGTACTTACACACTTTTTGAATTTTGGGGTTTTAGTCTCTTCACTTTAAATTATATGGTTTCAAAATAACTTGAGTAAGATGTCCTTACATGCTTTTAGAATTTTGGGGTTTTTAGTTTCTTCATTCTAAATTATATTGTTCGAAATAACTTGAGTAAGATGTCCTTACATGCTTTTAGAATTTTGGGGTTTTTATTTACAATGGGTTGCTTGGTCCTGTATCCATAAAATCCGTCCCTTTTTTCTGATTTGTTTGGAATCATTAACCGTGGTCCATTATTTCAGGTACTCCATGTTCTTGGATTGCTGGGGTGTTCGTAATTAATTCTCTCCTTGATAATCTTCTTACCATCCGGCTCTCCCACTTTGCTGCTATGAAACTTTCACTTAAGTACCAGTCTTCCGTCATAATTCGTTCCTTTTTAACTAACCAGTATTGTACCTCCTCTAACATAACATAGTTGCTCATATTTAATCTCATTTCATTCCCTTTTACCTCTGAATTATTTGCCAAATATTTGAATGTTATATTCCGTCTTGATAATCTGACTAATATCTTCTGATGCACTTCAATCATCGACACATTTAACTGGGATGTAAACTTAATTAACTCCCTCTGTTCCTTAATTGGAAGGTTAAATACATTAATTAATCCACCTGTAATCATCTCCCATTCTTCCTTGGTATTTATTATTTTCTTTCTACTTGTTTTTATTATTTCCTTGGTCTTCTTTTCTACGGTTTGAACATCCTTTTTGTTGTGGCTATTTTTATTTTCCGATGGCATTACACCTTGGTATTCTGTAATTTCTATTTCCTTCCTACTCTCTTCTGTATTCGGACTTACTTTAATACCTTCTGAAGTGCTGTCTGATGTTTCATCCAAATTCTTGACACTATGGTCCATTTGTTTATTTGTCTCCTCCTTGTATGTATCTGCTTTTTGGATACGCGTATTAACATTTTCAAACTTCTCTCCGAAAGTTTCCCATATCTCCTTATTGAAATTCTCCATTTTACACTCAAATTGTTTTAAATTCTTATTATTCTCTTCAAATTTTGCATTCATCTCTTCTCTTTGCCCTTCAACCGTTTCCTTCAGTTCATGGTATTGTTCATTCATGGTTTGTTTGATATTTCCATGAATAGTTTCTATTTTTTCATTTAGTTGTTTGACTAAACTTTCCTGAATGCTATCTATTTTCTCATTGGTCTGTCTATTTTGTTCCTCCTGCTTCTTAAAATTCTCCTTATTTTCCTCATTGGTTTGTTTCAAGGCTTCCTCCTGTTTCCTAAATTGTTCATTAGTTTGTTTATTCTGTTCCTTAAATTGTTCTGCCATAAATTTCATCATGTCTTGCCAATTAGGTTCTTCTCTGACTACCGCTTTGTCTGGTTGATCCCCTTGGGCATGCTCTTCCACTATTTCTTTTTCCGGGTCCATAACTACTTCGGTTTCTTCTGTATCACCTGTCTGTTGGTCCATTTCACTGTCCGTAACTAATTCTATTTCTTGTTCCTGTCCACCTTCTTCAATCTCCTTTTCTTCTGCCCTCTTCTTCGATTTTCCTCGGGTATTAGGCATTTCTTGTTTTCTCATAACTGCCAACGATAATTAGATTTTTTGATATATCTTTTTTATTAAATATCGAAATTCTTTTCTAATTACCGCCCTTTTACGTTGAGCGCCAATTTGTAACGTCCTGCTTTTTTCGTGAGGTGTGCACTTGCGAAAGTGTTATTATATGCCTCACGCAGTATGCGTCACTTTTGAATTATACTAACTGACGTTTTAAAAGGTATAAATAAAGGATTTTGTTTATCTTATTTTACTCAATCTAAAAGAAATCGAGAGTGTGTGATTTGGGGTCAAGGAGGTAATTTGTTCAGCCTTATGCAGAAGAGAGAGTAAGTATCATTATTGCCCCTCAGTTGTGACGATTTCTTCTGTATGTTGTGCTGAAATTTTCTTTAACTACCCACTACAATAAATTATAACACGTTATAATTCAATATTAATTTTCAATAATATTGCTTTATTGATTATTGACCACCAAAATATAGGTATCACAATTAATCTTTTTTGAAAAAAACAACATCATCTCGACTTTACCGAGTAAACATAGATCTGTCTAAGGAACAAAACATATGTGTTGTTATTTACCCAATATTACGCTATAATAAAATACATCAGTTATTACATAATTCTTAGTAATTCCCCAGGGTTCAGGGTGAATTCTTTGTGTTATGAGAGTGTCAGAAATGGATAATTGCTACGCTTTACAAATATCAAAAAAATTAATAAATAATTTTGTTTATTTTTCAAATATTACGTAGTTTCCGGAATTGCCATAAGAGAGCAGCATGTATTTGTTTACTTTGAAAGAAACATATGATAAAATGAATATTTTTTGTTCTATTTCACTGTTAAAAAACGAGTTTTCTTCTGGACTTATTACGAAAAAATGTTTATATTACCTCGCTCCGTGTTGTCCTTACTGGATTGAAGTTTTATTCTGTGATGAGGTACGTCTTGCGTTATTATTTCCTTTTCGTTTGGAGTATTTTCTAATTGTCTACTGGAAGTAGGCCGAACTATATTGGATCCTCAGAATGTTTTCATCCACTGGTTTTTAATGTAGATCACCATTTAATTTGGATTCCTCAGGTATAATTAGTTAGTATTCACTTTGTTTATTACTCTTGCGTGAATTTCGCCTCCTCCAACGTCCAAAAAAGGTTATTTTTTATAATTTTTGTCGCATCGTTTCTTCAACTCTCCGGTTTAGTTCAAAATTTTATATCTTATTAACAATACTTGTTATTTTTCATCACTCTTAGTAACACATAGTATTTTTATTATGTAGGCAGTTTGTGATTATTATAAATTTATATTTTATTTATGGAAAAATAATTCCCTTCCATTCCGGTTTCTTTACTAATTTAATTTACATAATATGTTTTGGTTAATTTTTTTATGACATTGTATATAAATATTTTATCATTTTATTATCCTTAAATAAATTTATATATTATTTGTTTAGTCTCGAATAGTGTTCATACCTGGTACTACTTCCTGTTGCCATTTCCTTCATAGGATTATTTTAATTTTATATTATCTTTGGTAGTTAAATTTTTATGTCTTTTAAAATTAACCCTGGGTTTTCTTATAATCTAACACAATTATTTGAAAAAATATAATATTAACTTGGGTATAACAATTTGTGGTTCATACAATATAAATTACAATAAATAAATAAAATTACAAAAATCAATCAGTATTATTACATACTACTTTCATAAGTTTATCCTTTCCAAAACATACAACACAGTTTGGTAATACGTTGCGTTCACTTTTGTTTTTTCACCTCAATGGGTACACTAGAACTCACTATGCACTATATACCACTCGAATTGTTTATTATGTTGAGTGATATAATTAAATTTTGAGCGAGCTTTAGTTTACCCATTTCTGACTTTTATTCTCATGAGTTACTTTATTGGGACCGGGTTATGTACCGTTACACTGTTTGTCAGCCGATGGACCAGCGCATCCTTGAAATGCTAAAGAAAAAGTATTGCCAGCGTCTTCTCAGCTCGTTGATATTAGCGAGTGATAATAATGAAGACAGCTTAACCACTCTGAAAAAGATTGACATGCTAGATGCCATAAGGTGGTTGGCCGAAGCATGGTAAGAGATTACAAACATATCATGTGAAAGGTCTTGGAAAATTCTTTTGGACCATGAAGGTGGACATTTCAAAATTGAACCCGTGTTTGAAACCAAAGTGGAAGATGAAAACGATAAACTTGTTTCGTTGCTGGAAAAAGTACCGGGCTGTGACGATGTCAATGCCGAGGACACTACCGAATGGATGGCAAACAATAAAGGTGATGAAATAACTGACAATGATATTGTGGTAATTGTGACACAGGGAGAAGAAATATAAGAAGAGGAGGAGGAGAAATCTTTAGATGACAGGAAAAATCTCATCCCACATTCAGAAGGGTTCAAGATGATTGAGGCAGCACTGCAATACATTCGTCAGCAGGAGGAAGCGACACCAGCTGATATCATCTGGTTGTGTAAGTAGAGTGACATTGTGTCACGGAAGAGTGCTAACAAAGGGAGAAGCAGTCATCTCTCAAGGACTTCTTCAGAAACTAAAAACTGTAAGTTTTGACTCTTTTATCTTAGGCCTACCTTTTCACATTTGTGTAATCATTTATCAATGAACAGTAAAATAAGTTTAAATAATTGTTTTTAGAATTTGACCTACGTTTACATTAATGTTTTGTTTATTTTAAAATTGTGTGTATTCATACTGTACAGTGTACATCATTTTATGTTTCCTGCAATTAAGTTAGACATAAAATTTATCTTAAAATGTGTATACAATATTTTTATTCTTGGACTTCCTTTTCCTTTAATAAATTTTAAAATGTACAGTACAGTACATATCAAACTTTTATAAAGTACTGGCCTGTACTAAGAGGTCAGAAAATATGAATAAGAGTGGGTTTTTGTATAAAAAGTGTGTTTTTAATGGTATGGGTGGGGCAGGAAGTGAGTACTTATTGAACTCCAGCCTATCCGCCTTTTTTGTTATCCGGCCTGCCCTTCCGCCACATTAGGCCGGATAGTTGGGAGTCTACTGTATTATGTGTGTATAAACTGCAAGATATTAAGTATAAGGCTGCTGACACATGGGCCACTCTGTGGCACCACTCAGTCACGCCCTGTTGTTTTGCATAGTTTTAAATTTTACCCTTGCACACGAGCGACTGTGGCACACAGAAGCCAGTCCCTGCCACGAGTGGCGACGATTTGTAGCCTTGGAGCTTGCACACGGGCCACTTTCAGTGGCGCCACAGCAGTGTTCAGAGTAGTGTTGTGAAACATGTGTATTAACTCTGTGTATTCTATAAAACTGGGAGTTTTCTTAATAATTGTTTTTGAACTTTTTAAGACTTTTTGTTTCTAAAACCTATTTAAAAACTTTTAAAACTATCATGTCGAATTTTGATTCTGATCGACTTATAATTGAATTCAGTGAAATGGACAGCCTGATGAAAAGTAAATCAGGTATGTTTCTAATCAGTACTGTAGTAAAGTATGTAATAAAAATTAGAATAGTAGTAATAATAATAAAGTAGGCGTACTGCACTAAACTAATGTGTAAACTTCATAAAACAAAGTCATAAATGTCTAAACTTGGTACACATTTTATTGTGGTGTATGTAATAGAATGTAATCCATTCTAAAATAATATAAGGTCCATATCCGAGGGATCATATCCATATCCGACATAATATAAGGTCTAAAAAGTGCAGTATTTGACTAATGTCTAATTTCTTTATAATGCAAGAGCTTGGGCAATCCGGAAAAAATTTCAGTACCATGCAGTTCTGCTTTGAACAAGTTTATATATTTTCTCTATTATTAGTAATAATAAGACTTTTTGTACAAGAATATATTAATTATTTTTTTAATATAACACGGTTTCAATAGTATTTAACTAACAGCATCAGATATACGGATTAATAATTATTTAAATTAACAGTATTTAAACAGTGTTATATTCAAAAAATAATAAAAAATATATTTTTTCATGAAAATTTGTATTATTAATAATAATATAAAAATAATACAAGAATAATTGAGTAAATATGAATGTAATATTTTCTCTGATAACTATTGTATTGTATGGCATTGCACCATGCAATAATTTAACATCATTCTCTGCAACAGTCGTATACATTTGCATCTAGCCCATATGGCTCCTACAAGTGTAAGACATATGTAACAATATTCTCCCTTCAAGGTCAGTCTATACTATAGGGTTGCCAGACGTCCCATATATACGGGATTGTCCTGTATTTTCACGAACTGTTCCGGTGTCCCAAAAATATTTTTCGGGACACCCAGATGTCCCGTATTTTATTCAAAACTGCAGTAAAATAAATTAATATTTAAGTAGAGGTGCTCAGACGACCGCATAACAGTTGGCAACACTACCTAGTCAAGGCCAACCACCGTTAGTTGTCATCAACTTGTTATATGAATCACTTGTTGTTTAGTTTATCATCTGTTGTCACGTCTCAACTCTTTCTTACGCTATATTTGCATGGTTCAATTGTGCGATACTTAGTGTTGTGTGTTGCTGCCGGTAGCCGGTTATTACCAGTTGCGGTAAATCATTAATTTCATTGGTATTTTGTAAGTATAATATAATGCCAAAACGTAAGTGTTGTTTTAACGATGATTATACTAAAGAGTGGGATTTTATTCGAAGAGGCGAACAAGAACATGAAGCTACCTGTAGGTTGTGCAGTTGTACTTTTAGTATTGGTCATGGTGGGAAAGCAGACATTGTACAACATATTCAAACAAAAGAACACAAAAATCAGATTCCAGTTCCATCATCCTGTAAACCTGAAACCTGTAAGCAGTCATTTTTTAAAAAGACATTCAGATGAAGATGACAAAGTAACTGCAGCTGAAATGACAATGGCGTATCACACTATTAAACATCACCAATCGTTCAGTTCCAGTGACTGCAATAACAGACTTTTCAGCACCATATTCCCGGACTCAAAAATTGCCGAAAAATGTTCTAGTGCCCGAACTAAATGTACAGCCTTAATTAAAAATGTGATCAGTAAAACATGTCATAACTGTTGTAAAGAATGAAGCCAATTTCTATGAGATTTCTACCGATGCCTCTAATCATAATAATGAAAAATATTTCCTGTTACTGTACAATACTTCACCCGCAAAAATGGTATGGAAATTAAGTTAATCAAAGTTTCTTCTTTGCCAAATGAAACATCTGACGCTATTGTAGAACTGTGTACTACAACTTTAGAATCGTACGAGTTGGATGTAAAAAAATGTGTAGCCTTTTGCGGCGATAATTGCAATACGAACTTTGGCGGCCTCTTGGGACTAATAATGTTTTTTATAAATTGAAAACAACTTTGAATGGTGACATGGAAGGAATTGGTTGCCCTGCACATTTACTGCACAATACAATGCGCACAGCTGCAGATACATTGTCAGTTGATGTAGAAGTTATTGTAATGAAAATATTTTTGCACTTTAGTACATATACTGTGCGAAATGAACGTCTGAAGGATTTTTGTGAATTTGTAGGGGTTAAGTATCAAACAATTGTATCGCATTCTAAGACGCGCTGGCTGTCACTGTCAAATACCTTTGAGAGAATTTTAAAACTGTTCCCAGCTTTGAAGGCATATTTTCTTTTGCTTGAACACCCGCCAAAGATACTGTTTGATTTCTTTTCATCTCCTTTAAGCGAGTGCTATTTGAATGTAGTACACAGCCTCCTTCATGCTCTCAAAATGAAGATTTTAGAAATTGAGGGTGGAGATAAGAGCACTGTAGATGTTTTGGGCACCCTTAAAGAAACAGAGAAGATCTTTAAGGAACGACATGATGCGAATTTTATTCCTATCAGTGTAAAAACTCTAATTAAATCGTAAGATATACTACCAGAAAAGGCAGAAGAGTTTTTATCTGAGGTCCAACGATTTTATAAAATTGGTTATGATTGCCTTCGAAGCTGGATGGACGCCCTGAATAAATATGACGTATATTCGTGGATGAAGCTGAATAGTTCACCAACATGGCAGCAATTGGAAGAGAGTTGTGTGGCTTTAAAAGAGAAGAATGTAGGTATTGACGACAATGAACTTTTCACGGAATGGAGCAATCTTCGTGAATTTGTTACAAACGAGCTTGAAAAAAATAAAGAAAACTGGACTGAAATTTCAACTCAGCATAAGTGGGTTCATTACCTAAGTGCTTGTGAACTTAAATGTCAGTACACGCAGCTGCTGATAATCTGTCAGTATGTTTTCAGTATCCCTGCACATGTGGAAAGGATTTTTTCAATGATGTCTTTGCAATGGACGAAGGAGCGCAACCGCTTAGAATTATCTACAGTTGAAGCTATTTTGCAGATTTAGGTCAACGAAAGGAAGTCGTGTTCTGAATTCTACAGGAGTGTTTTGGAAGATAAAAACTTTTTGAAAATCGCAAAGAGTTCCAACAAGTATTGAAGTTAAAACGATAAAAAACAAAAATAAATTAAAAAATAATAAATAATAAAATTATTAATAGGGTCTGCTTTTGTAACGCTATTCTGTTTGCAAGATTTATTATACTAATTAAATACTTCAAAAATTAGGCATACATGGTTATTTTCTTAAATGTCCCGTATTTTCATTTTTAAAAAGTGGCAAGCCTCAGTTTACTGTTGAGTATCATAATTATAACAGAAGAAAAACAGCAATGACTTCTAAATTACATAATACCATATTAGCGAATTCAGGTGAGACGGTCTCAACAATGTTTTATGCAAACACTACTTGAGCACATATGAGTCAAAACAATCTTGCGAACAATGCAGACAGTTTACAGTTGCAGTCAAGTTTAGGTCTGGCCTACAGGAAACCAATAGTTAATCGATTACTCAACACAAAAGTGCTTAATATTTCGTCTACTGTAATACGATTATTGTGTGTGTGTGTGTGTGTGAAAGAGGGATGTAGGGAGGGAGGAGGAATGTAAAGAGAGTGTACGTGGGTGTAATGTTCTTAACATAATCTATCAAAATCTTTGAAACAAATTAGATGTGATAAATGAACAATATTCATTTAAATAGAAACCCTTTCTATTTTCAAACAAATATTTCTACTGAGAGATATATTTTAGGTAAAAACACATTTTGACACAAAATAAGTTGTTAAATATTTTTTTATTAGGACTATGGTTTGATAGTGAAACAGTATCAGACAAGGTTTCTCTGAAAAAGGTCAATATATCATTCTGTCTTGCCATGGCACTGATCCTTCTTGTGTACAAAAGAATTCAGCAAACTTCTCTCTTATTACTAAAGCCATGGGCACCCTGGTTGTATGACAGATCAATCTTCTTCCAACCCTAAAACATCCTTCTCATGTTTGTGTTTTGCCTCTGTATGTGAAATTGTAGCAAATTAAGAAGCTGATTAAATGTGTCTTGTGACAGGACATCCTGAAGTAGTTTAAGAATTTTGCATTGTGTCTGCTTTTAGCTCACTCATTAGTGTATAAAACTGTTCCACTGCCATCCGTTCACACGTTATCTGGTGCATCCAGAATCGACGTCTACGACGGCGTCGCCGACGTACGAGAAGAACAAGAAGAAGAACTTCCTCGTCAGAGTCCATGATGAAACTGATGTAAAAACTAAATGAAACAATCTTTTATCACTGAGCAAATGGAGAGTGGCGTATTTCTGAAGCAAACCCAATCACACGAGCCACTTAGTGGTGTCACTGCATGGCGCCACAAAGAAGCTGGTACAAGCGACTGAGTGGTGCCACAGAGTGGCCCGTGTGTCAGCAGCCTAAAACATTGATTCTAATGAAATTATAATGACATATTTTTACTTACCTGATCATAGTGAGCAGAGATGTTGTGACTAGTTAAGAAATGGTTGTACCGACCTTAAAAAATAAATACAGATATCTGTGTTGTTGGTATTCATAGACGGGGGATTGATTGCTGATCGTTACTGTATACCATGTGCATTTTTCATGTTAAGACTGTGTTGGTGAGAATGTTGTCCATCTTACCATATGAACGATTAAATAATCACTTAAGAAATTATAATTTATTTTTTATTGTCATCAATGTTTAAGTGCAATAATGAAATGAAACAACAAGTGTAAATACAAAACAGTAAAAAGGAAGGAAGCATGCTCTTATAGAACCATTAAATTAAAAAAACTTTTTCTTTTATTTTAACATGTAAGTCTTTTTTTTTTATAAAAGTCCTCCACTTGCAGTTATAGTAATGAATAACTATAACATCACTATCATTAGATAATATCATTTGACATGATCTTTTCAGCTGGGCAATTGAGAGTTGACTGTAAAACGTATATGAAATGGTACTCAAGTGTTCTAACTAAAAGCAGAGTGTAGTTAAAAGAGTGAGTATTGTAAGTATAATTAAAACTGAAACAGTTGTCCAGTGATGTGTAGCATGGCATAAACATAATTTGTATACATGTAGCTTGTAAATAAAAATACAATTTTAATTTTGTAATCATATTTTAGTTCATGTAAAAATCATGAAAGAAGCTTAAAATATAATTAAGGAACATGGAAGTAAAAAAGTGAAAGTACTAAATGAAATTATAAAAATTGACTGCAAATTATTAAATTAGTAGTGTGACGTGTTTTTGTACTGATAAAAAAAGGGTAACAAACATGTTTGCATGTTGTCAGCATATCTGAGAACTGATTAAAATAATTATAACATTAAATAAAAGTTCTGCTACTCATTTACTGAAAATTTTTATAAATTTTTCTACAAAATGAAGACACATAAACAAGTCTTTTTACTGTCAGAGTAATAATAATAAACGATAAAAAACCCCAACCATCAATATGTCTTTCTAACATTGAGTATTAATAAGCATTCTCAGTCTAGTTAGCATTGGATGTAACATTGAAGATGCATCATGTTGAAGATTGAAAGTTAGCATAATTAATCAATGTTTTGCCTTTTCTTTGTACACTATATCATTTAACTCAGGTTTACCAATTTAAGATGGAAATGTCAGTGTTGCAGGAAATTAAATCTTGAAAAGTAATGGTCAGGTTATTTCAAATGAGAACACATTAGTTCCTATTAACAAGACTGGTATTGTCTTTTCTTTCCTTGAGTGCTCAGCATTTAAAGTTGTTGAAGGTAAGCAGAAGACTTTTAAATAGTTTTCCATACAGTTGTAAATACAGTAGAGTCTCGCTTATCCGACAAAAACGGGCCGGCAGAACGTCGGATAAGTGAAAATGTCGGATATTAGGGAGGTGTTAAGAAAAAGCCTATTAAACGTCAAACTATGTTATAATTTCAAACTATGTTATAATTTTACACATTACGAACCTAATAATCATGTTTTACAACAAAACAACAGAAAAAATTAACTGAAAAAATGAACTTACAGTTACAGAATTGTCTGAAGTTAAATACACTTAAAAAGTTCAGTCCTGTGATGATTTAAAGAAATTTTTGATCGTAGTTGCTTTCCTGACAAGTGCTGTTTCTTCGCTGCCAAGTCTCGCCACTTTGCAGCATCATTATGTCGATTCCTGTAGTTTCTTCTTGTTGCTCAAGGTATTTAATTGCAGTTTCTAGAGCCTTAACTCCGTCGTTATGTGAAATTGTGAGAGGCTCAACAGTTGGTGCTTGATCTTGATCTTCAATTTCGTTGTCATCGCAATTGACAAGAGCGACAATTTCTCCATCAGTTACATACTGATCATCATCCTTCATCCAACTTTAGATTTCTTGCAAAGATGCATCCTCACATCCAGAGATACGTTGCACTAAAGGTAGAATGGTTTCTTCGGTCTCATCTGTGCTTTCCGTTTCCATACTTTCATCATCGCCTAGCAGCTTCTTCCATGATTTGGCAATTGTTGGAGCCCTTACGTCAGCCAAGGCCCTTGCAACCCAATAAGCAACATCCTTTACATTGATGCGTTTCAATTTTTCAGTCATGTCTTGTCCTTCAATTTCTTCTATCACTATGGACAGTAGCTTCCTGCGATAGTTCCTTTTTATCGTTTCCAAAACGCCCTGATCCATAGGTTGTCATATGCGGTTACATTGGGGGGCAGAAACATTGCCTTAATGTCACCATCTTGAAGCTCCTCTGCATCAGGGTGCGTTGGAGCATTATCTACCAACAAAACTGCTTTTCTGGGTAAATTATTTTCTTTCAAAAACGTCTCTGTTGAAGGAATGAATTCCTTAAAAAACCAGTCTTTGAAAATTTCACTGCTCATCCATGCGCTTTTCTGACTGTAGTATTTTACAGGAAGAGCGTTTATTGAAACTGTTTTAAAGGCTCTAGGATTTTTGGACTTTCCAATCATTGCAAGGTCCATTTTGAGGTTTGCTGTAGCATTGCTGCGTGCTAAAATTGTCAGCCTTTCCTTACTACGCTTGTAGCCAGGGGCTGCCGCTTCAGATCTGGCTGCAAGACTCTTACTAGGTAACATTTTGTAATTAAGGCCTGACTCATCACAGTTAAATATCTGATCACCCGTTAGGCTTTCAGTTTCAATAAATTCCGGAAATCTTTTCTTGAATGCTTCCTTTTCTTCAAAATTCGATGATAGTTTTTCACCACAAACACTTAACTGATGGATACTGTAGCGTTTCTTCCATCGGTCGAGCCAACCGACACTTGCTGTGAAATCTGGGTCCCCTTCATTGAATTCATTACGAAAATGCAACGCCTTTTACTGTAAAATAGGCCCTGAAATAGGCACACCTTTGTCCCTGAACTGTGTAAACCAAACATACAAAGCTTCACTATTTTTTTCGTAGTCACATTTTTTCATAGTTTTTCTTTCTTTTTAATGCACCCTCCGTAACTCTTGATGCACACCATTTTTCTATTTCTATTCGTTTTTTTCCAGTCTCCTACGTGTCCAACGCCAAAGTCGTCAGCTACCTTCTGCATTGTCTCTCCCTTGTCCAGTCTCTTGATTGCCTCAAGTTTTTGTTCCATCGATACAACAACTTTCTTTCTTTTCGTCGCCATACTTGCGTAAATTTCAACTTTTAAACAACACAACAACGTTTGTCAAATTAACACACACAGACACATACGCATGTAATAGACGATAAACCGATCCGCATACAATGATAAACTGCACTGCACTGAGTAGTGAGTTGTGACAGTGAGTGAGTGATGGTGGGGCGAATGACAGACACATGAGTCATAGTGTAGACTGTACAGTCGGGGTAACTAATTAGCTGCGGTAGAGTCGGGAGCAACAAAAAATAGACTATGCTCACGCTTGCAACTTGCAGTTCTTGTTGCCGATTAATGCATTTTTGTTGTTGTTTTTTTTTGTGGTGGGACGTCGGATAATACGGAATGTCGGATAAACGAGACTCTACTGTATGTATGATCTGTGTCTTTGATTAATTTCACTCCTTTTTCCTCAAATAAGAATGCCAAATTGTCGTAACCTTCAGGAAGAATTGCAAATTATAAATTCTGAATATTTATCATCTTCCAACAAGTTTTTCTAGTTTGTTACCTTGGCATGCAGAATGCTGAGAAATTTATTGAAAATGACAGAGGCCATTCATCAGTTTATGTGTACTGTGAACATATATGTATTTCCAATGTACGTGTTTTGGATGTACCTGAGAGCTTTAAACACATTAACAAAATATTAATGCATGTAATATATTGGTGTCAACACTAAGAGTATACAATAATATTTCAATTTTTCTTGTCATTCAAACACTTTCTGCTCATATTTGAAGAAAGTATATTGTAAAATACATCTGCATGATAAACGTTTTCCAGTTTGTAACTGCAAGAAGATGGAACAAGTTGTTTATATTTCTGTACAGAATAATATTTTAATATCCTTCTACAACTTTCATGATGAAGATTTTCATAAGAATTTCTTCTTTCTTCAAAGCACTTAAAAGGAATCTGTCAGAGGTTTTGTATTAAGAGGCACAGTTTTTTTCTGTTATGAATTGCAGTCTGCATACATATTTATTATTTTCAGTAAGAACAACAAACAGACAGAATCAAATAGTGTATCTTTATTACGTATGAAAATTTATGTATTTTCTGTAATATTTTTAATTATTGCCATTGCTTGCTTGGCCATCAGCTTCTTTTATTTGGACACTTTAAATCAGCATGTATTTACTTAATCACAAAACCAGTTAATCATAACACATATACTTCTAGTAGTGTGAAGACAGTAGCTCACTTTACAGTCTGCTAGTAGTGCATAACTTGACTTGTAGTGATTGAGATTAGTTTAAAAAAAAAAAAAAAAAAAAAAAAAATTAACAGAAAGGTTGATTTGTCCTAGGAGAAATGGGTGTCTTACCAGAAATAACAGAACAGGCAGCTAGCCCTTATAAATAATAAATAGTTAAAAGTGTTATTTAATGTGAATGTATATTTTGATTCTTGAATTTATGTATAGATAGTCAGTGAAATTGTCTAAATTTAGATCTATTTGTCCTGTGTTTTACTACAAATTTGTTGGACAAAATGAATTGTAATAACCATGGGAAAAATGGTTTGTACAAATAACTTTAAACAACTACTTATTAAAGTGGGAACTTTAAATACTGCACTACGGTGCCCGGCTCACTCCCATACACCTCACACTCCTAGCACAGTAAACTGATTCAATTTGAAAGCAACTGAAACGATAAAGTGTTAACTGCGAAGGAGAGAAAAGCAAAAGACCCTCCCTCTCTAACTTGACAACTGACAAAGACAATTTGAGCAAGTAAGTCTGGCATGGTGGGGGAATGAGGAGCGTGAGCGGATAAGGAGGAAGGAATATCTATGTCTGTACTACTATTATAAAGAAATATACCGTTTGTTTCATTGTCCAGGCTAACTCAGAAATTGCTGATCCGATTAAAAATTCTTTCACCACATGTTCCGTGAAGTTTGAGGATGGTTTTAGACTTAAAATTGAATCAATAACTTTAAAAGTGTTCAAGAACAGAGCCTTAAAACGGTTCCATGTTATGAAATTACTTTGTTAATTTGCATGTACTGTAGTGAAATTTTCTGTCATGCAGCAAACTTTTCTGCTATAAGAACTTTCATTCCCAATTCTTTGTCATTCTGTATGGTGTCAGCAACTGAAATTTATGGAAAATCCAAATTTTATTTTGGTTTTTGTTTCAATAAAATCCCCTTTTCATTTTCAAGGTATTGGCAGTTTTGTAAAAAGTTTGATTGGGTGGTCAGCAGTTGGCAGTAGTAGTATTCAAATAGTGCCTTGAATGTCTGAACTAACTTTTGCTCTGGATGCTTCATTTGTGTGTTCCATTCCATTGGTAATGTGAACTTACTGTTGAACTCGCACTGAATTATTGTACTGCGCATATTACATTCTAGCTTTCAGCTAAATAGTGTGTAAATCATATTACATTGAAAAAAATTATTTGTTACATATTGTTTCTATATGCATGTATACTGAAAATAATACAAGGGGTATGATTGTATTTATGTTCGTTGCAAATATTGATTTCTTTAATAAAAGAATCACTATTATGCCCGCATCTCATTTATTTATCCGTTCACTCTATTTGAATCTTAATTCTTTATAGTGAAGTCTCACTCTTACTCCAAACACATAAGCTACCTTTTACATGTTGAATCAGTTCACTCGCTAATTGACGTTGAAGTTCTCACTTCTGGCTCGTGTCCTACAACACACCCATTGCTTTTATTTTAAAGCTGATGCAACAGTTTTATGAAAATTGTGTCCAATTTGTACTTGCATTTATTATGAAATCTTGAAACATTTTCTGTAGTGTTCAAAACATATTATATACATTGTTTACAATAAACCATGTTAGTGTATGTTTGGAGGTTGTTTTATATTCTTCAAAAGTAGATTCTAGATAACTCGTTCCATTACAGTAGTAAACAGTAGCAGGGTCACAATGTCTGATCATCTTATTCTTTTGTTTGTGTTTATTGGTCCCAAAATTTGTTGATTGCGAATTGTGAATCAACTAAATTAAATTTTGAATTTGATATTAAATCACTATTGGAGGATCTATATTTTCACTGATTAAACAGTGTAACGTGTTTTGTATGTTCTCAGTGAAACAGCTAAATTTTTATACCTACAATTTGTTTACAGATTTCTCTTTCCTATAGCACTTGTATCACAGCTTCCAGTTATAGTAATATTCTCATCATCTATTTTAAAGGGATGTCTACAATGTTATATTATAATAATTAATATAAAATAACAATCATAATTAATTATATTGAAAGGAGTGGAGTAGCTCTTGTGAAGTAGCACTCAACATAATAATTGGTTTATACATTTTGTTGTTGTAGTGATTCTTAATTCATTTGGAGGAGTAATTTAATGTATTTTTCTCACCCTTCTTCTGTCCAGTTACTAGAAAAAAACTTTGTACATCATAACCAAATTTAGGAGTGGTGGATGTCACTTTGCTATAATGAAACATCACTAGAGAGTTGACAAAATTGACCAGCACAATTTTATAGAGCAATGTAAAAAAAAATTGTAAACATGAGGGATGGCTGAAAAGTAATGCACAATTGCATGTAACAGGAGACCAAAACATCATACAGAGTGGTGCACATGCTGTCTTCTAGTAGGCAGCACCTCACTACAAACAACAAACAATTTTGTTGAATTCCACCCACTTCCATCCACTATTATCAACGTGTCTAAAAAAGTGTGTAGCGATTGAATTTTTACAACCAAAAAAGTAAAGTTGTCATCTTGTAAAAGCTGTTTATGGTGATGAACTGTTGGCTGCTCTACTGTGAATAGGTGGGAATTAAAATTTCATGCATTCGGAAACTGGTAAAGTGAATATTGAGAATGAACCTTGCAGTGGTCAACCAATTTCAGTGATTGATAAGAATCATTGAAAGGAGGTGGATGAATGGATTCAAAATGGCCATTCCATCACACAACACATCGTCACCCGTAGGTATATCAAAAGAACAGATAGGATACATCATCGAACAAGTGGGTTATTGTAAAATTGTTTTAGTGGATACCACGTAAACCTACAGAAGAGAACAGACAGCACTGAAAATATTTTCTGAGAATTTACACAATTTCTGAGAATTTACTGTGAAGGAGATGACTTTCTTTCCATTATTGCCATTCATGGAACTTGGGTACATCATTATAACCCCAAAGAAAAAAAAGGCAAAGCATAAAAATACTGGGGAAATATCGGCACTTCGAGTTATCACAATCCAAGAAATTCAAAGCATGGCCCTTTACAAAAAATAAGTGTCTTGTGAGTTTTCTGGTATGCCAAACGTGTGTCTGACAGACTACCGGAAGGTGGGTCAACTGTACATTCTACTTGGTACATAGACATTAAAACATTGAATGTCAATGACGTGTGTCGTGTTCAAAAATTCACTGAGCCAATAATGCTGCAACACAATGTTTGGCCACACACAGCTAATGTAACTGCTGACACTCTTGTACAGTTGAAATTTGAATCTGATACCACATCTTTCATATTCACTAGATTTGGTGCCCTGCAATTTTCACTTCTTTCCACATTTAAAGAGGGACATTAAGTCCATTCATTTCGCCACAGATAATGGAGTGAATGATGCTGTGAAGTCATGGTTCAATGAAAGACTGCAGAAATTCTGGATTGATGGAATGAGAAAACTGATTCAACATTAGGGAGAAATACAAGTGGAGATTATGTTGGAAAATAAGTACTTGTAGTTAACTTTCATGCCTATTTTACTTTACTTGATTTTCTATTTTTGTTTCTGAGTTATGAGCGACAGTGCATTACTTTTCAGCCATCCTGTGTTGTTTTGTATGAGGTATAAAGAATGATAAAAACACTAGAGGTCTTGTATCATTGGTGAAATTCTAGCTTTAGACATTCATATTTATATTGATTCTGTCAGTTTGTCAACTGTACATTGAGGTAAACACGCAACGTCTAGATTTGGAAGTATCAGTATTTGTAGTAGGATATAATAAGTATTGAATAATAAATACTAATCAGTTCTAATTATATAAGTCAGCAGTCTCAGTATCTGTTGCTGAAAAAAAAAAACTGATAAATGTGATTACTATTACTTTTTAATTTTAGTCATCTTGTTTTGTAGATTCCAATTTTTACTAGTCATTTTGTTATGGCAATTATTTTGTCAGTGTTGTTTATCTCTTCTTGACATTTTGTTTGTATAATGTCGATATTAAAATCTATACTGCTCTAAAGATCTCCAGACATGACCTTGATGTATATAATAGAAGTGTCTATTGATGGTAGCCTAGGATTATTGTGTGTACTGTTGTTACTATTGTTAACAATATTACTGATAACATTTAATATTGTTACATATTTTTATTTGTGAAAACGTAATACCAATTTCCATTTCTTTTAGCATGAACTTCACGTAGGGTACAATAAGACTGACAGACAAAATATTAAAAAAAATATGGGAGATGACAAACAACATTTTTTCCAAATACTATTCTACGTATATATGGCCTAGTGATTATTTTGATATATCATAGTAAGAGTCAAAGTAACATTTGTAATAAGCTTTTAATGGCATTAGATGAAACTTCCTGAATGAAGTTGTTTGAAAGTGATACCTCTTGACTCTTGTTTCTGTTTTTTGAAAACAAAGTCGTCAGGAGACAAAGTTAGAAAATAAGAAGTACATTGAAACACAGAAAGTAATAAAAATGATAGCCAAGAAATGATGAATTAACAACGTTTTTAACTCTAGAGGAATGTACAAGACAAGAAAGTGCAGGGTATATCATTTTGGTTATATATATATATATATATATATATACTGTTAATGATTTCGAGGTTCGGTCATTAATCATGAAAACTCAGTTTTGCAACGTTTCGAGATTTATTCTTCTCATAATCATGCCTACAGCATTAAAATATAGTCTTACTACAATTATATTATTTGTAAGTGTGTATAGGTGTGTGTAAAGTCATACATTACAGTAACTATTTACTTACATTAACTGTGAGATGAGCTACAGCAACCATTGTGTTAATAATACGGTCGATAATTAACATTCCTATATATATATAATTATGTATCATTAAAAGTCTTTTACAATGATATTTATATTTTAATAAAATGTATTTTATTACAGGTTTTCCGTGACAAGACAATTTAATAAATTTGTATAGAAAACTGAATTTGTTTATAATGTTGCTCTGTTACTATTGTGTTATGTTATACTTGTGTTTTTTAGATGTTTAAGGATCTGTTTTATTTTGTATAGTAGAGTTTAAGTATATGTTCAAATAGACATATGTATAATATATATATGAACTTAATACATGTATATAAAAATTAAATTATTTTGTGTGGTATTATATTATAAACCTTTCTATATTTTTAGACACATTTTGAAAATGAAGTCGGATTAATATGAACTATAAAATTAACATTTGTTTTCCGTCATTTTCTGAAATACACATTAGACTCAACACTTGATTCTGAGTCAACACAGTATGTGAACTTATATAAATAAATAAATATATAGTAAATGCCTGATTATTCACGAGCGGTTTATCCACGGAAACCTGCGGATTATTTTGTAATAAGCAGAAATAAATTACAGCTGAATAATGAAACTTCTGTTCCACTAATCTTAATACACTATTTTATTAACTACCTTTAACAATATTCTATCAAAATTATTTAAGTTATGTAAATGTATGTGTCCAAGAGACAAAGTGTGTCAATGCTCACTGACAGGTGTTTGTCGCTGGCTACCATGAGTCATCTAGGCATATGTACTTTACTTTGACTGTGGGAACATTTTACTTAATTTTCTCAGTATGTTTGTCTTTATGTTTATGCGGTATAATGAAAGTCGTAATCAACTAGCTTACTTAACGGGTGTGAAAAATGTCCCTGACATTCTTATTTGTATGTTTGTGTAACTTTTGTATCTTAAGAAATACTCAGTGTAGATAATACACGTAAGACAATTTATTTATCAGTACAACTTATTCTGACAAAATGTCAGTTCGTGTGAATTAGTACTTAAACTGTATAGAAAATGTGATTATTATTTACACAGTTTAAGTAAGAATATATGCTACTTGGTAATATTCCACTTAATATACAGTTTTTGCAAGGTCGCTGGATGAGTATCTTAACAGGATTTTACTGTATTGTTTTACTTTAAGTTAACAGCTGTGGTTAATAAACAATTTTCGTTACTTTCTGCCCTGTTTGTACATATTTTTTATTCTATTTTTTGTTGAGTGGAGGAACAGTTATAGAAAACTAAAAAGGAACCTCAAAAAAAAAGACAAAGTGTGTAGGAAGAAACTACAATATGACTGTATCAGTATGCTTCTGGTCATTGATGTTTAAGAAAACTACAATTTACAATACACAGATTTACTGGAATCCTCTAAATTGTTAATTATTACTGATAGGTTTCATCTATTGATCAGTAGTCAGCCATTTTGTCATGTACATGTATTTATCCATCTTATGGCTGTAATATTATAACTGATAGCTTTAGCATTATTATAAATATGTTGAAGTTTGACTGCACTAACCAAAGAGCATTTTGTTTATTATTAACTATTTATTATTTACTGTTTACAATAAAACGAAACACAAAATGCATGCAGAGTTTGATAAAAGCTTACAAGAACACAGAAAAACTTAATAACAAAAGGAATAATTTTCAGAATGTCACACACTTCAAAAATTAGGCTCATACCACAGTCTTACTAATATTG
This sequence comes from Magicicada septendecula, assembly GCA_034769895.1. NCBI lineage: Eukaryota > Metazoa > Arthropoda > Insecta > Hemiptera > Cicadidae > Magicicada > Magicicada septendecula. The sequence continues at coordinate 366,833,343 of CM068367.1, read as the reverse complement.
TTAGGAGATAGATGACCACTAGTATTCATCCCCTTGAATCCAGTTCTGAATACATTCATGACTGTTATATTAATAATACGATCAAATGAATAATTCACAATACACATTGTATCAACTCATGATTTTTGATAATTAAATCCACATTTCAGTTTGTATGCACGTGAAAGCTTGATTCACATAATGTCCGATGAGCGTACCTTTGTAGTCCCAGTCTGTTTCTTGGGGATGGTCCAGGTTTACCTGAAGGAACACCGGCTCGTATACGATACAGAACAGGGCCAGATTGTCAAGACGCTTACGTAGGGGACTATCCTGGGAGACGACATGTGGAACGTCAAGTATGACGGATTGCTTCACTTGGAGATGCCGGTTATGCCGACAATGTGGCGGCTGTCGTCACTGCCCGTAACGTTGAACTCACGGGTTAGAGCTGGCGATTTCAAAGACCGAAATCGTCTTGCTGACCAGATAAAAAGTACTGACGGTTATTCCGATGAGAGTGGAGGATGTCATGGTTCAGATCAGGAGATCGGCCAAGTATTTGGGGGTGACGCTGGATATCAAACTCACCTACTGGGATCAAAGTCATAAGGCATGTCAGCAGGTTGGTGGCCAATGTCGGGGGTCTAAGCTCTGGCAAACGACGGCTTCTCATGCTAATGGTACAGTCTATCAGACATGACAAAGGTCTGAAAGTACCCTATGAGCATGGAATGTGTTCAGCAGCGGGGAACACAGCGTGCTCGTACTGCACTGTGTTTGAGCTAACTGTGTTGGTGGTTGCTGGCGTGACACATATTACCCTGTTCGCTCAGGAGCATAAATCTATACACTCGGTAGTGAGTTGGGCAAAGCGCAGGCAATTGCTCAGGCATGTGAACGTATGTCTTTGAGGCAGCGTAGGTGGGGCTATGACACCTCCAGACACTGGACGGTCAGGTTGATGGGGAATCCGGGCCCGCGAGTGGTGCGCAACTACAGAGAGGTTAACTTTTACCTCACTCAGTTCCTGACAAGCCTGGGCACTTCAGAGCGTATCTCTACCGGATGGGCAAGGTGATGTCCCCTCAATGCCGGTACTGCAGAATGGAGAAATGTGATGTTTTCCTCACGTTTTTCAATTGTGTGAAGTTCACAGAAGATAGGCTGGTTCTCGGCGCAGTGTTGGCAGAACTCGCTCCTGATAATATTGTCGGAATGATGCTGAAGGACAAGGACAGTTGGGAAACCGTTTAGCCGCATGTCGAGTTTAGGCAGGAGAGGAGTTGTGCGAAGCGAAGGTCTCGCCTATTGCGCTGCGTCTCGAGCTTCTTGTAGAGCTGCCGCTGCGGGGACCACGAAGTCAGGGTATTCTAGATGTGGATTGCTACCGGACGTGACATGTCTAATTGAGCGTGAGGGTTCGCCGACCCGGGTCCAAGATTCACATGGTACAGATGGGTTTTGACCGAGCTGTATGAAGGGATTGGCCTGAAAGCGGCCACAGTGGCGGTAGAACTTTCTAGAAAGTGTCCGTATAGTGGCGTTCAGGGAACAGACACGTAGTGATTCTCGGATTGTCTATGATATATGCCTACGTGGTGACTATACGTTTTACTATGCGGCAAGTCATCGATTTACTGCAAAGTAGGCCTAGAGGTTGGAACTGATAAAGCCGATTGGAAGTTTTGCGGGCTATGTGCTCGGAGTATGTCCGCCAGGTGAGACGTCGATCGAGGTGAAACCCTAGGTACTTCACACTGGGAGACAAGGGCAGGGAAGTATCGCCTAAACCTGTCGGGAACCCTGTCTGCGTCTGGGTAACACTACAGCTCTGCTCCTGGCCGCATTAATAGCGACCCTCCATTTCTCTTCCCACTCAACGTAGGAGTCCAGCTGTTCCTGGAGCTAGATAACGTCCGTTTCAGCACGACGATCGACGGCATACACCGCCATGTCGTCGGCGAACATAGCCAACCTGGTTTCAGACAACGTGAGTTTGTAAAGAAGTCAAGGATGGCAGACGATCGAAAGCTTTCTCGACACCAAGGGAAACGGCAACAGTCTGTTCCCGCAAGCAACCGGCCTCGGCAACGGTCTTCACGAAACGCATCTGCTGATGCGTCGAGGAGTAACTAGCGTCAAATCTGAATTGCTCAGGGTCAGAATGTCGAACGGTTTTAAGTGATCTTGAACTCGTCGCTGTACAGTCGTTTTGTGTCTTTACCTGGCTTTGGGCTCACGGTACGTCCGCGTCGCCTGCGGCAGCTTCAAAGGAAAATAGGCGAATCGATAGCAGGCACTGAACAAGTCGAATAGGAAGTGAACTTCCCTGTCCGGAAGTCTCTGTAGGGCGGTGTTCGTGACACCAGGGCTCTTTCGGGATCGAAGTGTATTGAGTCCGTCCTGCGTCGCAAGGCTTAGTAACAGCACATCTCAGTCTAAAGTAATGTGGAAGCGGTCCCAGACTGAGGGCTTTGTGGTCAATGAAGGTGAGTTTTTTTAGTCCTGTAAAAAAAATCTCACCACCAGACAGTTAGTTATCCTGCCTGGAGTCTTTGGAAGGGTTCTCCCACCTTCTAAAAAACCTCCATAATTTGACTTATCATAACAGACTGTAGAGTAAATTAGAGTCACTATTCTATAAATCTGAATACTGGTAAGTGAAAAATCACTTATTACAAGAAATAGAAACTATATGTGTAGTGAATCAGATGATGCTAAATTAATACGAAACCGAAGTTAAACGTTGAGCAGGAAAACTACTATTGGTAAACCTAATGAAAAAAAATTGAATATCTTGTATCAATTGCTGGTTAATCAGGAAATCACAAAGAAATGGCATAAATAAAGCAGACCTGACGCCACTTGAGAATTAGTCTGGCACAATAACGATGTGAAAAACGCGAATAGACATGTACTGCTACTTGTTTTATGTGTAATAATAATATAATAAAAATGAAGTTAATATATAATAAATATTTACGTTATTCTGCAGAAAAAAAAAACAAATTTCTCACGAACATTAAAAATGCGCCAAAATTCTTGCTAACAGATATTGGTCGAATAGAGAGGGTTAGAAAATTTAATTATCTAGGGGAAATAATTCAAGAGAATGGCTTAGAAAAATCTGCTACAGAAGAAAGGATTCATAAAATGGAAAGGGCATATGGTATAACTAAAGATATTTACAATAAAAAGTGCATATCTAAAAATGCGAAAATAAGGCATTACAGTACAGTAGTGAAGCCAGAATGCCTAGGCTATATGCAAGTGAATGTCTAGCATTGAATTATAATTTAGACAAACTAGAAATATTGGAAAGACGAATTATTAGGAAAATAGTAGGCCCAGGAAAACCTTCAGAAGGTTGGAAATTAAGAAATAATGATGAAATATATCAGAGTATAGAAAATATACCAGAACTATGAGAAAAATAAGACTATTATTTTTTGGACATTTATGTAGAATGGACGACAATAGGTTAACAAAGCAGATCTTCAAATATCTGTGGGGGAAGAAGTCAACATTGAGTTGGATTAAAGAAGTCCAAAAGGATTTAGAAAAAAATAATATAAACGCAGAAGAAGCAATTGAAAGAGAAGTTTTTCGGGGAAAAGTGTTAAAAATGGAAGGAGTCCAGGGTAGGAGAGAGAAAAACGTAGGTTAAAAGTGGACTGAAGACAGGAAGAAGAGACACAGTGAAAAGATGAAAGAATATTGGAAAAAAGAAAAGAATAAAGAAATAAGGAATTGAAATTGGCACGTGGTCCTTAGGTAGTCGATAAAAAAAAAAGAATTTACGTTACGTTACCTTTTTTTAGCAACTTATTACTCAGTAATTTAGAACTTTCGGTAACAAACATTACTTCAGTAAGACGTTACTAGGTATTTTTTTGTTGTCTCTGTGAATCATTGATAATAAATTTCCTTTCTATTTTTGTCTTCTGTGTGATTATTTTTCTTGTTACTGTAATGGACGCAACAGTGACACGCGCTCTTGCTAGTCGTAAATGTGCGTGAACGTACAATACAGAACGAACGGCGAAAGCATTTATCACAGGAGCCGATAGTGAGGTAGATAGTAAGGTAGATAGTGAACACAAACATGACGTAGTAGTTATACACAAAACAAAGTTATCATTCGCAGATAAACAGGCCGACAAGAAAGAAAGGAACTGCAGTTTCGTTGAGTTCAATTATGGAAATTAAATAGGTTTGGCAAACATTTGTTATCATATTGTACTTATTATTGTAAGGCGCGTGATATAGATAATGCTGCTATTTGTTTTATGTGTAATAATATTTTCATAATAAAAATATTCATTTATGATAAATAATAATTGATTGACTTAAAATAGGTTAGTTTACTTTTTTTAAAGAGGAGAATTATACTTTTTTAAATCGAATTCTTATACATGAAAATGAAAGTATTATATATGAAAGTACATGAAAAGTTTTTCCGTTACATGAACTGCATTGTCATAATTCAATAAAAAATAAGTGCAATCATTTTTTAAACTTACGCTGTTGCTGCTTACAGCAATACTGTATGTTTATTAGCGATTTATCACATGTAAGTTGATGACTGTCACCAGCTGTTTCACAAGGTACGATTACAATTCTTGCAGTACACTGTAGATTGTTACAAAGTAAACTAGTGACAGATCGATGCTAAAGTTTAAAACAGTAAAGTAATAGTCACAGTACACATATTATTAAAATGCCAGTATTGTTTGAGCTTCCTAACTTTTGCCCGTGTCAAGGGTTTAGGTATAATATGAGCTAAATTGTTCAGTTTACAGGTATACTAAGACTACGCTCAGTCAACTTCTCAAGCTGATAACCCTATGATGCCTTTGTGTCTATCCGTTTTAATGTCAGTCCAACTTACTGGAAACGAATTTACCTGCCGATTACAATGTCAGTCAGGTTTCGAAGATCATGTTTTGAAAACAATATAACCAACAGTGTACAGAAATCATATTTCTATTATTCCGTAGTAACCTTAGGCAATAGCATGTAGAAATTTGTTTCATTACGTTGTCACAGTCAATCCGTCTCCAGTAATCAGTAGAAGGCCTTAATTTATATCGGACCATTTCGAGGTAGGTTTACGTATGTCTGTTTAACTTATTACACTTAATTCGGTTATATGTTTTTGGACGAGCGGAGTAAGTATTCAGTTTTAACTCGACAGTTTGGTATTTGTCTCTTTATCAATCTTCTGCAGTATGACTCACGATAACTTTTGAATGAATTAACCGTTTGGCATGCGTGTCCGTACTTTTACCTCATCTGTCAAATATATCATATGTACAATTTAAATATGGTTAAACAATGTATGTACAATACGCATGCGCGTATTATTATTGTTATAACGGATGTATGTATTCTATGAAGGTTAGTTCTACGAATAAAGTCTTTTCTAATCAACGTGTTGTCTAACTGTATTTGGCAATATAATTCCAATATTTCTTTCTGCTTCATTTTTGTGTTTTAAAAGGAACACCTGGGTAAAATGTGAATAGTCATCGATAATTGTTTGATAATATTTTTCACCTTTCATGTTGTGTAGTTTAAAAGGACCAGCCAAGTCACTGTGAATGAACATATTGTTTCTGAGATTGATTGGTCCTCCCAAAAATAGTGGGGCGGGAGGCAAATGTTAAAATTTTGAAAAAACGCAGAAGTCCATGTGGGTATCAAATTAAACAAAATTTTAACCAGAATCTGGACGTAGTAGTCAGTTTTTGGAAATTAAAAATTTTTAGGACATTACGGCCCAAACATTTGAAAAAAAACGTAAAAATCAATGGCAGGTATCAGACTAAAGGGAATTTTAACCCATATCTGAATGTAATGTTTATTATGATTTTTTTTAACTTTCGGGACCATAGGCCAAAAGAGGAAGTCTAAATTGAGAAAGAGGAAGAGATTAGAATTAAAAGAGGAAGAGACGTGTATGTGGGGTATCAAGTTATGAGCAATTGTATTCAAAATACAAATTCGATATTTTTAATAATTTGACAAAATACAACTATTTCACTAACGACTCGGAACGCAACGTTTTTTATGAGTAAAAACAAAGTTTTACCTTACAACCTGAACCGGTTTTTACTTTTAAAAAGCTTCTTCAGAGGTTGCCGGTGGTAGTGCAGTCCGTCTTGTTGTTGGCGACGGAATCGATTTTCGAAAGATCGATGTTGGTTGTGGGGTGAGATATGTTCAAATAATGCGTGTGATTTGAATTGTCTGTTCGTTTAGGATGTCGTTTTTATTTGTTTTCGTGTGTTTGTATATTTCCAATTGTTCTAGAGTGTCTAGTTTTCGGCCTTTTGTGTGTACGTGTAGAATGTTCATGTTATTGTCGATGTTTTTGTATGTGTGGTTTGCTTCAATGAGGTGGTTTGCAAAGGTGGATTCTGTAGTGGAGTGGAGTGCCTTTGTGTGTTCAATGTATCTTTGTTTGAAGCAGTGGCGGCGCTAACGAAACGGCCCCCCGCGAAACTAATTAGGGGGCCCTATAAAAATGGTTAAATTTTGTATACGTAATAGGGGAAAACACTCAAATGAGTTTCTATTTACGTGTGTTTCACAACAATGGTTTGTGAATACTTTCTCGTCTATCACAAAGCGTTTGCAATTTGCAAAGGACGTTTTACACGTGTACAAACTCTTAAAATTCATTGTTGCTAAATAGACAAAGTTCTATACAAACTATAAAAAAACCAAAATAAAAAGAATGATTTATTTTTACGTCAAAGATCTAAATTCAGACTATGAAACAGTACCGCACACAGAGTGTTAAAAATTTATTATTTAAAAACGAATATCAAAGTAACGTTCTAGCTTTTTTCAAACATTTAAATTAGTTTGTAACTGAATTTGTAAAATTCTTGAATATACTCTATACAAGTTCTCCTTAAGTCTAATCCAATTCAATAACACTCGAACTCAAGTAATGTACAGTATTTACAGATGAGGATCAACCAAAGTTCACTGTTTTCCTAAGCCTAGTCTTCTTTTTTTAATAGCTAAGAACTTTTCAACCACTTCGTTGATATTAGTTTTCTGTGTCTCTTCATGCTCAATGCTTAACAGTGCCAAGTCACTCAACCGAGTTTGGGCCATGGTACTTCTTAAGTATGACTTAATTAATTTAAGTTTTGAAAAGCTTCTTTCCGCTGTAGCTGTTGTGACAGGTATGGTTAAATAAAGCTGCAAAGCTGTAATTAAGTCTGGGAGGCAACTCATAAGGCAGCTGTTTTCTTCAACCAGTAAATTCATCATTTCTCGAATGCTTTTCTTGTGTACAATTTCTTTGGCCATCAGAGCTTTGAAGGATATTACTTGGTCAGGCAGTGATGTGGAAAGGTCACCAGGATACATATTTACCAGAGCCTTACTTTTCTTCACTATTGTCTCTTGTGAGAAGTTTACTAAATTCTGAGGCGTCAGGAATGAAAACCTATCAACAATGCAACGCAATCCTTCGAATCTCATTTGTAGCTGACCATACAATATCTAGTGTTGCATTGAAAACTTTTACTTCAAATGATTTCACTGGGTCGTCAATTCTATGGTCAACTGATAATTCAACAAAGAAGCGTTTTACAACTCGTTTACGCTTATTTTTCATGTTACAAGTTATGTCCCATGACTGGGCCAACTGTTTAGCACCAGAAAGAAAGCCGGCAAAGTCCTTTCTTAAAACTTTTAACTCATCACAAGCGCGGCTTAGAAACTGCCACGCTCTGCCTAGGTCAACAGTTGACCTCTGTAGTGCTTTTGAAGTTATATTTACATTCTCTAAAATCTTAGTTTCAAGGCAGAGCACAAGAATAAATTCAAAGTTTTCCAGGTGGTTTCTAATTGCTAATGCTTCTTCTGCCTCGGGTTTTTTTGAGCTGTACAGAATAATTTCTGTCAAACACTTAAACACATTTTTGAAATCATTTCTTAAAGCTAACAGACAGTCGTGTCTAGAAGACCACCTTGTTGGACATAGCTTTTTTAAAGTTAGATTTTTGGCAGAACTGTCTTCTTTAACGGCAGTGTTAAGTTCTTGCCATCTATGTAAGCTTTCACTGAAAAACACATAAGTTTTCTGAACTATGTCATAAAATTGTCTTATTTCAGAAATATTTGATACTGAATCATTGATCACCAAGTTCAGGTTATGTGCAGCACAGTGTACGTAATCCGCGTTTGGGACTATATCCATAATTCTTTTCTGTAACCCAGAGTATTTCCCGCTCATTGTTGCTGCACCGTCATAACCTTGACCTCTACACTTTCTAATGCCAATTTCATTTGTTTTCAAAAAGTCTAAAATCTTACTTTGAAACCCCTCACTGTTGGGATCCTTTATTTCTTGAAATCCCAAAAAGGACTCACTAATCACAGTTTTATAATTGCCAGGAGATTCTTCTACTATGTTAATGTATCTGATTACAACACTCATTTGGTCAATCTTAGAAATGTCTTGTGTGCTATCAACAATTATAGAAAAAAAGGAGACGAGTGAATCTGTTTTAGTAAGGCAGTCAATACTGATTTTCCTAGCAAGTTAATGATTTCATTTTGAATGTCATGGTGGAGGTATTTTGATCTGGTTTTTTCATTTTCTAAGTGTGCACTAAGGAGAGAATCGTAGCGAGAAACTAAAGATAGTATGTTCAAAAAATTTCCACTTTCAGGATTTACTTCATGTAATGATTCTCTATGGCCACGAAACGGCAATGAACACAGTGCCATGGTTCGAATGACATCCACAATCCGTATGAAAATATCTTTCCATTTTTTCCGCTCATCGGAAATTTGATCAGCTACCGTTTTACTCTTTTTCCAAGTGGCATACGTGAGACAAGATTGTAAATGAGCATTGCTACTTTCATGAACTTTAATTTTTTTACTAAGACCTTTCCAATCTCTAATATCGCCTTCACGCCAGCTTTGGGCATCAGCACTTTGGCTGAAAAGCCAACATGGTAAACAATAGAATTCATCTAGATTACGAGAGTAATAAAGCCAAAACCTGTGAACAATTTGGCCTGCTGCAGTTTTGAAAGAATAAATGCTGTACTGAAAGACCGCTTAGAAACGGAATCCTTCGGGAAAGGACCCTTTGGTTGACAAGGTTCACTTAACGTTATTAACTTTTTCACTTCGTCTGTCATTGTAGCTTGATTTTTATAGAATGCAATATCTGTCTCAAAACTTTGGCAGTTTGGATCGGAAGGGCCTGCTAAACTAGTTTTATTTGCGTGATTACTTACAACTTCAGTTGGTTCAAACTGATTTTCTGGTCCAGGTATGTCTTCGGACTGGCGAACACATTGAATGCCTAGCAGTTGTTCTTCTTGTTCATGTTGCAGTTGCTTATTTGTTTCCGTAGTTGTATCACTTGTATCCGACGGACTAATGTTTAAATCAGGTTTATTGTCACTGTCACAATCAACTTCAAGTCCGGTTTTTGTTTCTTTTTCAGTACTTGCACTTGGCCCGGGTTTGGGTTGTTAAATATCACATTTTGATGATTTTTTAAAAACTGGCCGAGTTTTGAAAGTTTACTTTTAGATTCTTCTCGTTGTTTTTACAGTTTCCTTTTCTTAGCATCACTTAAATATTCACGCTTACTTTCCATTTTATAAACTCTGTCTCTAACACTCTAACTCTACACAAAATACAAAAACTAAAATCAAATGTTAAGTCATTAAACTTAAACGGCACTAAATTACGAAATGAATGCAATACAGTACTATCGCGCAGGAGATGCGACGCACTACTGAGTACTGAACTACATTGTGTTGTGTTTGTTTACGTCTCCTCAGTGCCGAGTGACTCATCGCACCGGACGTATGGGCACCACAAGAGATAAGATAAGATTCGCTTACAAACTACAAACAGTAATGTCATTTCGGAAAACGTAGTTTTTTTCATGTCTATACACTTAAATAAAACGTATATTTCGTATTTTAAATACAAATTTGCCGGTAGTCGGATTCCATTAAAACTTTTTTTCCTATTATAGCTCGTTTCATATTTTTTTCTAGGGACCCGGAGCCCCCCGCGCCGCGGGGTCCTTATCGCCGCCACTGGTTTGAAGCTACGTCCTGTCTTGCCTACGTAGAATTTGTTGCAATTTGAGCAATTTAGTTTGTAAACACCATGTAGATCGAATTTGTTTTGTGCTTTGTGTGTGTGTTTTGATAGTGTGTGTTCTGTTTTGTTAGTAGTTTTGTAAGCGATTCTGTATCCTGCTTTTTTGAATTTGTGGGCTATTTTTTCAGTTTGTTTGTTGATGTATGTTAGTGTTATGAGTTTGTTGTTTTCTGTCTTTGTCTGTTGTTTGGTTTGTGTTTTGTGTAGGAGTTTATCGACTATTGTTCTGTCGTATCCGTTAGATTCTGCTAGATATTTTATCGTGTTTAGTTCGTCTTTGTAGTCTTTTTCATCTAGGGGGATGTTGTTAAGTCTATGTCTCATGGTTCTGAATGCAGCTAGTTTGTGTTGTATTGGGTGATTGGAGGAGTTGTGTATTAGTGTGTCAGTTATAGTCGGTTTTCTGTATATACTGAATTTGTGCCTGCGTTCAAGTTTTGTGATGGAGAGGTCTAAGAAGTTTATTGTGTTTTTGTGTTTCTTATTCGGCAGTAAAGGTTATGTTTTTATGTATATTGTTTATGTGCGTTAGTAACTGTTCACATTGTCTTTTGTTTCCTCTGTATAGTGTTAGAATGTCATCAACGTATCAGTGCCAATATAGTATTTTATGTGAGTGTCTGTCATTGTTTGTGAGGATTTTTGTTTTTTCTAAGTGTTGGAGGAAGACTTCTGCTAGAATGCTGGATATGGGGAACCCAATGGGTAGACCATCATTCTGTGTGTAAAATTTATTGTTATATGTAAAGTAGTTTTGTTTTGTGATAATGTTCAGAGTTTCTGTTATTTCGTTGATAAGTTCGTCTGGTGTGTTGTTCTGTTTGAGTTTGTTTTGTAGGGTGGTGATTGTTTCAGAGATGGGGATGTTTGTGTACAGGTTTTTAATGTTAAAGGAGGCTAACGTGGCATTATGGGGGATGTGCATGTCTTTTATTTTTGTTACTAGGTCTGTGTTGTTTTTTACTGCAATGTTGTTGTCTAGTTGTGTGTGTTGTCTGATAATTTTGTCTAGATGTTTTGCGAGTTTGTATGCAGGGGCATTACGGTAATTGATAATGGGGCGGATCGGAATTTCTTCTTTATGGATTTTGGGAAGCGCTTGGAGGGTAGGGGCTGATGGTCGGATTTGTTTCATGAGGGGCTTTTGTTTGTGTGTCATTATGTGTTTTGCTTTGTTGATTAGTTGTTTTACTGTGTTTTGGTATCTGTCGGTGGGGTCGTGTTTTAGTTCTGTGATGTTGTTCTGTTCCATGAAGTTTTGTACTTTGTTGTGTAGATTGTCTGTGGAGATGATTAAAGTCGTGTTGCCTTTGTCTGCTTTTACAAATGTGATGTTGTGTTTGTGTGCCTTTTCCCTCAGTTTGATGGCTGTGTGTATTTCTGAGTTGTGGTTCATGTTGTCTGGTGTCTTATGTGCTCCTATTACGACGGGTAAGTCAAAAAGTAAAGGCAAATTTTTAAAAAGGAACTTTTTATTGTGAAAACAAGGTGACAAGTAACATCATTTCTCTACATAATCTCTCTCAACTTCTATGCACTTGGTTCATCTCTTGACAAGCTTCGTAATTCCGTCCTGGAAGAAGATTTGTGGCATCGTGCACAGCCACTCGCGCACCGCCTCCACAACCTCGTCATCCGACGAAAACTTGGATTCACGCAGGTGCTCCTTAATCGGACCACAAAGGTGAAAATCACTTGGAGCTAGGTCAGGACTGTACGGCGGATGCTCCAGCAGCTCAAAACAACCAAGATCTTGAATGCACTGGATCGTTTTCCCCGCAGTATGAGGACGGGCATTGTCCTGAAGCAAAAGCACACCTTTTGAAAGTTTTCCTCGCCTCTTTGTTTTGATTTTGGGTTTCAGATCTCGCAGTAGCTCACAGTAGCTGTCACTATTCACTGTTTGACCTTTAGGAGTGTAATGAATTAGAAGTGGACCTTTCATATCCCAAAACACTGTCATCATCAACTTTCCTGCAGAAACTTGTCTTTTGAACTTTTTTGCTGTAGGCGAGGATGGACGTTTCCACACCATACTCTGCCGCTTACTCTGTGGTTCGAAGTGATGGACCCACGTCTCATCAACGGTTACTATTCGACTGAGAAACTCTTCTCTTTCCTCTTCTAAACGCCTTAAATGTGATTTCGAAATTTCCAAACTTTCTGTTTGTGCTGGTCTGTCAGTCGATGTGGTACCCAACGAGCACACACTTTGCGATAATTTAGTGATTCGTGGATGATTGCAACTGCTGAACCGTGGCTAATGTTCAACGCATGGCAATATCATCAATTTTGACACGACGATCATCATGAATCATTCGCTCAACTGTCTCGATGTTCTTGTCCGTCTTCGAAGTGGATGGCCTACCTGAACGCTCTTCATCGCAGATAGATACACGACCATTTTTAAAGCGATTTATCCACTCATAAATTTTGCGTTCACTAAGACAGCTCTCATCGTACTGCTGCTGCATTCTGCGAATAATCTCCGCAGGTTTAGTCCCTTCAGAGTGCAGAAAACGTACCACTCCCCTCATTTCTTCCTTGGTGCACACGGACAACGGGGCACTCATAATAAAATGCCCTGAAATCACTACGAATGGAGCTGAGCACTGAAACAACACAGCTAAAGAACAAAAAAACTTTGAGGTTATGATATGTCATTGTTCGGTCAGTGCTGCCATCCATTGGAGCAGGGAAAATAAAATTTGCCTTTACTTTTTGACTTACCCTGTATATTGTTTACGTTATATCTTAGTGTGTCTTGATGTTCTGGTGCTGTGTTTTGTATATTTGTTTCAGTGTCAACTATGAGTTTTGTTAGTGTTTGGTTGTTTTGTTTGTAATGTATGTTATGTTTTAGGCTTTTATCAAGGAGTGTTTGTTCGTTTTTAGTGATTGTGACGTTCGTGAGGTGCACCGAGAGAAGAGCAAGACCAGTCAGTCTGTTCTGATTAGTTGTCTTCCTTAAGTAACTTCTTAAATATTTCAGAATAGAAAAAGAGCTCTCAGGGGGTAGCTATAGAAACTGGGAGTGTTGTGAAAATGTGAAGTAACTTTTTCGTATCGAGGAAAAATATGGGGTTGCATGAAATGAGTGCATTCAGTGCATTGTGTGGTTTTAAACTCGGGTCTTCTTTTATCCGCTTTTCCTTCCACACGCCGAATTCTGTAACAAATCTAGGTGGCTCAGGTAACAATTTCTTATAAAATTCCGCTAGTGGTGTTATATCTTCTGTATTTGTATTTATACATTTTGCCGGTATTATTTTTTTCTATTGAAACTATTAGGATTTCATGAGATTTAAGGTTAACAGTAACATGGTTCAGTAAATGCAAGAACATGCTTCTACTGTAGCATTCTTCTGAGTGTCAGCAGGCGCGTTGTCGCGATGTTTCATGGAAGAGTTGTTCCTTAGTTTTGTTACTGTAACAGAAACCTCTTCCGCGAGTTTTGATGCATTACAGAATACTTCTGCAAATTTCCAAATTGTAAGCATATTTCTGTACAAAATCTTCAAATATAACCAACAAATTACTTGAGTGTTCCAGTACTGCTGCAAGGTCACAATTAATGCTTTGAAGTGGTTTACAAAGAGGAAGGTTAAAGGAGAACACCTTGTCAAGAGATAACAAGGAAATTATAAACGTACTTTGAGTTATGGTGCATAAAAATTGATGGGCCTGCTGAGATGGGTCTCTGTTGACAGATCCTTCTAGTTCTTATACAGCGTAAACAATAGCTACATAAACTTCCTTTGAGCGCAGCTCATGTTTGTACACCCAACTTGTTTCGCACATAGATAACAGAGTGATGTGTAGTAGTGCCGGCACAAATCTCTACTAGAGTTCTTCAGACTATTGTTTTTTGAATTTCTAAAGAATGTTCCCACCAATTGTATTATACCTAAACAATTTCTGACCGTTTGGGTAGAACACGAATATGCCAGAGCAAGATTTAGGGAATTCTCGAACCGTTAGGTCAATGGCAGGCACAAACATAAGAAAGTCCTCACGGATCTTGGGTTCTTCTGATTCCACATAACGGACGCACAACGACAGTTGCTCTATTCCTGCAATATCGGCAAGAACGGCAAAACACTTTGACCTGTTTACTCTTCCAACAGTCTGTTCACTTAAACTGTTACCGCAGATCTCAACAATCTGATTTTGAATGGTGGGACTTGCAAACTGCTCACTCCTAGGACCACTTTTAAGGTGTTTTTCTAAAACCAAGTCACCATTTTGTGTACGATATCTCAAAAGAGCTCGAAAGTTACCGTCATTAATCTAAATTTCCGGTGACATAACATTACCAGGGTCGTGTTTTCCACAAAGAGCTAATTCTTGCCTATCACAGAGAATCACAGTATGCACTATTGATCTTAGAAAGCTGGTGAACCACAGATTGCCGTTTTGCGTCTGCTACTTTCAAAAAGTTAACAGCGCATTCAACACTTTTTTTATGGTAAGATGTCTTTGCACGATTGGTTAAATCTTCCAAGGTATTCTTCCAGTTGGTATGGGGGCGGGTTACCAGAAGTCCAAGATGCTGATGACTACCTTTACCGGCAGTGTACCAAGAGAGAAGAACACAACACCTACAGAAAACTCCTTAGAGATGTTCTGAATATACCAGTAAGGAGAATTTGAGAAACCACGATTTTTGAAACCGAAGATTTCTTTTTGAATGCACCGGGAATACTTAATTTTCTGGTGGAAACCATGCAGATTTCAGTAAACTTTCTTTCTAAAAGACGTCTATACCACCCGACGAGCTTATCTGTAGATACCGCCCGATATCCCAATCATTACTACTACTTTCGCAGTTAGTAACCATATGTGCCACAACAGGATTGTCTTGAAAGTTCTGGGTACGAATCGGATTTGAACCACTAACTTCCGATCTCTCCCTTTTCTGCACGAAATTAAACAGCGACAATTGATTTTCTCCGGATTGTTTTCATTTCGACAGACCTGTTATTTAGACTCTAACTGTAATTGTTATTTGAGGCACTGACCCGTGATACACACACTTAGGAAAACACTGACAGTTTAAGGAAGTATTCTCTTTAATTAAATGCGGTTGAAAGTCGTATGAAAAACGCATTCAACTATGACCCTTTCTGACAGGCAGACATAACACTGCGAGAATACACGATACTGTGACGATTTAAATTGTAACAATAATCGTAAAATAAAAAAAATTTAAAAATTAAGTTTGCGAGCGATTAAGCCATTTTAAATCTCACTATAATACCTAAAACCCCTGTATGTACTCAGTATGAGAATGTGAAGCAATTAAGAGGTCCCAAGAAACACTAATAAAAAGGGAAAATTGTAAAAAGTTATTATTGTCATATTTAACCCTTTGCTTGTTATCATGCGGTGACCTGTTAATTCCGGACTCGACGTGTCTACCGAGTCGTCTGTAATTTAGAATAAGATAAAAACCCTAATGTTAATAATTAAAAATCTGAAGACACAAATAGTCGTTAAAATAACTCACTTAAATTATATTTGTTTATTAAGGCATAGTTTTTGTAATTAAAAAATGTTATCTTATATAAAGATAGGGACTATATTCTCGCGGAGTAGTTGCCCCTCTCCCTTTTGTTAAGTACCAGTCGAAGCGAGCAGAAAAACGCTCTCTCGCTATGTTGACTTCACGGAGTGCAGACGTACGAGCGAAAGCTCTGACAAAATGTTGCTAATTTATTTGTTTTAATTTAAATATAGTATACTAGATACTACTGCTAAAAGCGTGTGTCATGTACCAATAAGTATAAATATGTGATAACAAGAAGACATAATATGTAACACAAAAGACAGAAATAGTGTTAAACAAGATGAAGACTCTCTTCAAGAAGTAACTACATTTTCAACATCATTCCTGAAGATGTGATCTACAGGAACTTCATAGAGACACGTATACCAGGCATAAGACGCTGTTTAGGACATCTGAGAATCTACAATCCATACACCAAAGAAGCTCCAATCTTCTCTGTGAACATCCGAGCTTTTCTTGACAAAAACGCGACCCGGATGATGACGCCGACTACAAGGACTCCCAAGACGGACACCCCCAGGACGAGGTTTCTACCCATTGTAAAGGTGACTCGATAGCATGTCTATCGAGGGTTAATAATATATGTTACACTACACACTTCTAAAAGAGACTTTTCAAAGACGATTAATCTTATGTAAACATTAAAAGAGAAAATCTAAGTATTTACTGTAAAAATTTAATTATCATACGTTGTAACGCTTTAACTGTTAATGTAACTTATTATCGTTCCAAGTATTAGTACCATTCTTCAAATGGTTAAAGAAGTCTTGCAAGCTAATATAATGAATTGAAAATAATTAGAAGTCTTCACTATAAATATACAGAAAGTTAACTCGGATCCGAGGTATAGCGATATAGAATCAATTTGATCCCAAAGTATTATGAAAGCATTTAAATATTTTAGTTTAATTAATGATGTCATGGGATCTGTCAGTAACAGTTGTTAAATAAAGAGAAGTCGTCTTGTTACACATAAAAATGAGTGCGTAAATCAGTAAAATACCTTCCCTTGTTTCCTTACACAGATAGTAAGTAATTTGTTCAGTTAATTTGATTTGAACACAGTTCGTTACAACGTAGGCAGCCCATGTAATTGGCAGAGGTCAGTTAAGATGGGTTCCCTGAATTTGTAACGCGGGAAACGTTACAAAATTGCGCCACTCTGCTTATTTTTATAAAAGGGATTGTGTTGTTGTTATCTTGTAAGAGTAATTGTGTACAGAGTGTCACAAACAAAATTGCGCCACTCTTCTTAATTTGTTAGTAAATTAAATAACTCACTGAATGCCGTGAATTATTTATCATTCAGTTATTGATCTATGCACTCAGAGAATGTAATTAATGTAACTTTAATTTTCAAAACATATCTCATATCTTACGTATCTCAAAACATACGTAAATGATAGTCAGTATAAGTTGAAATATCATTGTATGAAGATATATGCATGTACCTACTTGCATACATGACTTGTAATGTTTGGTCAACTGATCAGTCTTTAACAGGTTTGTTGTATGACAATCCAAGACCTGTTGTTTCTTGAATACTCCTGCATAGTATATGTTAGAGATACACGAACATATGTCTGTTGTCAAAAAAAAAATTTGTTAATAATAATGCTCCTGTGTAATGTAGACCCAGTTAATTACGTGGAAAGAATTTCGTAATTTGAAATTGTGAACAAAATAAATAATTAATTTAATTGGGGAAAGATCATGAATGAATAAAGTCAAACTGTTATAAAGCGTAATAGTAGTGTAAGTGAATGCTTGCCTTGTTGAATAAGATTCACCCTATGCGTGCCAGCTTGCTCCCCTTCCGCCAGTTCTGACCTGTTCAGGAAGTAATCGGTGGCATTGTGTAGATAACAATACGTAAGAGTAAAACCCCCCATTCTCACTGTCACACTGACCCTACCCTTGTTTACTAAATAAAGAGGGTGAACTACATTCCAGAAAACAGCTAATCGGCTATTTAACCTTGAAAAATATGTGTGTGGAATTTCTGTCTCTCCCTTAGAAGAGAAATTGTTCTTTCCTAATTTGTGCAAATTAATTACTTAAGAATTTATCCTATATATGTGTAATATATGTGTAGTGTTGTAGAATTAATTTTAAGTACGTTTTAATGTGTTAGAACTTAGATAAAAAAAAATGGCCCAATTCAATCCGGATTTGTTGTTAAAAGACGAGCTGTCTTACGAAGCTCTTTTGCGTGGACTACCCCATGCGAATGTAACAGTCGCGGAATTACGTAGGTCAATTCGCGAATGTGGATTTGATACACCCGTGCAATTAAATTACCTAAGCGAACTCGATTATGAAAGCGAGAAAGGAATTTGTAATGCCAAGTATAGTGAGCTTACCTTATTGTCTCAAACCCTCCAGGACGAGAAATCTCCGGCGATAATTTTGCGGACTACCCAGAGAGTAGAGCATTTAACCCGGCGAATGAAAAATTTGTTGACCTGGCCTAATCTCACGGAAGTTCCTCTTGAAGTACAAAACCTAGCTGACGAAGCTCTACGCCGCTTACCCTCAATTATTAACGATTTAAGAAGAAGATCCGACTCCTTCAGGATGGACGAAATAGAGAAGTCCTTACAGAAATTACACATCTCCCCAGTACAATCACCTACTACTGATTTACCTCCGCCTAACACTGATCGGAACTCACCCGCCGTATCGCAAGTGCCAGCGAACCAAGAGCAAAATACTGATAAAGATTTAAATGCCTCTCCTCCCGAGCATTTTCAGTTTCGTCCCGGAAATCATGAATTGACCACCTCTAATGAATCAAATCGTTCTCATAAAGGAATGACAACTATGAACTATAACGCAGACCTATACGGTAAAATGACTCATCCAGTGGAGAAAATCTTAACAGAAATCCCTTACACAGATGGATTAAATGTCTCCAAACTACTAACTTTCATTAGCTATCTCCTGCAGATAAAAGATCTACAGCAGCTGAATGACTGGCAAATATTGCAAGTTCTGTTACCAAAATGTAAACCCCCGTTAAAGAATCGTGTCCTAGAAGCCCTAACCTCTACATTTCCAGTAGAAGAACTACATAGCTCTATAATAAAATACTTTATTCCCACGGGCATTTATGAGGAAATAAAAAGAAAGACTGTGCTCCGAGTACAAGGAAATCAGGAGAGATTAGCTCATTACATCTCTGACATCAGGGAGTCATCTCGACTACTACGTGTAGACTGGAATGAGACACAACTGGTCGACACCATTTTAATAGGACTGTCACCTGAAGAAAGATCTCGTCTATCGTTGATAAATAGACCCAATACAATTGCTGATTTAGAACAGTGCAGTATCTATTTTTCAAATGTATGGTACTCCGATCAAAATCGACAAGCAATGAAACCCGCTGGAACTAATAGAAATGAATTGCGAGCACTAGTGCCTGATGTAACAACCTCGCATGAAAGGCAAGTTTTTAGTAGACCTCACCATGTGCGCAAAGCTGGTAAGTTAAGTGTAACACCATATAAAGCGGAAACAAAGTACCCACCTCGCAGTAAACCCATCAGTTATAATTGTGGCAAATATGGACACATAAGAAAAGACTGCAAGAGTCAGCCATTGGAACGGAAACACCCAACTCCAAAAAACATGTAAGGCAGGGAGACCCGAAATCCTGTGTCTTCCGCAGCTACTCAAAATCTGGTGAACGCAAGGAAACTTATAATAAAAAAAAAATAATAATAATAAAATATTTTATAATCAACGTGGAAGGAAAAGAAGTTCGAAAGAAATCGATCCCTATGTGAGAGAATTTCGTGAAAAATGTAACGCGATTAAAAAATGTAACTGGACTAAAAATCTATTACCATTAATACGAGTTGACTTAGGCGTTACCTCCACCATCGCTTTAATTGATTCGGGATCTAGTAGAACTTTAATCAGCCAAGAATTAGCGGACAAATTAGCGAAACACCATCTAGTAAAACGGAATCAACCGGTGAATATAAAGTGTGCTACCGCCGATAAACGTAATATAATCATAAACCTGAGCATTACCGTTAAGGTTAAAATCAAGAACCTGACCTGGATGTTTACAATGTTAGTATGTAAGGAATTAGGACCTGATTTAATATTAGGTGCAGACTTTATTAGTAAAACAGGAATGATTCTTGACATCTATGAGCAAGGATATTATTTCCGATTTGACCGTACACGGAAATTTAAATTTGATTGTAATAAAAAAATAAAGAAAAAGAGTTGTTCATCTACTGCACATGTTATACACCAAGACTCAGATTTATCTCATCTAGAAAGAAGAGATAGAGTGAGAATACGGAAATTAATAAAAGAATTTTCCTCAGTTCTTACACCTAAACTAGGACTCACTAACCTAATAGAGTATAAAATTAATCTGAGCGATCAGAAAGTAATACGCCTACCTCCGTACAAGTTGTCGCCTCCCAAGATGGAAGTGATGCGAAACCATATCAACAAGTTGTTGGAGCAAGGAGTCATTGAACCCTCTACGTCCCCATATTCTTCACCCTCCTTTTTAGTACCAAAAGGTCAAGATAAACACAGACTAGTTGTGGACTATAGGCAATTAAACAAAAGAATAGAATTTGAATCAATCCCTCTTCCAGACATCCATAGTGCATTTCATTATTTTACTAAAGCTATGGTCTTTACGGTAATGGATCTGAATCAAGCTTTTCACCAAATACCCCTTTCTGAAGAATCAAAACGTCTAACCGCGTTTGCAGTTCCTTTTAATTTGTACCAATTTACTAGAGTACCCTTTGGAATATCTCAAGGAAGTTCCGTATGTAGTAGACTATTAGAAAGGATATTTCACGATATTAAATTTAAATATGTGTACCACTATTTGGACGACATCGTTATATACAGCGAATCTATGGAACTACATCTTAAACATCTACGCGAAGTGTTATCTCGGTTACTAAGAGCAGGATTAACTGTTAACCCAAAGAAGGTAAGTTTTGCCGTCCCACAGTTTTCATTCTTAGGTCACATCGTGAAAGCGTATGGAAAGGTAAGCATTGACCCCGAACGAACCCGCGCTATTAGAGAATTTTCACCCCCACGAGATGCAAAAGGTATAGCCCGATTTTTGGGAATGGTAAATTATTTCCACAAATATATTCCCCATCTTGCCGAAATAGCAGCACCTCTAAACTACTTACGAAAGAAGGGAACGAAGTTTGAATGGAGCTCACTACATCAAAACGCGTTTGAGCAACTTAAAGAGAATATTATATCCCCTCCAGTTTTGCAACTAGCGGATTTCACGAAACCTTTCGTAGTGCAGACCAACAGTTCCAGTGTAGCGTTAGGTGCAGTGATATATCAAGAGATAGATAACTGTAGACTACCTATTAGTTATGCATCGCGAACACTGAGCGACCAAGAAAGAAAGTATTCCGCATATGAATTGGAATGTTTAGCAATTGTTTTTGCATTCGAAAAGTTTAAACCCTTCCTAGAACACAAAGAATTCCTTTTGGAAACTGACAATCAGGCGTTATCTTGGTTATTGAATCACCCTAAACAGTTAGGACGTATTGGAAGATGGATATTGAAGTTAAACTGCTACAAATTCAGAGTGCAGCATATAAAAGGTACTCAAAACGTAGTCGCTGATACCCTGTCCCGTATGTTCCAGTCGCCCACTAAAACTCCCGAAAACAAGGAGAATCCGGAAATAGCACTTGCTAACGCCGTAATTACTGAGTTCCCCCTTGCTTTTACAAACATTGCATTGTATCAACAACAAGACCCCTCACTGAAGCCTATTATAGAACAACTTACGCAAGGTATTAAATCCGAGAAGTACGTATTGAGTAAAAATGTACTGTGTCACAAGATAAGAAGCGGAAAGGAATTAAGAATAATAGCCCCTGATGTAATTAAGCCCATGCTGATGGAATACTTCCATTCATCTACCATAGGAGCCCATATGGGAATCAATAAGACAATACATCGTGTTCGAAAGGAATATCATTGGAACAATATGAACAGTGAAATAGCCAACTTCGTAAAGAAATGTACATTATGTGCCCTCAGTAAACCAGCCAGAAATACTCAAGTAAGCCAACTGATTTCAGAAATCCCTAAGACCCCTTTTTCTAAACTTTATCTAGACTTTTCAGGTCCATATATACGATCCAAATCAGGTAATACAATGTTACTCATCTGTGTAGATTCGTTCACTAAATTTGTTTGGATGTATCACATGCGACGAGCATTAGCGTCGACGACTGTAAAAATTTTACAGGAAAGATTATTTAAAGACTACGGTACTCCTGTACGTATAGTATCTGATAATGGTCCACAGTTTAAAGCGAAAGAATTTAGGAATATGTGTTTCAAGTTAGGGATAGACCATATAACCACTACAGAGTATCGACCGCAAGGCAATATTGCTGAAAGGTATCTACAAAACCTCAAATCTGCGCTAATCGCCTATCATGCGAACGATCACACGTCGTGGGACCAAACCTATCCTGGATTCAATACGCTTTTAATTCAGCTTATCACGAAGGTCACAAGTCGACCCCGTTTGAGTTACTGTACAAATACCGACCAAACCACCCTTTGTCCACAAGATGGAATATACACGATCTGCTGCCTCCGCAAATAACGGATAAGCAGATAAAGCGAATATGGAATAAAGCCCGCTCTAATTTAAGAGCAAACTTAGAGAAATCCAGAAAATACCACGAGAAAGGTAATCATAACAATTCAATTAGGTACCAAGTAGGTGACTTAGTAATGTATAAAACTCACCCCACTAGTAGTGCGATTGATAAGACCACCTCTAAACTATCATACCGATGGTGTGGCCCTTACCAAATCCAGAAGTACCTAACTCCAGTTACAGTAGCCCTGTGCGAACCTGCGACTCGAAAATATGTCCGGAGAACGCATATTTCGCAGCTAAAATTGTATAAGAAGAAGAAACGAAATAGTATAACCCAGAATAGAAAAGGGAATACTAGGTAGTGAAGTAAATTATACTTCTGAAACCGTGGAAAATGTTAAACGTAGAGTTTGGAAATGAGGCCTGATCAACCTGAGATCCAGTTCTGCTAAGCATACATTAATGAGTACTCATTAACTAGATGAAAACTAATACTCATTAACTAGATGAGAACTAATACTCATTAACTAGATGAGTGAGCTAGTACTCAATGGAAACAAGATAGAATTCTAAATAGCAAAGATTTAGAAAATTACTCTACAGAGAGAGAGTAAGACAACCAAAAAAAAAACCGGTAGTAGATTTAAGTGATAGAGATAAGAAAGAGTTTTGTGTTTTATTGTGTAAATATTAAGTGTGAATAGTATGTAAAAAAAAAAGAGTAGTTAATAAGAATATATAAAAGTAGATTGTGTTGTGGAGAAGAAGCAAGTAGATATAACGCTAAACAATAACTATGTGAAGGAAATTACACACACTGACACCATTCATACTCCAAATCCCCAGTTGTAAAAAAAAAAAAAAAAAAAACCGTAATGTGCAAATTAAGCGGTGGAGTATGTGACGATTTAAATTGTAACAATAATCGTAAAATAAAAAAATTTAAAAATTAAGTTTGCGAGCGATTAAGCCATTTTAAATCTCACTATAATACCTAAAACCCCTGTATGTACTCAGTATGAGAATGTGAAGCAATTAAGAGGTCCCAAGAAACGCTAATAAAAAGGGAAAATTGTAAAAAGTTATTATTGTCATATTTAACCCTTTGCTTGTTATCATGCGGTGACCTGTTAATTCCGGACTCGACGTGTCTACCGAGTCGTCTGTAATTTAGAATAAGATAAAAACCCTAATGTTAATAATTAAAAATCTGAAGACACAAATAGTCGTTAAAATAACTCACTTAAATTATATTTGTTTATTAAGGCATAGTTTTTGTAATTAAAAAATGTTAACTTAAATAAAGATAGGGACTATATTCTCGCGGAGTAGTTGCCCCTCTCCCTTTTGTTAAGTACCAGTCGAAGCGAGCAGAAAAACGCTCTCTCGCTATGTTGACTTCACGGAGTGCAGACGTACGAGCGAAAGCTCTGACAAAATGTTGCTAATTTATTTGTTTTAATTTAAATATAGTATACTAGATACTACTGCTAAAAGCGTGTGTCATGTACCAATAAGTATAAATATGTGATAACAAGAAGACATAATATGTAACACAAAAGACAGAAATAGTGTTAAACAAGATGAAGACTCTCTTCAAGAAGTAACTACATTTTCAACATCATTCCTGAAGATGTGATCTACAGGAACTTCATAGAGTCACGTATACCAGGCATAAGACGCTGTTTAGGACATCTGAGAATCTACAATCCATACACCAAAGAAGCTCCAATCTTCTCTGTGAACATCCGAGCTTTTCTTGACAAAAACGCGACCCGGATGATGACGCCGACTACAAGGACTCCCAAGACGGACACCCCCAGGACGAGGTTTCTACATTCCATTGTAAAGGTGACTCGACAGCATGTCTATCGAGGGTTAATAATATATGTTACACTACACACTTCTAAAAGAGACTTTTCAAAGACGATTAATCTTATGTAAACATTAAAAGAGAAAATCTAAGTATTTACTGTAAAAATTTAATTATCATACGTTGTAACGCTTTAAATGTTAATGTAACTTATTATCGTTCCAAGTATTAGTACCATTCTTCAGATGGTTAAAGAAGTCTTGCAAGCTAATATAATGAATTGAAAATAATTAGAAGTTTTCACTATAAATATACAGAAAGTTAACTCGGATCCGAGGTATAGCGATATAGAATCAATTTGATCCCAAAGTATTATGAAAGCATTTAAATATTTTAGTTTAATTAATGATGTCATGGGATCTGTCAGTAACAGTTGTTAAATAAAGAGAAGTCGTCTTGTTACACATAAAAATGAGTGCGTAAATCAGTAAAATACCTTCCCTTGTTTCCTTACACAGATAGTAAGTAATTTGTTCAGTTAATTTGATTTGAATACAGTTCGTTACAACGTAGGCAGCCCATGTAATTGGCAGAGGTCAGTTAAGATGGGTTCCCTGAATTTGTAACGCGGGAATACGTTACAATACCTTTGGGTTCCTCTATAAATTTGAAGCGTACAAAACGATGGGGTTATACGTTTTAAGGAACAGCTTTCCCAAATCAATAAAGTGCACAGTGCTTGCAAAACTGTATCCACATAACCTAAACAGTAAACAATTGTTGAGTGACTTGAAAGACGCCAGACTTTTATTAAAAAGGCTAAAAGCTAACGGAGAACAATTGGAATTTTACACCTCTGGGACTGGACTGCTATAATACATTTCTTCAATGGGATTAGAAGCCTACAAAACACTAGCAACAGCTTTAAAAGTTTTTCATATTTTACCAGTGTCAGTGCCTTCTTGTGAAAGATCGTTTAGTAAACTTAAATTGATTAAATCGTACCTACAATTAACAATATCTCAAGACAAGGTATTAAATCGAGCGATACTTCCAATTGAAGTCGACATTGCTTCGTCTTTAGATACAGTGATTTAATAACCGACTTTGCAGCAATTAAGACTAGGAGTAAATTTTAAAATGTCTCGCTTTAAATATGTATTAAACATAAAAAATAAATGTTAAGTGTTAATTAATAGGACGGAACCATTAAAGTGTAATTATAAGTGATTTATTTTATTATTTTTAATGTAGCTCTTTGTTTAACTTTTTGTTACTTTAGGAAATTGTTTTGACGGTGCGTTTTAGACCTACAAGGAATCTGCATGTTTATTAGAACATTTTTATGTTATAAATTTTTTATATTACTACATTTTTAAAGTCTACATTTGTAGATAAATGTATACAAACTGAATACCGGTAATATTATAATATATAATTTCTTAATTTTGACTTAACAAATATTCTTAAGACGTTTGCTGGACGTACTTTCATACAAAAATCTACACATTTGCATTTATTAAGTACTTTGTTCACTGGATGGGCTTCATTTTTGTTCTTTTGTCTCCTTTTAATTGTGAGGCGAGGCGGCCGACAATCTCCTTGCCCCAGGCGCCAAATAGCCTAGCTACGCCACTGCCTACAAAGACTAACCGATTTTGAGGCTTTACGGTGTCAATTTAGGAAAAACATATAGCCTCCAGCTTCGAATTTTTGCCTAGGAAGAGAATATTTACGATTCCGGAGAAATTATTTACCGCAACCCGTTCTTCAAGGCACGCTCATAGATTTTTTTAACAACGGGGGAGGGGGGGTAGTTAGAAAACTTTTAGTGCTCAGTGTCGTTCAATCGTAAACTTGTCGACTCCAGTTAATTTTTAAATGAAATCCTCTCTCCTAGAAGAGGCTGTTCAGACGAACACATGTAATGAAATAACCCTCACAGTCAGTCATCAATCATTAATGTCAATAATCAGTACTCTCATCACATTATAATTAAGCAATATAATGACTACTATATAACATACATAAGAGATGCTGGTAATCAAGCTCTTTCTACTTCCAAATGAGTTTAGGAACGCTAATCAAGGTCTGTTTGCTAAAAAAAAGTTCCTAAATGTCTGATAATTAAAATCAGTTCACTTTTACAGTTTTAAATTATTTGTGGTTACAAATAATCAACATATTGCTGTTTATTTTGTTTATAAAAAAATGATAATTATTAAAAAGTATTACAAGTCGCCATTCCATTTACTGGTAGTTTCGAGGACACCGGCACATTGTCACAGAAGCTTTGTTGTTTGGTTAACATGTTTGCTGCTATCACAAACAAAACGCTTTTATCAGCAGAATATGTGAGTCCTTGTCGGGATTAGATAGGTGGTCCTATAATTGGTAGTCTCTATATGAATAACGGAGTAGCGTATGAGATAACATTTTGTCGCGGTGAGTTAAGCCCCGACACCTGTAACGCTCCGTTACACTTTTAACGCATCGACACACATTTTTATATACGATTTTTGTGCAGTCGTGTAACTTAATTAATTTACTATCGTCAGTGCATTTTCGCGTTATTTTGTACAAACATTTTTGCAGCGGGAAAGTTACGTATTTCGCAATATTTTATAAAAAATGAAATGAAACAAAGAAATTAAATAGACAGCCGCTGAACCGTTTGTATATTCCAGGATTCAGGTACAGATGGTTATATTACCGAATGAAATCTTAATTCTAACTAGCGTGTTCCACCTACTGTAGTATGAGTTTTCAATACTATTAGCACAGTGTGCCACTTTTCTTTTATTAATGGTTTCAGCCCATGTGCGTCTGAAACATGATATATAATATACGAGTGCGTCTTCGTATATAATATACGAGTAAAAATACATTTTTTTTCTTTAAATCTTATAAAACATGAACAAAATTTAGACAGATACGTTTCCGTTTAGATAATGTTTGTGTATTGTTATTCACACTACATCGACTAAACATCCGCCCATACTTTGATCATGCATCATCAATGGGATAAATTAGCTGAGATGAAAGTATATGGACTAACAAGTTCAAGTGATTAGGAGGCCAGGAAAACCATTTACAAATATCAGCGTGAATATAATCAAAACGCTAAATTTGTTAAAAAAGTATAACAAATTAGAGTGTCATAAACTACAATACTACGTGTTATGTAGTTAAGTAATGTATATACGTATAAAATTTGTTTTAATGGCAACTGGGAAAAGATTCAGTACTTAATAATTCCAATACAGTTTATACTAGTTGAAAATATATAATGTGTTTACTAAATCACTTACAAAATGAAACTTTAGAATTAGTTAGACTGAAACTCTTTTTCTCTGTTGGAATTATTTGAGGTTCTTACTACTCCATCAGATTCCCAAACAATTATTGAAAAATGTCTCTCATGCCCGGGACTCATCAAACAATACAGCCAACGTATGAAAAGTTGCGGTAACTCTGTTGAAAACGTTTGTGTGAAGGTAAAATGTATTCACTGGAACGAGACGTTCTACTGTACAAATACTAACCAATTTTGAGGCTTCAATTTAGGAAAAACATTAGGTTCTACCTACGAGTAAACAGAGTCCGGAAGGAAAATATTTAAGATTATTATAGCAGTCTCCTGGCTGTGTTCTTCTTTTGTGGTGCTGCATCCATTAGTAGAGGACAGCGATTCACTGGTGAATTCTTCTCAGTTTCCGGCAGTTCTTATTGGATCTTCGAAATTTAAACTGATCGACTACTACACAGCCGTGATAATTTCCGTGATATGGTGGAATATTTGTGTGCGTTTAATTAGACGTTTTCTACAGTCAACAGAGATCACTTGAGGCCGATCTGCCGACTGATGGTGTAAATTTACATAATACGTTCCAACAGTAAACATTGGATGGTTGTGACGATTTTAAAATAATGTTTAAATCGCACAAATAAAAAAAACTTGCTTTCAATATAAGTAAGAGTATTATCCACCCCTTACCTATGCCTAGATTCATGCAACAACGTGCAAATTGTCCCGTACCAACACGTTAAAAACGGTGTTATTTAGCTAATAATAATAATTACTTTAATTAAATAAAATACGTACTAAATAGATAAAGAAATTCATAATTCGTAACCAAAAGGTAAAACAATGTATTACGACTTAATTAGTAAATAATTAATATAACTTAAAAGAACGAACTATTTTCTTAGTGCGTAAAACCGCGCCAGCTACTGAACCCTTGCCGCTAAACATTGCAAGCATTCGCCCGATAGACACCGAGATGTAAGGATGTAGCTGCTGTGTTGCGAACATACACGTAGGTGTATACCGTTAAAAAATATTTAATCATGTTTATAATGAGTTCGAATTGACCTACGTAGTATAATAATAATAATAAAAACAAAATTATAATGTAGTGCGTGAAGCGACATGTAAAGAATAAAAAAGGAAAAGGAAACTTAGCCGACACATCTCTTAGCAAACTGTAAATGGTGAGAAATGTGAATTACCAGAATTTAGTGCTGATAAAATATGAACTGTAACCAAAAGTAAAATGTAAACTACCGACTCCGAAAGAAGATAACACAAACAGCAACCGGATGAACTTCTAGAACCAAAATCTAATCGTCTAGGAAGAGACTACCAGAAACAATCAACCTCATTTAACATCAAGAGGAACCGTGGATCACACCCTAGAAGAGGACTGAAGATGACCATCATGGACCCCACAGCATACACATTGTTATATTCAGGTGATATCAAAACATGTAAACTCTCCCCTTTTGTATGCACGCATCTCATTCAAAACCTCCTCTCGCTGACCTAACGGACAATCCTAGACACGAGTTTTTCCTGTTCTGAATTGTCCTACCTGTGTTACCACGCTATGCAATCAATGAGGCTCCCCAAAACAGCTGACCCTTTGTGCTATTATTAAAGCAATGAAACATCGTATATGAAATTTCTCTCTACTATACAATGGTATTAGCGTTTTGTTTTGACTAATTATATATGACAGTACAGAAAATTGAATTGTTGTGAGATAAGTTTATTTTGATTAATTAATATAAGAATCTATGTGTAATAAGAGATATATGTATGTGTTTAAATGAAGTCGAGCTTTACAAGTGTTTAAGCTGATATAAGATTTGTCGTACGTAATACTTCGTTTATTTAAACGACGTTATTAACAAAAATGGCTCAATTTAACCCTGACTTGTTGTTGAAAGACGAATTAAGCTATGAAGCATTATTGCGTGGTCTTCCATACTCAGATGTAACTGTCGCGGAACTTCGCAAAACGTTACATGAAAATAAACCGGACAAACCCTCATTATTAAATCGTTTAAGTGCTTTAGATTTTGAAAGCGAAAAGGAAACATGCTATAACAAGTATACAGAACTAACTTCGGTCGCACAAACCCTGCGTGATGAAAAATCCCCCGCAGTAATTTTACGCACCACCCAAAGAATCGAACATCTGACCCGACGTATCACCAATTTGTTGAATAGGCCCGGTGATAAAGTTACCCCACAGGATGTACAAAAATTCGCGGAGGAAGCATTACAACAATTACCCGAGATAATGCGCGAATTACGTCGAAGATCCGAATCGTTTAGATTAGAAGAGATTGAAGAAGCAATGATGAAACTAAATATTTCCCCTACCCAATCTCCTACTCAAGAACAGCAAACCGGTACTGTAAAGTTTCAGTTTCTGCAGGAATCCAATATTGATCCATTTAAAGAACGGTTAACTGATAGACAAGCAAATATCCAACCAGCAAACGTTACGCTATTCCCTAATGAACTAGAGAATATGTCTCGTACCTACGATTTACCTTCTTACTTGCCGACGAATCACTCTGCGGAAAAACCGAGAATGACGACTCCTTTTAATCTAACTACAGAGCTGTATGGAAAGATAACCCACCCTGTAGAACATATTTTGTCGGACATACCAATCACTGATGGGCTGAATATTACAAAGCTCCTAGATTTTCTCAAGCATCTTTTGCAATTAAAAGATCTGCGACAACTAAGAGATGACCAGATTTTACAAGTAATTTTACCTAAATGTAGATCTCCTTTAAAAGATCGTGTGTTAGAATCCCTAAGGCATAATCACCCAGTAGAAGAACTTCATACAACCCTAATAAGACATTTCATTCCCACCGGTATCTACGAAGAATTGAAGCGGAATCTAGTACTTCGTGTACAAGAAGCATACGAGAGATTAGCTCATTATATATCTGAAATAAGAGAATCTGCCTTATTGCTGCAAGTCAAATGGAGTGAACAACAGTTAGTAGACAATATCTTAGTCGGACTATCCCCCGAAGAGCGATCTCGCCTAGCACTCATGAAGCGACCAACCACTTTCACCGAACTAGAACTATGTTGTATACATTCGTCCAACGTCTGGTATTCTGACCAGCACAGACGCGTTTCTATGTCCCAGACTCAACACAGAGATTCATTCCGAACTCTACAAATTGGAACAGATACCCGAACCTACCGCGATAAGCGATTCGTAAGTACATATAAAACCCAAAGCTACCCCCATATTTCATACTCTAGATCAAAACCCCGACTACCTACTAGCGAAGTAAATGAGGAAAGAAGATGTTATAACTGTGGAAAGGCCGGACACATTAGCAAGGTGTGTAAACAAAAGCGCTACCAACAGAAAACCGACCAATCAAAAAACACGTGAAGCTGGAAGAAAGAAAATCCTACGTCTTCCGCAGCAACAGAAGAAAAGGTAAAAACAATAATAATCATAGAGTAAAAATACATAAAAATAAACGCATAGACCCTTACCTAACAAGATTTATTGAGAAATGCAACTCTATTGATGCATGTAAAACAAGTATCTGCCAACTACCCTACGTACAGATAGACCTTGGAGCAACAAATACCCTTGGTTTAATTGATTCCGGATCTACCCGTAGTATAATTAGTCAACAGTTAGCCACCGTATTAGCTAACCATAATCTGATTAAACGTAGCCAAAACGTGAACATAAAGTGTGCCACCGCAAATAAACAAAACCTAAAGATATCGCGCAGTATTACGGTGAAATTAAAAATAAAGAATTTTACTTGGTATATTCCCCTACTAGTAGCTGAAGTGTTAGGACAAAACTTAATACTAGGCGCTGATTTCATAAGTAAAACTGGCTTAATCCTTGATATGTATGCAAAACAATATTTCTTCAGATTTGATCGTACTCGAAAATATCAGTTCGACTGCGAGTCAAGTAACGACGTTAATTGTGAAACCTCAACTATTCAATCAGAGCATAAAGAGTCTAGTCTGAGTCATTTAAAAGGAAATGAGAGACTAAGAATTCAAAAGTTAATAAGGGAATTTTCTACAGTACTCACCCCCAAATTAGGATTAACCCATTTAATCGAATATAAAATAAATCTTAGTGACAACAAGGTAATACGACTTCACCCACACAAGTTATCACCGCCCAAGATGGAAATAATGAGAAACCACATTAACAAACTCCTTGATCAGCACGTCATTGAACCGTCAACTTCTCCATACTCATCACCTGCATTCCTAGTACCAAAAGGAACTGACAAACATAGACTAGTCGTGGATTATAGACAGCTAAATAAGAGTATAGAATTTGAATCGATACCACTGCCCGACATTCACAGCGCGTTTCACTATTTTACGAAAGCGAAAATATTCACCATAATGGATCTCAACCAAGCATTCCATAATCCCACTAGCTGAGGAATCAAAACATTTAACTGCTTTTGCTGTCCCATTTAATCTATATCAATTCACTAGAGTACCATTCAGTATATCACAAGGAAGTTCAGTATGTAGCAGACTGTTAGAAAAAATTTTTCATGATGTTAAATTTAAATTTGTATATCACTATCTTGATGATATAGTAGTATATAGTGAATCAATGGATCAAACATATTGATCACTTGCGTGAAGTATTAACCAGGTTAAAGAAAGCTGGACTAACGGTAAACCCGAGTAAAGTGAATTTCGCAGTAAAACAATTCTCCTTCTTAGGTCACATAGTATCAGCCGAAGGTAAGGTTAGCATCGATCCCGAACGTACACGCGCAATCCGAGAATTCTTACCGCCGAGAGACGCCAAAGGTGTAGCTCGATTTTTAGGTATGATTAATTATTTTCATAAGTACATACCCCACTTAGTGGATATAGCAGCCCCATTGAATGCTTTAAGAAAGAAAGGAGCGAAATTCGAGTGGACTACTCAACACAAGAAGCGTTTGAAACACTTAAAGAAAGCATTATATCCCCACCTGTATTGCAGTTAGCAGATTTCAGTAAACCATTTGTCGTACAGACCGATAGTTCGAGTGTAGCATTAGGAGCCGTAATATACCAGGAAATCAATAATACTAGACTCCCGATCAGCTATGCATCCCGTATATTGACCGACCAAGAAAGGAAGTTCTCAGCCTACGAACTTGAATGTTTAGCCGTAGTATTCGCCTTTGACAAATTCAAACCATTTTTGGAACATAAGGAATTTCTACTAGAAACCGACAATCAAGCTTTGTCATGGTTATTGAACTACCCAAAACAGTTAGGTCGTATCGGAAGATGGGTGTTAAGATTGAATTGCTACAAGTTCAAAGTACAACATATTCGTGGTACTCAAAATGTAGTAGCCGATACTCTATCCCGCATGTTCCACCTACCCGATACTAGATCTGGCGAAGAAAATGTTGAAACCCCTATCGTTAATACGCTAATTACTAACTTTCCCCTTGCATTTAAGGATATCGCATACCACCAACAACAAGATCCGAAATTGTGCAAAATAATAGAACAAATAGAAAAGGAAATTATTCTGACAAATATACCTTGAGTAAACGAGTACTTTGTTTTAAAAAGGCAAACGGAAGATTACTGAGAATAATCGCCCCGGAAATAATCAAACCTATGCTAATGGAATACTACCATTCATCGACCATTGGAGCTCATATGGGAATTAGGAAAACTATACATCGTATTCGCAAGGAATACCATTGGGAAACATGAACAGTGAAATAAAAACGTTCG
Source organism: Magicicada septendecula (assembly GCA_034769895.1). Lineage (NCBI taxonomy): Eukaryota > Metazoa > Arthropoda > Insecta > Hemiptera > Cicadidae > Magicicada > Magicicada septendecula. The sequence continues at coordinate 366,800,096 of CM068367.1, read as the reverse complement.
TGAAAGAATGCGAAATCTGTGCCCTGAGCAAGCCAGCAAGAATCAGTCAAGTAGGAAAATTAATCTCCGAAATACCCACAACTCCCTTCTCGAAGATATACATAGACTATTCTGGACCTTATCCCCGTTCTAAATCCGGAAATACTATGCTATTAATTTGTGTAGACTCCTTCACTAAATTCGTGTGGATGTATCCTATGCGACGTGCATTAGCATCTACGACAATAAAAATTCTACAAGAAAGACTATTTAAAGATTATGGTACGCCTTTAAACCTAATATCTGACAATGGACCTCAGTTTAAGTCGAAAGAATTTAACGACATGTGTTTTAAATTAGGGATAAATCATATTACAGTGACCGAGTACAGACCGCAAGGAAATCTAGCAGAAAGATACTTGCGTAACTTAAAATCAGCTCTAATATCTTATCACGCCAAAGACCAGACAACCTGGGATCAAAATGTATCGTGGATACAATTTGCGTTTAACTCAGCGTATCATGAAGGCCATAAATCAACACCATTTGATTTACTGTACAAATATAAACCCAACCATCCGTTAACCACGAAATGGAAAATCCATGAGTTATTGCCCCATGACATGAATACGAATAACGTAAGAAAAATATGGAACGAAGCTCGTGCAAATTTGAGAGCGAATTTACAAAAATCACGGAAATACCATGAGCGGAATAATAGGCAAATAGAATATAAGATAGGTGATTTAGTAATGTATAAAACGCATCCAATGAGTAAAGCCGTTGATAGGACCACTTCCAAACTATCGTACCGATGGTGTGGCCCCTACAAAATTCATAAATTCATCACCCCCGTTACTGTAGCTCTGTATGAACCCAACACAGAAAATTACGTTCGCAGAAGCCATCTGTCTCAAATTAAAAAATATTTTTCGTGTCAAAATACAGAAGCACGACTACGAGAAAGATAGCAAACAGAGAATACTATTTAAGTATTGAGAATAAAAATATGTTGTATAGACTTATATAGGAATACGATAAGATTTTGCAACATCATATATCGTAAATGAGTATAAACTCAAAACCCTCGTACGAATAATAGCGAGGCCTGATCAACCTTAGCTAATGTCCTGCGAGAATGATATAATAAATGAGAAGTCAGCTGACGATGAAGATGATGATGACGAGAAAGTAAAGAAATAATCCCTAGCGAAGTAAACTAAAAGTAATTCGATTGTGATTACAATACGGTATTATTATTAGTAACATACTCATGAGTATAACTCCGTAAAACGAGTGAAGAAATAAAAAAAAAAAACCGGTAGTAGATGTAAGAATTAAATATAAGGTAGATTTATGTTTTTGTGTATTTTATGTGTAATAGATGTATTAGAAGTTAAATAGTTTGTATAAGTTGTAAGATAATCAATTGATAGATAGAAATAATCGGAGACAGAGAAATTTCAGTATGAAATTCTGTGCCCAAATGTAATTGTGTTTATTAGATGTTAATTATTATCCCACCACCCCATTTTCATCGTTAAGTGGAGGAGGATGTGACGATTTTAAAATAATGTTTAAATCGCACAAATAAAAACTTGCTTTTAATATAAGTAAGAGTATTATCCACCCCTTACCTATGCCTAGATTCATGCAACAACGTGCAAATTGTCCCGTACCAACACGTTAAAAGAACGGTGTTATTTAGCTAATAATAATAATTACTTTAATTAAATAAAATACGTACTAAATAGATAAAGAAATTCATAATTCGTAACCAAAAGGTAAAATAATGTATTACGACTTAATTAGTAAATAATTAATATAACTTAAAAGAACGAACTATTTTCTTAGTGCGTAAAACCGCGCCAGCTACTGAACCCTTGCCGCTAAACATTGCAGGCATTCGCCCGATAGACACCGAGATGTAAGGATGTAGCTGCTGTGTTGCGAACATACACGTAGGTGTATACCGTTAAAAAATATTTAATCACGTTTATAATGAGTTCGAATTGACCTATGTAGTATAATAATAATAATAAAAACAAAATTATAATGTAGTGCGTGAAGCGACATGTAAAGAATAAAAAAGGAAAAGGAAACTTAGCCGACACATCTCTTAGCAAACTGTAAATGGTGAGAAATGTGAATTACCAGAATTTAGTGCTGATAAAATATGAACTGTAACCAAAAGTAAAATGTAAACTACCGACTCCGAAAGAAGATAACACAAACAGCAACCGGATGAACTTCTAGAACCAAAATCTAATCGTCTAGGAAGAGACTATCAGAAACAATCAACCTCATTTAACATCAAGAGGAACCGTGGATCACACCCTAGAAGAGGACTGAAGATGACCATCATGGACCCCACAGCATACACATTGTTATATTCAGGTGATATCAAAACGTAATATTTGTAACACTAATTCATTGTAAAACAACAAGACCAGTAACAAAAGAACAGTAAAGAACTTTTGATAATTTAAAGTTTAATATATATATATTTTTGTAATCACTGTAATGAAGTAGTAATGACATTACGATGTTTAGATTTAAATTAATTTTAAAATTTACAACCAAACTTATTCTTCTAATAATTTGGTTGAAGTTGTAATAAAAACATAACTAAGTTGAAACCCGGATCCGTGGTACTGAAAACAATACCTAGCTGAATGCTTTTGATATAAAAAGAATAAGAAGTAAATTTTCAAAATAATTAATGCAGAAATTTTAGAATCTGAGTTTTAAAAGTAAAGTAAAGAATGAGAGACATATATGTTAATAAAGAGATGTTTCTGCTAACACCCAACGAGTGAATAAATTTATACAATCCTTGCTTAATTCCTGAATAATAAAGTGTTATAATTTGTTAGGGATTAAGGATTACTAACAACGGCAGCTAGTTCAATTAATAGGTAACAAATTGAACTGGTTCCCGATATTTGTGATATCTTAACGAGGGAGACGTCACATGGTTAGTGTACAAACATGGATATGTAACTTTACAACAACCAGAAAGTGGAAAAAAAATTATTAAACACTATGTACGGTTTTAAACTGACAATCTCGGGCAGGTGCTTTCATGGTGAGACTTCATGAGGGATGAAATCTGTGTGTACACGGTAATCGTTGTGTGCGTGAGACTGGTACAAACTTGAAAATTATACGTCCGCAAAACGTTGCGTCTTTTGCGAAATTTGCAAAACTGGTTAATGTGATTTGAAAACGAAGTGTACGAACGGGTAGTGCACAAAGTTACGCGCCCCTGAACTCGCGGTGGTGCGAATTCGCGTGTGCATAAGTTGACAAAGTAATTATTTGCTTATTACTCCGTTAATCAAGTGACTGCGGCGTAATAAAATACACTCTGATATAGTGGAAAATGTTGCGATGTAAGAGAACAAATTCTGGATTTGCAGTGAGTGTTCTACGAGTGATGAAAATCTCCGAGTTATGCAAATATTTTCCTTATTTTTGAAAGTGATGCCAAATCTGTTAGGAAAATCCGGCACAGGACTGGAACTCTTTATCAACCTTGGACAGTAATGGAAGGCCGACTATATATAATCCATGTTTGGTAGATTATTCTCTATCTCTCTCACTTGTAATTAGATCATCATCATGTGTTTTGGGATTATGTACCACATGTCGTCGAGAGTTCTGACGAAGCTAGAACACACACATACTCGCGCGCGCGCGTAACCTTCAGGAGGATTACTGCAACACACATACCATCCGACAGCATCAGGTGACAGTGAACTGATTTTAAAAAAATAAAAAGACAATATAAAATAAAGTGACAGAATAAAGAATTTATAAAAAAGTAAATCTGGAAATAGTTCATATAAATTGTAAATATTATAGTTGATATAACAATTTTTTGAGAAAGTTTACAGGAAGATTTATAGAGCGTAAAATCGTTCATGATTTAAATAATTATTTGGATGCATGTTGTTTCTATTAGAACGCTTTTTATGGAAAAAATGGCAATTATATTTTTTTAAATATAGGCCTGTATCAATATGAGGTTTGTAATTAAATGTAATTTCTTAAGGTGATGACTTTTACATGTTTAATTATATACACGCACAATTATATTTTAATTTATTTTTGTTTTTTAAATAAAATTGCAACTCTACTAGCCCCAAGTTGTGGTGCCAAATGCAACTCTTATTTAATGTGCCCCTAGTTGTGGGTGTCATACTTTAAATTCTTATTGGTAGTTGTGAAATTAATAGTATGAAACTCATGTATTAATTGTTTACTCAGAAGTGATGAATACTAATTCTTTAATTTATTTGTTGGTGTTCATGAAAACTATTTCATGTAATAGTGTTGTAGAATCCATAAGGTTGATCTTTAATAAATGAAACAGGACACATTTATTAGTCTAACCAACACATTTATTACATTTATATTAACTGTCATTAATATCAGTTCTCTATGCCCTTTAACATATTATTATCATTAATTATTTAAACATGATTCTACCAATAAACAATTTATATGCTAATATCTCTATATCTCAGGGTTCATTTGATTTTGTATCTAAGCATGAATAACAGTTACATCTAGTTTTACGTATCTTATTACAAAATATATATTCCAAATGGATTCATTTCAAGATATGAATAAATATTCTTAATTGAAGTGATGTATTTATTTTAAAATATGCGTAGTTCGCTTTTGTATTCTAATCATATGACTTTAAGTTTTAATGTGTAATTAATACGTAAGTTCTTTTAGGACAGACAGGTGTATTGTAAAATAGTAATTAGTACATAAAAGTTTTACTGTTGGTACGAATATTCCTGTCTGCGGCGTGCTGATGTACTGTGATTCCATCTCCGGCTCCTTAGATCCGCTTAGTAGATGTAGATTCTCTCCCAGCTTCTTTGCATACAGTATCATTTGGATGAATCATAGTGTGGTTCGCTCTCGTAGTGATTGATTGATTAACACTTTTAATCACTTCACTTTAACTAAGTATATCCTGCTTCTTCCGATATTTACATTAGTATAAGTACTGTTCACTAGTTTACAACGGTTACTCTCGTTACGTAAGTTTACAGTTCGCAAACGACTAATTCCGTTTCAATAGTTTATGTCGTTAGCAACACATGATAAGATCCGATTTTGTTTTTACGAGTTATAAACTAATAAAAACTCTAGTTCTCACTCTTTCGATATTTAATTACGTTACACAAATTGTTCGTTCATTTTGACTCTACGAAAATTTAGAATAGATTTCTAAATTTCCACAAACTATTTACTTATGTTGACTCTACGGAAAATTTAAGTAAACTCTCTGAGCTTTCATCGTAGACTCCCGAAAATTTACCACAGACTCTTTCCGATTTTAAGTAGAGACTCCTCGAATTTTAAGTAAAGACTCCTCGAATTTTAAGTAAAGACTCTTCGAATGTTAAGTAAAGACTCTTAGAATTTTAAGTAAAGACTCCTCGATCGCGCCTCAGCTCACTGTATATATTCAATACATATAATTCCGCACTAGCTTCCTACATTTCACTTTGCTCCGTTTTAATTGGACCTTCCTTCCTTTCTTCTAGGAAATTTCGCTCCTGGAAACCCGCCTACCTTTAAAGCTGTTTTCTGATAGGTCAAGTTCGTTCCCTCTTTATTTCTCACTTTTGGTTCAACCACCTCTGCCACGGTATGTCCGATTTCAGACTCGTAAATCTTTCTGGCGTTTTTATATGCCATTTAGACAGAACAACCCCTTAGTGTCTTCTAACGTCCAGCTGCCCTGATAATTAATTCACTCACCTCGGCTGTAGCCTTCTCGGTATTGAAATCGTAACTTCTCTCTGGCGTTTCTCTATACCCTTTAGCCAGAACAAACCCTTAGTTTCTCCAATCGTCCAGCTGCTCTGTTGATTAGTGCAATCAACTCTGTGTTGGCGTTCTTAGTATTTCATAATTGTACTTCTCTCTGGTGTTTTTCTACGCCTTTCAGCCAGAACAAATCCTAAGTTTCTCTAAGCTTCCAGCTGCTCTGTTAATTAGTTCAATCACCTCTGTTGTATCCTTCTCGATATATCCCATTCATACTTATCTCTAGCGTTTTTTCTATGCCTTTCAGACAGAACAATCCCTTAATTTCTCTTAGCGTCCAGCTGCATTGTTAGATTTATGATACGTCCATACACATGCACGTCGACGTTGAGGAATTTTTACACTCTCTTGTACTAACTTCCTCTCCTAGTTTCTCTCCATACATCAATGTCATTTCAAGCGCGGACAGATGTTTTTTTAGCGTTATAAAATTTTTATATTTTAAAAATTTATCAAAATTATTTCACTTGACGATACTCTCACCTCAAGGTTCATATTAAATATAAATTTTATATGTGACGTAGTGTTTGGATGTATAACTCAAATAAACTCAATCCCACCACCTGATTGGGTGCGTACGCGTAAATTTATTAGAGATGCGTTCAACTCACACTCACACACAAAATAAGAACGAAGGTCGCAGGGTATTGTTATCATCATATTGTCGAAGAATTCTTTAGGGAATGGTCTATTAGGGAAATAATAAAGGGCCAACTTCAATTAATTTGGGGCCTAGGTATCTCGAAAAATAGTTTATTTGTAAAATGTAAACGACTCAAAAGTAGACGGAAGAATACTCCCTGAATTATTTGTTTTTAATTCTTTAGAACGATGTTGGTAGATATAGAAAGGACTGATATGCGAACCATGCATTTGCAAAGAGCTCGGTTAGAGAACTTGCTGTACCGTTTACTAAAGTTACTGGCAATACTTAAGAAAACAGACCGATTAAGAAAAGTCAAAAGACATTTTAAATTATAAACATTATAATTACATGTCGTTTATTTGGACCTAATTTGGTTCAGCTTTGTTAATTTTAAAAAGCTAAAATTTTATAATTTGTTGTTTCGTTCTCAAGCGGTACAGAAAATTTTAATGTTTTTCCTTCAATAACCCTATAAAAAAAATTAATCTCCTGACTGAAGCTTAAGACCTGGAGTAAGATTTAATCGTTGACAAGGTCCATTTTCTTTGACAAGAGCGTGATTTCGCTATCTTTTGTTGACGAAAATTATAGTTCCCTACGCTTTCGACCATCAGTAGTGCTTGAAAAACATCAGCGGTAGGCATATGTCTAGAAATACAAATGTTTGAAAATCATTCTTTTGTGTGTAATTATTGTAAATAATTGTTACACATTATTAAGTATGCAAAAATCTCAAACATTACTAAATCGTCGAAATATTAAAATTTTCATTTCAAAATTTTATAATACAAAATATGAAATCATTATTTGTTGATTCGATTACAGATTCTTTGTATCCCTCGCCTCACAGGGAGACAAAACCTTTTATCACACAACTACCGTATAAGGAGAAAAGACGGTTCTTCAATCAGAATGCTTGGCTACAGGATATTAAAGCTTGACTAGGGACTGCACAAGCGTTTGAGTTGTTATTATTGCTGATGTTTGATAGCTTGTTTATAACTGCCTAAGACGTTTCATTTAATTTGAACATTTATAAAATAATATATTTAGTAGAACGTATACATGTAATTGAACCGAAGGAATTTAATCGAGTTCCATCATCATACAGCTATGTACAGAAAATACCTTATAATGGAAGTATAATAATATTTAAAGTAAAAAAAACATGTTTAGGAACAGTGTTATTCCATAAAATATCATCCGTAATGATTCTCACTTATACTATAATGTCCTTGTGGGGGAGGGGAGATCTTCCGCCGTAACAAGCGTCAGAAGCTTTTTTACTCATTCTGAAGGACCAGTAAGTGTGCAAGTTAAGTAGCAGGCACTTCATAAACCTAACTGTTGTTAAACTGTAATTTCAACAATATAGTTGCACCACTCATAAGGTTCGTGTACTCTGCGTACATCAGAAAAACTGAGTCAGTAAAACCGTCAATGCTGTTCACTGGATCCGTACAGACTCTTCATACTGTTGGCGAGACGATTTAATTGTTACACCAAGGAATGCGGATAACGCTAAGGAAAAGTGCCGGGACGGATCTTTTAAGGGGGTGGCTGGTGGGGTTTTATTTTGAGGACCCAGCTAAATTTACATAGGTAAATAATGTTTTAGAGTTAGTTAGTAATAGGCCTACATACCCAAATATTTTACGCATTATTATAGATTTTAACGAACAGATAACAGAAAACATATTATTATTATTGTTATTAGGTCCTTTAGTCTTTCGACTGGTTTGTACCCTCCCCGCATACCCCTGTGCGCGTGTTACTGAGTCTCTCACAGGTATATGGGACCTACAGTTTAACGCCGGATCCGAACGGCATAGTTGGGGAGGGTTTATACTAGGCAGGATACCTCTCACTGGTTTGCCATTGCCTTGCGAGGGGGAACGGTCATACCTAAATCAGATGGCCCCGGCGGGAATCGAACCCGCGCCGACAGCGTCGCAACGCCACACGCTAGCCACTACGCCACGACAGCTCAAAGAAGCCATATAAAACAAGAAAAATAAGTTATAATAGAAAAATAGATTATTTACTGACCATCAATTTAGGTCTAGGAATTTGCTTATGGAGGATATGAATGTAGAAGAATTCGAATGATAGAAAATGTACGCATGAAGGTATCTGGACTCTGTGTGAAGTGTGATTTAAGAACATCAAGTGTTACCGTGTAGTAACAGTTTTGCAATGAAGGCTACCCTGGAATAAACAAAATTTGCAGTGTAAACACAAGGTATTTCTGAACAGAGCTTGCAAACATCTTGTTTCCAAGATAAAAGTAACTGTTTATAAACCGTGAAGGCATACGCGAAAGAAAGTAAACATACAATTTTTGTTTATACTGACTCGCGCTTGGCATTTAGCAGATTACGCACACGGAACATTTGACTGAATTACGCGTATTACACTAGACGTGGTGTGAGCACACATATGGAGATACGTTGTTTTTTTTTGTTTAGCACACGTATGAATAACATCAGTGCATTCATAGCAAGGCGGAGCGTCATGGGTTCGAATCCATCTTAAGAAATTAGTAATCGATTTCATCCGGACTCTAGGTCTGTCTAACTTAAGGGATACCTGATTTCGGGGTAACATACTAGATCTGCAGTAAAATAATATAGTATTGACATTGCGGTTAAAATGTAGCTTGAGAGCTTTACTGGCTTTATATCTTGACGAGGGCGTAAAAAGTAATTTGATTAAAACTAAATAGCCTAATTAACTTCCCTTCTGCCTTGTGACTTTTTGTGATAATCCGCTTACACGTTTCTCAAAAATTGTACAATTTTTTCAGATGCGTACGCTCGTTAGAGGTCGTTGAACGTTAAAGTTTACACCTAAGCAATATAATGTACAAGGTGGAGAGTTATGTTAACTAGTGATACATAAGTATTAATATTTAAGAAATGGACTGCTGCTATTCGAAATACAAGCATTTGATTGGTTAGAATCGTGTCGTCTGGAGCTAATGAATTGTCCAGGGGCATATTGACGGGGGGACGAACGGGACCGGACTCTCCCCTCCAGAGGATCGAAAAAGTTGACAAGGATTTTGTTAATCTAAATTAATTAAATCTAATGTAATCTAAATTAATTTTTAGGTTTTTTAAAAATTATTTTTTCAGCTGTGTATGCTAATATAATAGTAACTCTTTTTTAAGAATACAAACAGACTTATAATAACAGCATTTACGTGTAGGTTTGAAATATGAAATAAGCCTATATGAAAATCAATTCAGTTATCCCGGAAGAAGTTGTTAATGAAATGGCCAAATATAATCAAGGCGAATTAAACTCTGAAACGTTTTCAAACAGCGTATCTTTTTTGTTATAAAACGTTTTTGGTTTATCTTTTTTTTAAATTAAAACTATTTTCATTTTACTTCCATGTAAATGAAAGTTTACATAAGGAAACGGAAGGTGATGGCAAAAAAATCGTGTTCGAGATTATTGCAGATTCTGATTGTACTACCCTCAAAACATGAAAAAAAGTCATTTTTCGAAAAGTGTCTGTGTGTGTGTCTGTCTGTGTGTCTGTCTATCTATAGATTTTTTTCTATGGCAAACGATAACAGCCGCAGATTCAAACAGAATCAAATAATTTTTTGCATACAGCCCTGAATTGTAGAGTACTCAAGATCATTGTTTTTGGTGAAGATCGGTTAAGGGAAAGGGGTAGTTTACCTGCAACGTTTTTTTTATCAAGGGTAATTTTTTTTCTATGGCAAACGATAACAGCCGCAAATTCAAACAGAATCAAATAATGTTTCGCATACATCTCTGAATTGTAGAGTTCTCAAGACCTATAGTTTTTGGTGAAGCTCGGTTAAGGGAAAGGGGTAGTTTACCTGCCACGTTTTATGTTTTAACAAGGGTAATTGTTTCTATGACGAACGATAACTGCCGCGCATTCAAACAGAATCAAATAAGGTTTTGCACACCTTCCTGAATTATAGAGTACTCAAGGTCTGTTGATTTTGGTGAAGATCGGTTAAGAGAAAAGGGTAGTTTACCTGCAACATTTTTTGTTGTAACAAGAGTAAAGTACTTAATTTTGATAAATAAAGTATCCTGATAAGAAGATCTTAATAATCCACTGTAGAACGTAGATGAAATATCTATAAATAAAGAGGCTAGTTGAACGGGGTGGGGGTAATTTTCTATAAATGAAAATTATAGTTGAATGGGGAGGGGATAATTTTTTTATATATGTACTACGTTATCGGCAACAAAGAAGTAGTTTGTTGTTAAAATTCCTTCCCGTCCTGTTTGGCCGTAGACCAACGTTTTCTGCAAAACCAGACGTTTCGGCAGTGCCATCGACTTCCATCATCAGTGAAAATCGATTGCGATAACGTGAGGTGGTATACGTTAGTGACCACAGTACTGTGGTTAAGGGTGAAGTAGTAAGTAGAAAGAAGTAGTTTCTATGGAAATATTTCATTTCGAAACTGATTTTAAATATAAATCTTTTATATTTTATATCGGTATGGAGAACTATACATGACTTCCATGTTCTAAGATTTATATTTAAAATCATTTACGAAATGAAATGTTTCCATAGAAACTAAAGGGTGTCCCATAATGTACGCAATATTTGAGTTACGCGCCACTGTCGTCTTATAAGGTTGGTAGCACTGTAACTGTTGTATTGTTGTTGCCGTTTACTCGCCATTAGTCGTCATGGAGCGTTACACGAAAGAACAGAGCGTTGTTATTGTGAAAACACATTATAAGAACGGTGAATGTTATGCGGAAACCGTTCGTAAATTGCGTGGAATTTTTGGACGACGAAAAGCACCTAATCTGTCAACTGTGCACAGATTGATTAAGAAATTCGAAGAAACAGCTTCGTTATTAGACTTTAAATCCTCTGGACGTCCTCGCGCTACCCGTTCTATTGTAAACGTCGCGGTAGTGAGAGATAGTGTCGATGTGAGTCCAGGGAAATCAATTCGCCGTCGATCACAACAACTGGCCATTCCAAGAAGCACAATGCAGCGAATTCTAAAAACGATCTTCATCTGAATGCCTACAAAATTCAACTAACACAAGAACTCAAACCGTGTGACCATTTGAAGCGCCGAGAATTCGTCAGTTGGATATTGGGTAAACGTGAAACGGACGGTGATTTTTCCCACAAAATCATCTTTAGCGATGAGGCACACTTCCACCTCAACGGGTACGTAAATAAACAAAATAGTCGGCTTTGGGGTACAGAGAACCCTCGTATCATTCACGAGAAGCCTTTGCATACACAAAGAGCAACTGTTTGGTGCGGGTTTTGGGCTGGTGGCGTGATTGGGCCGTATTTCTTTGAGAATGAGGCTGGAGATGCAGTAACAGTGACTGGCGAACGTTACCGGAACATGATAATGGAGTTTTTGTGGCCTCAACTGGAAGGTATGGAATTCGAATATATGTGGTTTTTTCAGCAGGACGGCGCAACCAGTCATACTGCCCGCGAAACAATTGCTTTGTTATCTGAAAAGTTTCCTGCACGTCGTATTTCACGCAACGGCGATCAGAACTGGCCACCGAGGTATTGTGATTTAACACCATGCGACTCCTTCCTTTGGTGATATGTGAAATCACCCGCTTATGTCCGCAATCCACGAACAATTTTTCAACTCAAGGAACAGATTCAACGAGTTATTGGTGAGATTGAACCGGAATCGTGCAAGAAGGTCATCGAAAATTTCAATCGACGGACAACAGTGTGCTAGCAGAGTCGCGGGGGCCATTTGTCTGATATTGTGTTCTACATTTAACCGCAGTAAGTGTACTTTGTATTAACATTAAAACATCTGATATTTTTCAATAAATAAAAGTTTTTACAACATTATTAAATCTTGCGTACTTTATGGGACACCCTTTACTTCTTTCCACTTATTGCTTCAGCTTTAACCACAGTACTGTGGTCACTAACGTATACCACCACACGTTATCGCACTCGATTTTCACTGATGATTGCAGTCGACGGCACTGGCGAAACGTGTGGTTTTGCAGAAAACGTTGGACTACGGCAAAATAGCCCGGGAAGGAATTTTAACAACAAACTACTACTTTGTTGCCGATAACGTAGTACACATATAAAAATTATCCCCTCCCCTTTCAACTATAATTTTCATTTATAGAAAATTACCCCCACCCCGTTCAACTAGCCACTTCATTTATAGATATTTCATCTACATTTCTACAGTGGATTATTAAGATCGTCTTATCAGGATACTTTATTTATCAAAATTAAGTACTTTACTCTTGTTACAACAAAACATGTTTCAGGTAAACTACCCTTTCTCCGTAACCGATCTTCACCAGAATCAATAGGCCTTGAGTCTTCTACAACTCAGGCACATATGTAAAAAATTATTTGATCTGTTTGAATTTACGGCAGTTATCGTCCGTCATGAAAAAATGTCTCTTTTTACAACATAAAATGTTGCAGGTAAACTACCCCTTTCCCTTAACCGATCTTCACCAAATTCAACCGGCCTTGAGTTCTCTACAAGATAGGGACGTATGCAAAAAATTATTTGATTATGTTTGAATTTACGGCAGTTATCGTTCGTCATAGAAAAAATTTACCTTGTTATCACATAAAACGTTGCAGGTAAATTACTCCTTTCTCTCAACTGATCTTCACCAAAATCAATAGGTCTTGAGGCCTGTACAATTCAGGGATGCATGCAAAACATTATTTGATTCTGTCTGAATGTGCGGCAGTTATCAATCGTCATAGAAACAATTACTCTTGTTAAAACATTAAAGGTAGCTGGTAAACTACCCCTTTCCCTTAACCGATCTTCACCAAAATCAACAGACCTTGCGATCTCTATAATTTAGGGAGGTTAGCAAAAAAATTTTTGATTCTGTTTGAATTTACGGCTGTTATCATTCATCATAGAAAACATTACCCTTGTGAAAACATAAAACGTTGCTGGTAAACTACCCCATTCCCCTAACCGATCTTCACCAAAAACAACAGATCTTGAGAACTCTACAATTCATGAAGGTATGCACAAAATTATTCGATTTTCTTTGAATGTGCGGCCAGTATCATTCGTCATAAAAATTACCCTTTTAAAACATAAAACGTTGCAGGTAAACTACCCTTTCTCTTAACCGATCTTCACCAAAGTCAACAGACCTTGAGTACTCTATAATTCAGGAAGGTATGCAAAAAATTGTTTGATTCGGTTTGAATTTACGGCAGTTATCATTCGTCATATCATTTCAAAAAATTGTAGAAACGTAGTTGAAATATCTATAAATAAAGAGGCTAGTTGAACAGGGTGGGGATAATTTTCTAGAAATGATAATTATAGTTGTAGGGGGAGGGGATCATTTTTACTTCCATGTTTATATGTGTACTACGTTATCGGCAACAGAGAAGTAGTTTGTTGTTAAAACTCCTTCCCGGGCTGTTTGGCTGTGGTCCAATGTTTTTTGCAAAACCAGACGTTTTGGTAGTGCCATCGACTTCCATCATCAGTGAAAATCGAGTGCGATAACGTGAGGTGGTATACGTTAGTGACCACAGTACTGTGGTTAAGGCTGAAGCAATAAGTAGAAAGAAGTAGATTCTATGGAAATATTTCATTTCTAAAATGATTTTAAATATAAATCTTAGAACATGGAAGTCATGTATGGATCTCCATACCGATATTTTAATTTTAAAATGTCAATAAGTATCTTGGCAATAATGTTTCAATAGCACGTAGTTATTGTGTTATTACTATTTACTTTAATGGGATTGATTTGAACATGTTACCACACTCTTCAGCTGGTATCACTTTGAACATTATTGATTATTCTTAATGTTTTTCTTCTATAAGGAGCCGACACGACCTGACCCTCTCCAAGAATAAATTCTCGATACGCCACTGGAGAGATTTTAGATACGTCTCGTCAGAGGCAAGAGATTTTAGATCTCATACTGTTTCAGATAAGTTCGGCGCTATCATAAATTAATGCACGGGTGCATTTTTGAATACCAGTTTCTTTGGCAAAAAGTTTTTCTCCTTTTTATAATTTTCTGCGTTAAGTTTAAGAGTCTGTTGCAGACTTATCACATTCTTTAGTAATCTGTCCTCAATTTTTAAGGGCTAGTTTCGAAAGCTTCCTTCCATCGGGCATAGTGATTTCACACTTACCAACTTTTACTATTACCAACTGTTTTTTCTTGTATTTTACCAACAACGGGAAACGCATTCTGTGTTCCTTTACAGTTTATACAAAGGTCCTGTTAGCAAATTTCAGTGCTCTTGCTCCTAACAGCAGTCCTATATTCAAAATAATTACGAAGAATTGTTTTGTTATAGCCGACAAAACTCGCCAGCTGGACATAATTGACTCGTCATAGTCGATTTCTATCAAGATTTGTTTTATTTAAGAATAACTTATAACAGTTTTATCAGTTACGTGTAACAAAATTAAATGTTGTAATAGCGGTCCACAAAAAAAGAAACGGAGTGGTCATAGATAATCAACTTGATAACGTTTAATGAATCCGATAGCTGTGATCGTCGCCGCAGTCACATAAATATAAATATAGTGGTTGCGCAAGCATGCGAATTCAACGTGTAGTTTATAAGGCCAGTGGTATACGCAACTTGCTGATTACACATAGTATAGTAGTGCTTTTGGCAAACTTTGGTCATAAACGTTCTTTTTTGACTAGAAGAAGAAGTTACTTATTTCCTAAAAGAACTTGAACTCAAACGAAACGTGATTATAACGCAAAACTGAGAATGCGTTAGACTACTGTATTGTTGTAATAAATTTTAGTTGTTATTAATTTTATTACTCTTCTATTCAAATGAACTTAGCTAATAAGAGCTTACAGTAAAATCACATTACTTCAAGGGAAAATTCAAGGTAAAGTAAACGAAAACTTTTTAAAATAAAAATAATCGTATTTGCTTGCATCTGATACGCACTGGAAAACATCAAACGATACAGATTATAATTTTGTTTTTGTTTTTGAAGGGGAGGAGTATTAACTTAGTTCTTCTTTGCTTTGTATTTTTTTATGGGGATTGCTCGATAATTATAAGCAATAAATTTAAAACTGTATTTTGTATCGCACGTTTGTTAATAAATTAATTATAATTTATAAAAATTACCCTAAAAATACATATACTCAAATGACTAACAAGAATACGCAGTGGCGTAGCTAGGCTTTTTGGCGACCGGGGCAAGGAGATCCTCGGCCGCCTCGCCTTCACAATTAAAAGGGGGACAAAAGAACAAAAATGAAGGCCCATCCAGTGAACAAATTACATAATAAATGCAAATATGTAGATTTTTGTATGAAAGCACGTCCAGCAAACGTTTTAAGAATATTTGTTGAGTGAAAATTAAGAAATTATGTATTATAATATTACCGGTATTCAATTTGTATACATTTATTAGTAACAAAAGTAGACGATAAAAATGTAGTAATATAAAAAATTTATAACATAAAAATGTTGTAATAAATATGCAAATTTCTTGTAGGTCTAAAGCGCACAGTCAAAACAATATCCTAAAGCAACATAAACTTAAACAAAGAACTACATTACATGTAATAAAATAAATCACTTACCATTACAGGTTAATGGTTCCGTCTTCTATTAATAAACACTTAATATTTATTTTTAATATTTAATAAATATTTAAAACGAGACATTTTAAAATGTAACTTTCCTGGTCTTAATTGCTGCAAAGACGGTTATTAAATCACTATAATCTAAAGAGGAAGCAATGTCGTTTTCAGTTGAAAGTACCGCTAGATTTAATACCCTGTCTTGAGATATTGTTGATTGTAGGTGCGATTTAACCAATTTAAGTTTACTGAACTATCTTTCACAAGAAGACACAGGCACTGGTAAAGTAACAAAAATTTTTAAAGCTGTTGCTAGTGTTTTGCAGGCTTCTAATCCCATTGAAGAAATCTATTGTAGTATTCCCTGAGGTGTAAAGTCCATTTGTTCTCCATTAACTTTTTCCCTTTTTAATAAAAGTATCGCGTCTTTCAAGTCACTGAACAATTCATTACTGTTTAGGTCATGTGGATACGGTTTTGCAAGCACTGTGCACTTAATATTGATTTGGGAAAGCTGTTTCTTAAAGTGTATATTCCCATCATTTACGTACGCCTCAAATTTACAGAAGAACCCAAAGCGTTTTACTAACTCTTTTGTGTCAGAGTGTCAGAGAAACGGGTTGAAATTTCAACTGACAGTTTGTCCAATCAGAGAACGTCGCCTTTCTTGCCGAACGGTTAATGCAGAATCGTCTGGATACTCCCCTGTCATCGTACGCTTTCTTAGTATCCTTTTTGTAATACTCATACCCCATTCATTACGAATCTGCTCTGCCTTACTAATGACATTGTCAATGCTTGAATAACAAACTTGCTTGTTGTTCCTCCAAACTTTTAATCTGTCCGTTAGTGTCTCCAGAAGTGTCAATGCTTGAATAAAGCTTATTCATTTGGTCTGCAAGATTTTCTGGATTTGTCCATAGAAGGAAGAATATCTGTTCAGAAAAAGAGCAAGGCCACAAAATTAAAGTTTCCTGTTGCATTAATTATTGTTCGTTAGTGTCTCCAGAAGTGTCAATGCTTGAATAAGCTTATTCCTTTGGTCTGCAAGATTTTCTGGATTTGTCCACAGAAGAAAGAATATCTGTGCAGAAAAAGCGCAAGGCCACAAAATTAAAGTTTTCTATTGCATTAATTATTAATGCTGCATCTTCCTTCGTATCAATGGTTTCAGTCGGTGTATCCGTCAGTTTCTCCAGTGCAGCGATCACTTCATCCAGCTGAATGGATATTGCTTTCACCGCATCTACTTTTTATCTCCACCTGGTATCACAATCTCCTTTTAGAGTAATATTTACGAAGCCTTTGAGAACACGCCATCTATGAGTAGAACAGGAAAAGAAGGTGAATAGGCGTGGGGTAGGGGTGGGTAGGTGTGGGTACTGTCCCAACAAATATCATTGCCTGAACATTTAAATGAGCTGCATGAATTCCAACCAAGTTATAACTTTTTGCTGTGCCCCAAGTTCTGGAGCGCCAATTTAACATTTTTGCTTTTACAACTCTTTTTAATTACTTAATGCCCCACGTTGTTGTGGTGCCTATTTAATAATTATTTTGTTTATTAGTATATTATCTATTTATGCTCTTTATCTCAGGGTAAAAAAATATAAATGCTCAATTCTTCTTATAAATAGTTCTTCGATTTATTACAATTAGTTATGGTTGATTATCATAATTTATCACTGACACATGAATTATGTAATTTCTAATCAAAATATAAACATATTCATTTTCATAAATCTTACTCATTACTCATATTCATAGCTCTAATAATTTAAATATTGTAATTCTTATTCAAAGACAAAACTTTTAATAATAATTCTCTTAAATTTTAATACTATGACATAGTTAGTTATTGATCTGGATTCATTTAAAATCGGTGCTCATAGATAAATTTAATTTCCATATTTTCCTAATATTATTTAATTTTGTTTTAAGTAAAATCTTATCTTAATCCTTTAATTAATTCTTATGAGTTCTTTAAGTGAACAGACAGTGGACCTAATACTAATTATGGCATGACAATGTTACTTGTGGTATGTATCCAAATCTGGTAGAGGTTCATGTTGTGTGGTTGGCATGTTGATCGTCTGGCGTAACTGCGATAATTCCCTCTGGATTAGCAGATTGTAACGTGGTCTCCTTGGAGTCACACAAGACACTGCACAACACCAAACTTCACTCACTCGGAATTAGTTCGCGTTAATTGTTATTATAGTTATCCGCTTCCACAGGCATTATTGATTATTATTTATTAACTGCGTTATGGTTTGAACTACTGTTATTTACGAGTTTAGTTCGTCTTGTAATGTTACTCGATTATAAAGTTATTGTTGCGTATTTGCACAACTAAATTACAGCGTTATTTGATTTTCATTCGTGTTGTACTAATTCACTTGTACGTTACTAGTAAAATTACAGTTTTTCTTTTTACCGAAGTTTATTCTAGTATGAGCTTACTTTTCTAACCATCGTACCGAATTTCCCTAAGTCCAATAACTATGGAATCTCGGTCGCGGACTTACACTCCCGTTTCCGTCAAAATTTTCAGTTAAACTCCTCGAGCGCGCCTTTCTCGCGTCCCTATATCGAATTCCGTATTTCTCCCACTTAATTCTGATTTTTCTTACGCTGTTTTCTAATTGGTTCTACTTTACGACTCTTCAGATCTAGAGACCACCTATTTTTCCGAAAGAATCTCTCTGATAGGCTTTTGGATTCCCACCAGATTCCTTCCCTAGGTCACTACACTGAGGTCGTTGTCGCTGCTAGATACTGTAGCAATAATTCTTGCCTGTCACTTTTTTGGAGTAAACAAAGCAACCCTTAACTTTCTTGTCAAGTATTGTTTTCGTGGACTTGGTTGTTCTAATGGCATCAACTATTGTTACTTAAAGGCCTCACCAAACTTCCTTTGTATGTCCGTTTCTTTGTCTCTGTTTCCATCAACACTTCTTACTTGAGTTCGGACATTACTCCGAGCTTTCTCTCTTCTCAGTAAGGTCGAAGTCCTGTCGCTGACCGTTTGAGTCTTTCAATAACATATACCCTTTTTTGTTTCGCTATATGCAGCTGGCGTGTATACGTATTCTGGTCTATTGTTAATACATACAGCTGCTCTTCAAATGAGTTCGTTTACATTTGTACGATTTTTTCTAAGGATTTGAGGTAGTTGTCAAAGTTTAACGTTTCTTAGTATGGAGAGCGATGAACTCAGCCTATTTGCCGTGAGCGTGTTGGGGCTGATATATGATTTTATTGCCTGTCAGTCACCTCTGCGTTTCACACAACAATTCCCTGTTACGGCGCTTAAAGATACATCTATAATACTCAAAATAAGAAATTTTCAAAATATCTGATTTTGGCGTTATATCGTCCCCGAATTTTGTCGCTTTGGATGGACTTCATACATCTAAAAGAGATTCAAAATTCTGCGCCTTGTCATCGAGGTTTAACATGACGAAATGCATACAGTTTATATTCCTAGTATTGGCTCAACATCCGTTGGACGTAGTGTAGTGGATTTGCTACCTGTAGTGACCTACTGCGGGCTGTTTATTATGTAATGTAAACACTACCCCAGGACCCTTTTCCAAGACACTTTCGCTTTCCGTTTTTAAATGAATCCGTTACATATATCTTTTAACTTTCTTTTCTTACAACCCTTTCTTAACATATAATTATACTTACAAACTAATCTTTAGACATTAAATTTAAATTCGTCATTCAGCATTAATTTAAAACAACTCCTTACATATCCCTTACAGGACCTATAATATTTACAAAATTAATTTAGCAAGTTTTATTCATTGCTAGCATCATTTATCATATGAATATATTTTATATTTCTGTAAAATAATTTTTAGAATTCTCTCTTTTCCTTGTACTATTTTAACACATGTTAATCATTATGTTAACATTTAATTTAACTATTCATTATTATATTCACATTAATTTACTCTATATTACCTTGCAGGATTTATAAATATTAATTACTATCAAAATTTTTACTAATTCATCAATTACATCTTGCTATTCTAATAATATTATAGATTTCAATGACATAAATTAATCAAGTTTTCTACAATAATTCGCTATTAATGTCCTTTGATAGTCCATCTTTTACTTATTGTCACTTTTCAATCATTTCACTATTTAATTGAATTTTAAGAGTCCTTGTATCACATATATATGTACATATCACTATTCTAATTTTATTGATTGTTCGCATTCAATTGTTATATTAAACACATATATTAAACAATCTTATTCTAACCATATTAATTGTCCTTACATTTGCATTCATTTAACACACACATATATATATTGTCTATGTACTTATGTTAACATAATTATCGCTAACATTTTTTTTTTTTTTTAGTTCACATTTCGTTATCATGAAGATTATAAGTACTACTACACTTGTTAGTATTTTACTTCATCGTTTATACAATTATACAATTATCATTTTAGTTTAATTAATGTTAAAATTATTACAATTTATTTAATATTCTATTGCGTCTTACAATTGCTTTATAATTCATAACTTTTCACTGGCGTCAATTAAAAATCTGAATGATACTTTTTTAGTTGCCTAGTGTTGAATATTCCTCGTATAGAATCGTTATTCTGGTCGTCCTGTAATTGGTACTTAGCGCTTCCGATTTTTCTTACTATTGTGTACGGACCCTCATATATCGCACAGAATTTTCCTATTATATTCTGAGTAGCGTCCGATATATGATGCGCTCGTATCAGAACTCTTTCTCCCACTTAAAATTCCGTAATTTTCTTTGATTTATTTATTCGGGCCGCTTGTCGCTCTCCCCTTTCCTTGATTCGTAATTGTAGTCTTTCTACATTTACTCCTTCATTGTTAATCACAATAGGGTCTACATACTGTTCCCAATGTCTGGTTGGTCTTTTTCCAAACTGAGCTTCGTATGGCGTAATCTTTATTGTCTCTTGGTATGTTTCATTCAGACACGACTTGATTGTTCTTATGTATTTTGCACATTTAGTGTGTCTCTCTCTGACAAAAATACGGAACAGGTTTCCGAGCTGCCGGTTCCACCTTTCCGCAATATTAGTGCAAGGATTCCGAATCGCTGTGTATTTAGGTTTTATATTTAGCTCTTTCAGACCCTGCATCCATTTTCGAGACGTGAATTGCGTGCCATTTTCTGTCAACACACTATCCGGTTTACCATGTATATCAATGTATTGTTGTAGTCGTTTCAATGTTATGTTTGTGGTGGATCTACGTAAAGCATACAACCCCACGTATTTCGTAAAATTGTCCACAATAACTAATAGGTACTTCACTCCACTACTGGACATCGGTAGGGGTCCGTAATAGTCCATGCTTAAGAGCTCTCCCTTTCGTGTAGGCAGGATGTGTCTTGTTTCTCCAGAAATGAGTCGATTCCCACTGTCTTTACACCTCTGACACAGGTCACAACATCTGATCAGCTGGCTGACACTCTTGCACATTTCTTCGAATGTAAAGTGCTCCTTCAGAAGCTGCAGAGTCCTTTTTGTACCTGGATGGCCATATATCTGGTGGATCTCTTGTATCAATTCCTTCCGAATTTCCTTTGGGATGTATAACTTCCACTGCGTCTTCCATCTCCTATATAGTTTATTGTTTATTACTTTGAAATGTTGGTTTAATTTATCATGGTCTCCCTCCTTAACTCCGTTGATCAATTGTCCTAACTTCTTGTTTTCCATTTGTAGCAGGTGTATTTTTCTTAACTTTGTTGTTATATCTTTGATCATTTTTATTTCCATTGTGTGGATGTAAGTAGAGGGAAAATGAGAGTTCAAAGCCACAAAGGAATGCCGCCTTTCTTAAAAAACACTAAAAAACATGATCTAAGAGATGACGCCGCCACCGCTGGACCCGCAGCATCCCGATGGACCACAGCACCGCGAATTTCCGCGAATAAATTTTTTAATTTTTTTAATTTTATTTTTTTATTTTTTTAATTAAATTGATTTGGTGGGATGAGGTTCAATGGACCACCAGCATCCGTGAATATAATTTTTTATTTTTTTAAGAAAGCTGATTTGCATATCAGAGGGTGGCGTTGGGTGGGTGGTTTTTTTTTATTTCATATCAGTGGGTGGTGGTGGGTGGGGGGTGGTTCCAACTCGATGCATTATAGTGTATATTAAAATATATGATCAGGTGTACCAACCTTTGCATGAGTTCAAATTTGTTGTGTGTTATAATGTATATTAAATCTATATGATCAAATGTACCAATCTCTGTAGTATTATTATAGTGTATAGATATTTTATATGAGCAGGGTTGTCAACATTTTCTGCGGTGGGGGGAGGGAAATTCAAATATGTGTTATATAGTGTATATATTAAAATATATGATCAGGGTTACCAATCTTAAATTATTGTGTGCGTGTATAGAGCAGATCTGCCAACATTTCTTTCTCTTCTGTGGTGGGAAATTCAAACTATATATGATCATAATTGTTACTCTCTCTCTCTCTCACACGGTGTGTATGTCTCTCTCTCTCTCTCGTTGTCAAACGTTATGCTCACCGGCATTATAGTGTATATTAAAATATATGATTAGGTGTACCAACCTTTACATGAGTTCCAATTTGTCGTGTGTTATAATGTATATTAAATCTATATGATCAGATCTACCAACCTCTGTATTATTCGTCCTCTCTCTCTCTCTCTCTCTCTCACACGTTGTGTATGTCTCTCTCACTCTCTCGTTGTCAAACGTTGTGCTCAAACTGTTCTCCTCTCTCTGTGGTCAGTACCGCACGCATGTATATGAAATTAGAAAGTTTATTCGACATATATTAACGCCCTCTCTCTCTCTCTCTCTCTCTCTCTCTCTCTCTCCTCTCACTCTCACTTGTTTCAACTGTGTCAACAAATAGTAACGTCCTTTCTCTCTCTCTCTCTCTCTCTCTCTCTCTCTCTCTCTCTCTCTCTCTCTCTCTCTCTCTCTCTCTCTCTCTCTCTCTCTCTCTCTCTCTCTCTCTCTCTCTCACTCTCACACGTTTCAACTATGCAAGGTTCCATACCCTTTCTCCTGTCTCCCTCTCGTACATTGAGTAGTCGGTGTGATGAATAAATAATTTTAGCACTATCTCTCTTTCGTTGTCAAAACGTCGTCTTCATTTTCAATGTATTAAATAATTAATAGTTTTATAATGCAGTCAGTGTGATTGATCCTTGTTAGAAATATATATATTTGGCGTCAATGAACTACTTACCTGTTATGTTGTTACAGATGACAAATCCATACGTTAACGGCTTAGCACTCTGGTACAATACTTCTGTTTTAAGGTTGCAGTTTACACACACACATAGGTTCAGTAGTGTATAGCGAAATAAATTAAAATTATACACACACATGAAAACGGTGGTTGAAATTCATAAATAATGTCGTCAAACGTCGTCTTCATTTTCAATGTATTAAATAATTAATTAATAGTTTTATAATGCAGTCAGTGTGATTGATCCTTGTTAGAAATATATATATTTGGCGTCAATGAACTACTTACCTGTTATGTTGTTACAGATGACAAATCCATACGTTAACGGCTTAGCAATCTGGTACAATACTTCTGTTTTAAGGTTGCAGTTTACACACACACATAGGTTCAGTAGTGTATAGCGAAATAAATTAAAATTATACACACACATGAAAACGGCGGCTGAAATTCATACAAATCTTCTGATGTAACAGTTCACAAAATAAATTAATTGTACACATGTTCAGAGGTGTAGAGTGAAATAAAATAAAGTCATAATTTGTTTACTGATTAAATATATTTTAACATTCACAATATAAAATTCACAATTAAATAAATACATTAGAAATTGATATTTTTCGAAAGTTTATATATAATTGTGTGTCGTACTTGTAGAAGAAG
The DNA here is from genome assembly GCA_034769895.1 of Magicicada septendecula. Taxonomy (NCBI): domain Eukaryota; kingdom Metazoa; phylum Arthropoda; class Insecta; order Hemiptera; family Cicadidae; genus Magicicada; species Magicicada septendecula. The sequence continues at coordinate 366,776,089 of CM068367.1, read as the reverse complement.
CAACCTGCAACATAACAATACAACAACATTAAAATCATGTTAAATATCACACACACACACACACACACACACACACACACACACACACACACACACACACACACACACACACACACACACACACACACACACACACACACACACACACACACACACACACACACACACACACACACACACACACACACACACAGACGCATACGCACACACATACATACATACAACGTGCATACGTTTGACTTGAATCATGTACATGTAGGTCCAATAAAACAGATAACAGATTTAAATACGCAACGTAATCACACACATACATACATACATACAACGTACACACGTTTGGGTTACACCATACGCGCACGCACACACACACAGACGTACACGCACACAGACGCATACGCACACACATACATACATACAACGTGCATACGTTGACTTGAATCATGTACATGTAGGTCCAATAAAACAGATAACAGATTTAAATACGCAACGTAATCACACACATACATACATACATACAACGTACACACGTTTGGGTTACACCACACGCGCACGCACACACACACAGACGTTCACGCACACAGACGCATACGCACACACATACATACATACAACGTGCATACGTTGACTTGAATCATGTACATGTAGGTCCAATAAAACAGATAACAGATTTAAATACGCAACGTAATCACACACATACATACATACATACAACGTACACACGTTTGGGTTACACCACACGTGGCAATAATAGGATGTACATGCACGGTTGATAGGTTATACAATCCCAAAACTGAACGAGTGGATGTGCAACCCGACGTGGTTCAGAAAAATCTGCTTTCAGTTGGGGTAGTATGAACAGTCGCAGTGGCATAACGGAACCCTGCGGTATGCACTATGACTCATGTTTTTAGGATAAACTTTCTGGCTGAAGAGTAGACTTCGCACCAATAGTCCATTTTAGAACGGATCTGGCGATAACTATTTCTGTGGACTTTCCTAATATATATATTTTGTAACAGCGCTAATTCTGCCTGTGTGTATGTACATGCAAAGCTTCAGGCGATGAAAGTGAACTTTCCTGATGGCCACACAATTACTTTCACTAGTCTTCTTTGTAGCGAATATTCTGACATTGTTTGGTTCCACCTCGTTTGATACAGACGTCTTCACTTCTAATAATGTCGTTTATCACAAAATTCAACGCAGTTTCTGCTATTGAGTACAAACGTTGTGCAGAATTAACAGTGGGCAAACAGTATCCGATCGTTAACATGTTGCATGTGGACACGCGATATGGGAAGTCTGTGCTTGTAACGTTGGAAGATTGTGAGCGCCGCTATCGTGTATATCTACCTAAGAGGTATGCTGACGTCTTTACAGATGAAGAACTCCGTCATATAAATCCCAGCGACCTACATCTTGTGTTTCGAGGGATGAAGAACCAGACGGCGCATGTGGAAATTGTATCTCGTTAAGGTAGCAACCTACATTACTAATTTTTTTTTTGTTGTCATTATGTGTGCGTGTGTTTGAATGTAGTGCAGATTCTAATTTACAAGGTTTGATGAAAGGACAACACACTTCAAGGATTGTAACGTCTTACAATGACTATAGCATATTTAAATCTGTTATCTGTTTTATTGGACCTACATGTACATGATTCAAGTCAATAGTATGCACGTTGTATGTATGTATGTGTGTGCGTATGCGTCTGTGTGCGTGTACGTCTGTGTGTGTGTGCGTGCGCGTGTGGTGTAACCCAAACGTGTGTACGTTGTATGTATGTATGTATGTGTGTGATTACGTTGCGTATTTAAATCTGTTATCTGTTTTATTGGACCTACATGTACATGATTCAAGTCAACGTATGCACGTTGTATGTATGTATGTGTGTGCGTATGCGTCTGTGTGCGTGTACGTCTGTGTGTGTGTGCGTGCGCGTGTGGTGTAACCCAAACGTGTGTACGTTGTATGTATGTATGTATGTGTGTGATTACGTTGCGTATTTAAATCTGTTATCTGTTTTATTGGACCTACATGTACATGATTCAAGTCAAACGTATGCACGTTGTATGTATGTATGTGTGTGCGTATGCGTCTGTGTGTGTGTGTGTGTGTGTGTGTGTGTGTGTGTGTGTGTGTGTGATATTTAACATGATTTTAATGTTGTTGTATTGTTATGTTGCAGGTTGCTTCTTCTACAAGTACGACACACAATTATATATAAACTTTCGAAAAATATCAATTTCTAATGTATTTATTTAATTGTGAATTTTATATTGTGAATGTTAAAATATATTTAATCATTAAACAAATTATGACTTTATTTTATTTCACTCTACACCTCTGAACATGTGTACAATTAATTTATTTTGTGAACTGTTACATCAGAAGATTTGTATGAATTTCAGCCGCCGTTTTCATGTGTGTGTATAATTTTAATTTATTTCGCTATACACTACTGAACCTATGTGTGTGTGTAAACTGCAACCTTAAAACAGAAGTATTGTACCAGATTGCTAAGCCGTTAACGTATGGATTTGTCATCTGTAACAACATAACAGGTAAGTAGTTCATTGACGCCAAATATATATTTCTAACAAGGATCAATCCCACTGACTGCATTATAAAACTATTAATTAATTATTTAATACATTGAAAAATGAAGACGACGTTTTGACAACGAAAGAGAGAGATAGTGCTAAAATTATTTATTCATCACACCGACTACTCAATGTACGAGAGGGAGACAGGAGAAAGGGTATGGTACTTTTAAACTCCAGTAACCACATCTACAACGTACAGAACAAAAGTTAAGGTATACTTCGATCGAATCCTGCAGTTCTGAGTCAATTCTCGTCTATTATTCAACTGTCCGTGAAGTACTAACTCATAACTTAAACTTTAGTCTTGAAACTTGTCTGCTGTAAGTCGATTATGTCGTTTTACGGGTGAAGTCGTTTACTAGCTTTATTATGTCTTATCAATAAACTGACAGTAAATGTATTATTGATGTTTTGACAGAAGATTGCTTATTACATTTCATAGTATACATATACTAGCACTAGTAGAACAACAATAGCAATAACATTTTTGCAGCGGAAGGACAAGCAGTAGCAACAGCAATAGAGTTATTTATTTTTCATTGTAGTTATGGATTAGAGAAATAAAGTCTTAAGCTCTTATTTTTTCTTAACCCTTGTTAATTAGAAAATATAAATGACCTTCATTTGCTACAGATGTCAATTATCATATCCCATCGATGATACTTCAATGGCAATATAGGATGTACATGCACGGTTGATAGGTTATACAATCCCAAAACTGAACGAGTGGATGTGCAACCCGACGTGGTTCAGAAAAATCTGCTTTCAGTTGGGGTAGTATGAACAGTCGCAGTGGCATAACGGAACCTTGCGGTATGCACTACAACTCATGTTTTTAGGATAAACTTTCTGGCTGAAGAGTAGACTTCGCACCAATAGTCCATTTTAGAACGGATCTGGCGATAACTATTTCTGTGGACTTTCCTAATATATATATTTTGTAACAGCGCTAATTCTGCCTGTGTGTATGTACATGCAAAGCTTCAGGCGATGAAAGTGAACTTTCCTGATGGCCACACCATTACTTTCACTAGTCTTCTTTGTAGCGAATATTCTGACATTGTGTGGTTCCACCTTGTTTGATACAGACGTCTTCACTTCTAATAATGTCGTTTATCACAAAATTCAACGCAGTTTCTGCTATTGAGTACAAACGTTGTGCAGAATTAACAGTGGACAAACAGTATCCGATCGTTAACATGTTGCATGTGGACACGCGATATGGGAAGTCTGTGCTTGTAACGTTGGAAGATTGTGAGCGCCGCTATCGTGTATATCTACCTAAGAGGTATGCTGACGTCTTTACAGATGAAGAACTCCGTCATATAAATCCCAGCGACCTACATCTTGTGTTTCGAGGGATGAAGAACCAGACGGCGCATGTGGAAATTGTATCTCGTTAAGGTAGCAACCTACATTACTAATTTTTTTTTTGTCATTATGTGTGCGTGTGTTTGAATGTAGTGCAGATTCTAATTTACAAGGTTTGATGAAAGGACAAAACACTTCAAGGATTGTAACGTCTTACAATGACTATAGCATATTTAAATCTGTTATCTGTTTTATTGGACCTACATGTACATGATTCAAGTCAATCGTATGCACGTTGTATGTATGTATGTGTGTGCGTATGTGTCTGTGTGCGTGTACGTCTGTGTGTGTGTGCGTGCGCGTGTGGTGTAACCCAAACGTGTGTACGTTGTATGTATGTATGTATGTGTGTGATTACGTTGCGTATTTAAATCTGTTATCTGTTTTATTGGACCTACATGTACATGATTCAAGTCAAACGTATGCACGTTGTATGTATGTATGTGTGTGCGTATGCGTCTGTGTGTGTGTGCGTGCGCGTGTGGTGTAACCCAAACTTGTGTACGTTGTATGTATGTATGTATGTATGTGTGTGATTACGTTGCGTATTTAAATCTGTTATCTGTTTTATTGGACCTACATGTACATGATTCAAGTCAAACGTATGCACGTTGTATGTATGTATGTGTGTGCGTATGCGTCTGTGTGCGTGTACGTCTGTGTGTGTGTGCGTGCGCGTGTGGTGTAACCCAAACGTGTGTACGTTGTATGTATGTTTGTATGTGTGTGATTACGTTGCGTATTTAAATCTGTTATCTGTTTTATTGGACCTACATGTACATGATTCAAGTCAAACGTATGCACGTTGTATGTATGTATGTGTGTGCGTATGCGTCTGTGTGCGTGTACGTCTGTGTGTGTGTGTGTGTGTGTGTGTGTGTGTGTGTGTGTGTGTGTGTGTGTGTGTGTGTGTGTGTGTGTGATATTTAACATGATTTTAATGTTGTTGTATTGTTATGTTGCAGGTTGCTTCTTCTACAAGTACGACACACAATTATATATAAACTTTCGAAAAATATCAATTTCTAATGTATTTATTTAATTGTGAATTTTATATTGTGAATGTTAAAATATATTTAATCATTAAACAAATTATGACTTTATTTTATTTCACTCTACACCTCTGAACATGTGTACAATTAATTTATTTTGTGAACTGTTACATCAGAAGATTTGTATGAATTTCAGCCGCCGTTTTCCTGTGTGTGTATAATTTTAATTTATTTCGCTATACACTACTGAACCTATGTGTGTGTGTAAACTGCAACCTTAAAACAGAAGTATTGTACCAGATTGCTAAGCCGTTAACGTATGGATTTGTCATCTGTAACAACATAACAGGTAAGTAGTTCATTGACGCCAAATATATATATTTCTAACAAGGATCAATCACACTGACTGCATTATAAAACTATTAATTAATTATTTAATACATTGAAAATGAAGACGACGTTTTGACAACGAAAGAGAGATAGTGCTAAAATTATTTATTCATCACACCGACTACTCAATGTACGAGAGGGAGACAGGAGAAAGGGTATGGAACCTTGCACAGTTGAAACGTGTGAGAGTGAGAGAGAGAGAGAGAGAGAGAGAGAGAGAGAGAGAGAGAGAGAGAGAGAGAGAGAGAGAGAGAGAGAGGACGTTACTATTTGTTGACACAGTTGAAACAAGTGAGAGTGAGAGAGAGAGAGAGAGAGAGGGCGTTAATATATGTCGAATAAACTTTCTAATTTCATATACATGCGTGCGGTACTGACCACAGAGAGAGGAGAACAGTTTGAGCATAACGTTTGACAACGAGAGAGAGAGAGAGACATACACAACGTGTGAGAGAGAGAGAGAGAGAGAGGGAGAGAGAGAGGACGAATAATACAGAGGTTGGTACATCTGATCATATAGATTTAATATACATTATAACACACGACAAATTTGAACTCATGTAAAGGTTGGTACACCTAATCATATATTTTAATATACACTATAATGCCGGTGAGCATAACGTTTGACAACGAGAGAGAGAGAGAGACATACACACCGTGTGAGAGAGAGAGAGAGTAACAATTATGATCATATATAGTTTGAATTTCCCACCACAGAAGAGAAAGAAGTGTTGGCAGATCTGCTCTATACACGCACACAATAATTTAAGATTGGTAACCCTGATCATATATTTTAATATATACACTATATAACACATATTTGAATTTCCCTCTCCCCACCGCAGAAAATGTTGACAACCCTGCTCATATAAAATATCTATACACTATAATAATACTACAGAGGTTGGTACACCTGATCATATAGATTTAATATACATTATAATACACGACAAATTTGAACTCATGCAAAGGTTGGTACACCTGATCATATATTTTAATATACACTATAATGCATCGAGTTGGAACCACCCCCACCCCCCACCACCCACTGATATGAAATAAAAAAACCACCCACCCAACGCCACCCACTGATATGCAAATCAGCTTTCTTAAAAAAATAAAAAATTATATTCACGGATGCTGGTGGTCCATTGAACCTCATCCCACCAAATCAATTTAATAAAAAAAATAAAAAAATAATATAAAAAAAATAAAAAAATTTATTCGCGGAAATTCGCGGTGCTGTGGTCCATCGGGATGCTGCGGGTCCAGCGGTGGCGGCGTCATCTCTTAGATCATGTTTTTTAGTGTTTTTTAAGAAAGGCGGCATTCCTTTGTGGCTTTGAACTCTCATTTTCCCTCTACTGATGTAGTATTCGTATTTCTCGTCGATGGGTTCGTTTATAGTATCACCTTCTGGGTACCTGCTTAAGAGATCTGCAACAACATTGTCTTTACCCTTGCAGTGAAATATCTCAAAGTTATACTCTTGTATCGCAAGTATCCATCTTGCGATCCTGGTATTATTTAAATGGCATTTTTGGATAAACGTTAATGCTTTGTTATCGGTTAATATAGTAAGAGGTTGGCCTATTATATATATCCTGAATTTCTTTAAACATTGGACGATTGCTAACAGCTCCTTTTCAGTAGTAAAATAGTTTTTCTCCGCATTTTTGAACGTTCGGCTAGTGTACGCTATTACGGCGATATCCCCTTCCTGGTCGATCTGGTATAGTTGACCTCCGTAAGCATAGTTGCTTGCGTCACACTGCAGATAGAAACGGCGACCCTGTATAGGAAATTTTAATACCACAGTCTCTATAAATACTTGTTTTACAAGTTGGAATTGCTCCTCCATCGTTTTATCCCATTATACTTAATGCCTTTCTTTAGTAGATGCAATAAAGGTTGTGTGCACTCCGCGTACCTACTGTCTTACAAACTACTGTGTTACAAATGGTAGCAGAGCGCGATCGATTCTTTGGTCGAACCCTTGGGTCCTTTGGTGTGACGGGGCTTGCAAACTCGGAAATAGTTTGGAAAGAACATCAAACATCAGCAATATTTGAAAATGAAAATAGGTAGATAAAAAAAAAGAACATTTGTAACCCCTCTTTCAAACTTTTAGACTTTATAAAAAAAAAACTTTTTTTTTTTTGAAAGAGGGGCCACTAGTTATTTAAAACTAGGCAAGGGCCTAGAGAAGCCAAAACTGCGCTGGGTCCAGTATGACGGGACTTGCAATTAAACTCGTTGTTAAGCAACAATAATTTTATTCAGCTATTTCAAATAACATGTAAGTATCACTCCCAGTATACAATATACATTTATAGAATTGAAAAAACTTTTGTTACAAACTTTTACTCCCCTCCCTGTCATTACAATCCTGTGAAAATATGCACGTGTAATCTCATAAAATTAGAATACATGTAAACATCAGCATAATATAATATCTCCCAAATATAAATAAATAGAACATCAATCAATATAAATACATAAATACACATAAATAAATAGTTACATAAATACACATAGCGCACACATATCTATATACACACATATATACTAAACACATGTTCACCTGGCAGGCAGCCCATATACATTTCACCATGCTTCCGAAGAATACAATCCTCAGTATCCGTGACCTAGACCCCCATCCCAAACTACTGTAAAAGGGTAAAGTGCCCAGCCACCATAAAAAACTTTTCATAAACCAATCCATTAACCCGTCCGGGTATGACTGCTTGCAACCAATGAAATTATTACAAGTATTCAAAATTTTAGAAAGGTTCCCCCAGATAGGAATGTGCCATCGCCAGGTCAACATGGCTGCACGGCCGTACAAAATGTATAACAGAATTTATGGTTGGAAGTAAGGATCAATAGTGTACTCATATTAACAACTGAACTAGTAGTACACTGGCTATGGCAGTAAAAGAAAATGAATGAAATTTCACTTATACTGAATTATTACAGAGTTAAGATAATTTTTATAAAATATATATATAATGACAATTTTAATAAAAACTTTATAACATCAGCCCCTAATAAAACACATTTGAGGTGTTCCTACAGAATTGGCTTGGCCACAGGCGAGGCCATGCGCACCACCAGATCCAGCAACCTAAAACATGCTATAGACCTGTAGATAACGGCACCAGCAGGTGAGCTCCACAGGTTACAGCACCTCCCCAAACCTTTAAATCTACTTAAAAAAACAAAACCCATATAGAGCTATGAATACCCTTAATCAATGCAAGCATAATTCACCCCCCTATAAATCAGTAATCTTAAGTCACACACACTTTTACCCTAAAAGAAAATTTCGCAGCAAAATTCGGTGACGCATGACCCCGTCCGGGCTCACACTTACTCAGGGGGGCTTAAGCCTTAGTAAAATACACTGACAAAATTTACAAGCACTAATTGTCTTGCTGGACTTGTGTCCCAACAACTTTAACTGGAGATGTTCCAGGAAGAGAATCAGATGTTCAACATTGTAGAGGCCAAAAATATACATATAGAAATGGGTTAAATGTCACCTGGTATAATCCGGCACATAACCTGAGGTGCTCATGATGTATTGTCCATTTCTTCCTCCCGACGGCACAGACGGAGAATCACTCGTTTTAATGCCATTGGTGGCAGATGTTCGGCCACCAGCAGAAGTGAATAGGGAATCGTCTTAGGTCGGGAACCCTGAACAATTATATATATTGACAATTACTCAAATGTTACCCAATTCACGATCCCCCTTATATTCATGACTCCAGCATAATTCACACGCTACCACATGCTCAGATTAAAAGAAAATTTCGAAAATTTAAGAATGCACTGAAATTACCTTTAGTAAAAAAATTTTAGAATTAAATAACTTGTATTTACAGACAGTTCGTCAACTTAATAACCCTTATTACACTTTCGAGATGAGTTGCAAACTTAAACAGGTTCATAATACATATACAGTTTCATATACCTCTACATTTAGTTAATAAAACATTCTCTTACGCCCCCCTTTAATTATAATGATATGATTATGATATAATTAGGAAAAATACACAGCCATAAATACTTTATAAATACTTTAACTCAGCCAGTGTTAACTTTCAAGACCTGCATAAACAGAATTTAACCCGCGCTGGCCACGTGGTGACTTCCGTATATATATCGCATTGCATCGGCATTAATTTAAGCTAAATTACAATTCTGTTATTAAATAATAAGTAAGTTACCTTGAACAGACTTACCGGAGAGTCGCGTAGTCGTTTATCTAATCATGATAGATTTTAGCAGACAAAAATTCAACTGGTCGCCGCCGGGAGATAGAATGGTTGATGCTGCGTTGGCTGCCAGACGAAAACTGCCCAGCGCAGTCACAGGAAAAATATTACATATCGCTCCCCACAGAGAGCGCGCGGATCGGCAAACAAGCATGCAGATAACGGAGTAGATTCCGCTCAGGTAATTAATTCACATACCCCGCAATGACAGTCACATAATTAACTGGGAAATAGCCGAGTATTCCAAAACTCGGCACAGTATGTAAGGGTTGTGGGCTCGTTCTATTATCCCAAATTCCAGCATCCTTTGAATTTCATCCTTAACTGCTCTCTGATACTTGATGGGGACGGCCCACTCTTTTTGAAGTTAAGGTGTGCTGTCGGTAACCCGGAAACTATGCTGGTATCCCGTTATGATCCCTGGCCTATCTGTAAAGATCTCCTTGTTTTTATCCAGCAACTGCCCCAATTGATTTAACCTTGTCTGATCCATTCCTTCTAATTCTTCAAGTTTTCTGTAGATTTCAGTTTCAATGTCACACACATTTTCTTCTATGGTTAGTAATGGTACTTCATAAGGATGTTCTTCCGCATTTGTTACTACCCCCGGTCGTACCTGTATGCACCCTTCTGGTATGTTAATTACCCCCTTTGATTGCTGCAGGAAGTTCATACCAAGAATACAATTTCTACCTAAACCTGGTACTATTAAAAACACACAATCGACACTTAAATTACTGCTTAATACTACTTCTAAAAATACTTGTTTTCTAATACTTTTTGACCTATTTCACACGGCGCTAACTATCGTGGTGTTATTGACGCTGAGGGTTTCATGGTGTCCAATCTGTTTTTTATTGCTTTCATACCATTCTTCAGATATTGCGTTCACCGCACTACCTGTATCAATGAGAGCATTTACAGGAACTTGATTTATTTTAATCGCTAGTTCAGGACTTTTTATTACCTTGACATCAATATTTTGCTCCGCTTCTTCCATTAAGTCTTCCTTGATGATTGGGAAGATTGTAGTAATATTTATCTTGTCTGTATTTGTTTTGTTTTTCTGTTTACACTTTAGGTTTATTTCACTTGAAGTTTGGAGTCATTGCCTCGAACTTGAAGGTCGTTCATCCGGTTTTACAGCCGTTTGTCGTTCAATCGTGACACTGTTTATAGTGGTTTGTTTACCTCCTCCCCCGCTGCTCCTAGCTGTCGCTTCTCCTTGTTGATAGTTTTCCCTCCAGCCAACACACGGCTTACTGCTTTCATTGTTCGGCTGTTTAGACGGCGCGTCCCTTTTGTAATTTATGGCTGGCCGGTCACTTACACTTTCTGTTCATTATTGCTTCCTCTTGTATTTATATTCATATATTCACGAAGGAGTGCTTCAAAACCATTTATAGTCGTTACTCCTCTCGTAACTACGGCAATTTGCAATTCTCTGTTATAATGCCTAGCTAATTTTGTGATCATATGTTTATCAGACATGATCGGGATTAACTGTCTGCTTCCTAAGACACATCGCTCCATGTATTGAATCATGTTAAGCGATCCATTTGGTTTATAGCGCCCATATTCAAGTTGGTCGCGGACCTTCTCTTGTTGACTCGCACTCCAATATTTGCTCATGAAGGCTTCTTCGAACTCCTTAAACGTCCTTACCTGCTCCCTCACGATTCTCCACCAGAGAACCGCTTCACCGATCAAGTGCCGTCCGATCCACCGGGTATTCTCCTCACCATAATACGTTTCCTGAATTTCCCGTAACTCCTTCAAGAACTCCATTGGGAAATTATCCTCCCCGTCGAAAGTGTCTTCCTTGTTTATTATCGCTGTATTCATAGCTACAGCCGGTCTTTGTTCGATTTCCTCTAGCCTACGTTGTACTCGTTGCTCATTCTCGCGAACCGTTGTTAGGTTGTTGGCGATCTCATCGAGTTTTCGCCCCTTTTCTGTAGAGACTTCGTTTATCTTCTCTTCCGTACTTCGGTTAGCTTCTTTTATGCTCCTTACTTGCTGTTCAAGCCCGTCGATCTGTAGTTTATTTTGATGTTGACTGTTGATTATGGCTTTTTGCCATTCCTTCCGGTCACTCTCGCGAGTTTCTTTGTTTTCTTTCGCCTGTTTCTTTATTTCTCTGCTTAACTCGTTAATTCCGCTTTCGTTCTTCTTCTGTACTTCTTCTAACTTTTCTGACTATCTTTGTAGTTCAGTACCCACCTGGTGGATTTGTCCTTGTAAATCTCCTCTCACTAACTCTATTTTTTCGTCTAATTTCTCGGCGAGTTGTTTACCTATTTCTTCATTCTGTTTTTTCGTTTCTTCAATTTTTTCGTCTATGTGCTTTTTCGATTCTTCAAACTTTTGTTTTATGAATGACATTAACATTTGGAAATTGACTTCAGATGACTGTGGTCCCCGGGCGCCATTCTCTTCACTCGTTGTAGAGCTCTCTTCATTCACCACATTTCTATCCTCAGGCTGCTCCATCCCCATCTGATTGTTAATTTCGAATACCTCGGAATTTTCTTTCCCTGTCACCATTTTTGCCTTTCGTCGGGTTATCATTCAGATACTTATCGACAAATAACAATAATAACGTTCTTATTCTACAGTACTAACATTTACGTATTTAACTTAGTCTATCTCTAACCAGTGTCTGTCACTGCCCTAGCCTAATTTCTTTAATTAAGCCGTGCGGTGCGGCGCCAATTTATAACAATCTGCTGTGCCCCCAAGTTCTGGAGCGCCAATTTAACATAAAAACGAGTTGTACCCGTTTACGCCCAGCGGTGGACGCCAATTTAACATTTTTGCTTTTACAGCTCTTTTTAATTACTTAATGCCCCACGTTGTTGTGGTGCCTATTTAATAATTATTTTGTTTGTTAGTATATTATCTATTTATGCTCTTTATCTCAGGGTAAAAAAATATAAATGCTCAATTCTTCTTATAAATAGTTCTTCGATTTATTACAATTAGTTATGGTTGATTATCATAATTTATCACTGACACATGAATTATGTAATTTCTAATCAAAATATAAACATATTCATTTTCATAAATCTTACTCATTACTCATATTCATAGCTCTAATAATTTAAATATTGTAATTCTTATTCAAAGACAAAATTTTTAATAATAATTCTCTTAAATTTGAATACTATGACGTAGTTTGTTATTGATCTGGATTCATTTAAAATCGGTGCTCATAGATAAATTTAATTTCCATATTTTTCTAATATTATTTAATTTTGTTTTAAGCAAAATCTTATCTTACTCCTTTAATTAATTCTTATGAGTTCTTTAAGTGAACAGACAGTGGACCTAATACTAATTATGGCATGAAAATGTTACTTGTGGTATGTATCCAAATCTGGTAGAGGTTCATATTGTGTGGTTGGCATGTTGATCGTCTGGCGTAACTGCGATAATTCCCTTTGGATTAGCAGATTGTAACGTGGTCTCCTTGGGGTCACACAAGACACTGCACAACACCAAACGTCACTCACTCGGAATTAGTTCGCGTTAATTGTTATTATAGTTATCCGCTTCCACAGGCATTATTGATTATTATTTATTAACTGCGTTATGGTTTGAACTACTGTTATTTACGAGTTTAGTTCGTCTCGTAATGTTACTCGATTATAAAGTTATTGTTGCGTATTTGCACAACTAAATTACAGCGTTATTTGATTTTCATTCGTATTGTATTAATTCACTTGTACGTCACTAGTAAAATTACAGTTTTTATTTTTACCGAAGTTTATTCTAGTACGAGCTTATTTTTCTAACCATCGTACCGAATTTCTCTAAGTCCAATAACTATGGAATCTCGGTCGCGGACTTACACTCCCGTTACCGTCAAAATTTTTAGTTAAACTCCTCGAGTGCGCCTTTCTCGCGTCCCTATATCGAATTCCGTATTTCTCCCACTTAATTCTGATTTTTCTTACGCTGTTTTCTAATTGGTTCTACTTTACGACTCTTCAGATCTAGAGACCACCTATTTTTCCGAAAGAATCTCTCTGATAGGCTTTTGGATTCCCACCAGATTCCTTCCCTAGGTCACTACACTGAGGTCGTTGTCGCTGCTAGATACTGTAGCAATAATTCTTGCCTGTCACATTTTTGGAGTAAACAAAGCAACCCTTAACTTTCTTGTCAAGTATTGTTTTCGTGGACTTGGTTGTTCTAATGGCATCAACTATTGTTACTTAAAGGCCTCACCAAACTTCCTTTGTATGTCCGTTTCTTTGTCTCTGTTTCCATCAACACTTCTTACTTGAGTTCGGACATTACTCCGAGCTTTCTCTCTTCTCAGTAAGGTCGAAGTCCTGTCGCTGACCGTTTGAGTCTTTCAATAACATATACCCTTTTTTGTTTCGCTATATGCAGCTGGCGTGTATACGTATTCTGGTCTATTGTTAATACATACAGCTGCTCTTCAAATGAGTTCGTTTACATTTGTACGATTTTTTCTAAGGATTTGAGGTAGTTGTCAAAGTTTAACGTTTCTTAGTATGGAGAGCGATGAACTCAGCCTATTTGCCGTGAGCGTGTTGGGGCTGATATATGATTTTATTGCCTGTCAGTCACCTCTGCGTTTCACACAACAATTCCCTGTTACGGCGCTTAAAGATACATCTATACTCAAAATAAGAAATTTTCAAAATTTCTGATTTTGGCGTTATAAAGTTGAGTGAATGGTTGCCACATGAAACAAACACAGCTAGTGGATTCAAATCTAATATTCTCTCCAGAACTCCTGAATGGATTCCAGTCATTGTTGCTTGATTGTCATACGACTGACCTCTGCAATAGCTAAGATTCAATCCATCTCTCTCAACTTTACTTGTAATAGCTTCTGTGATCTCCTCCTCTCTTTTCACTTCTAAAGGAATAAAATCTATGGAGGCTTCCTTGATATCAACAGAATTGCGTTTAATTTCAACAAGTCTTATAATCTGAGACATTTGTTCTACATGTGGATCGTCTGGTGTTGTGTTAACTATAATACTAAAGTACTTCGCCTTCTTACATGCAGTAATAATATATTTGCGCATTCTTTCTCCTAACAGGCTTATTATTTCATTTTGAATAGTTGGCGAAAGATAAGATATGCACCCAGATTTACGAGAGACTGAATTCAAATGAGATTTCATGACAGGGTCATATTTAGGCAAGTGTTTTAACAGAGCCAGAAAGTTTCCAGGGTTTGGATCGTTAGTAATTGACGCTCGATGTCAACTCAGTGCCAGCGTTTGTTGTGCAAGAGATTATACTGTGGCAATGACCCGTTCGAGGATTTCTTTCCATGTCTTAGCTGCTTTACTCATTTGTTCCTTAAGTAGATCATCAATAAGTCATCTTTTGTTTAAAAAACGTTCCAATTCCTTCCATTCCAAAAACGCAGAGCGATGAGCAGGACTATTTTCATGATACTGAATACGGGAATTTTAATTTTCGCCACGACGAAAACTCATTTTCACTAATAAAATGGCTTTTTTGATAGTGTTTTTATTTAAATAAAGTGCAACAAAAGCAAAATAGAGATTTTTTATTTGGAGAAAACACATCCACATGCGATTTACCTTTTTTTTCGGCATTTTGCAAGGTTTTATCAAACCAATACTTGTTTAAGAATCGTCTACCTTCATCTTCAGGGAAATGGCTGTCCTTGTTCTGTCACTGACATGTTCCTCTATTCACCATTTATCTCGAAAGGATTGAGATATCTTGCTTGGCCAAGCTCCATATCTTGGAGCACCGGGAACACGGTCTACATTGTTGCTAGTAATGTTATGTCCTTCATCGCCTGTAACTGTACTTTGACACTTTCACAGTTTGAAGTATTCACGTCGTTAACTTTACTGTGTTTAGCAACAGCCTTGTCGCTAACAATACCCATTTTATGATCGCAAGTTGATTCCTTGTTAATTGTAATATTTTGACACTCAGAGTTCGATTTTCCTTGAATAAACGACTTCATAAACTCTCTGGAACTTGTAGTTTACTCTGATTATTAAGGTTACTTCGTATCATATCAGCTTCAAATAAAATTTAAAAAAAATCGTTTTTCAATAATAGTATTAGTAGATGACATACACGTGAAGTATTATAGATATACCCACAAGACTCACAAATCAAAAACAAACCGCACACTCAAGATACTCATCAACAACTGATGATCAACACGTCAGCTTCATCGAGCCGGGAATAATTGCACATACGTAGCTCACGTAACTTTTTTTTATACGTTTGGAAATAATATATTCGTCTGTATGTGAATAGATTATCTGTACAAAGCTAATACAGTATGACTATCAGTCTCCTTTCCAGCACAACAGCTCACTACAAAGTCCCAAAAAATATTAAATATGTTATGGTTCGTTTATGAAAAGAATAGTCATATCCAAGAAACAAGTTGTTTGTAGTTTTATAAACTGAAAACAATTTTTTCAAGTCTATGCTCACTTTGCCGCCCTCATGGCTATGCCGCCCCCCTTAGCCCCCCTAGCTACTTCTCTGAGAATAAGTGTATGTAAAATGTAAAAATTTTATTTTTTCGTACGGCCTGAAACAAAGAAGCAAATATTTCCGTGTAACACCGTAGTACACAGTTGTTTCAGTCATAATCACTACTCGTATCGTCGTTGCGCACACGTACCTACTATCGCTATTTCTTTCTCTATTCCACACTTTTCTTCGTTTCCATATCGTTTGAAACTCATCATGTTAATTGGGTTAAGTTAAACATGGATGTTAAATTGTGTTCCGTCTATGTACCGTTGGGCAAAAACTGCAGCCTGGTTGAAATAATCGGATCTCAATCTGTAGCAATAACGAAGTTTACACGCAAACCATCCTTGTCACCGTGCAGCCGCTCTCTACACGTGGTTAAGTGCAGACTTATTTCTCTTTGTAGTATGGTGTGAACTTTAGAGGGCGCAGTAGGCCATGGGCCTGTGCTTGAGGGAAGATAACCAGGTTTCGTACGGAGAGAATCCATCCACATATTTCCACAAACTCTTCTCAGTAAGGTCGAAGTCCTGTCGCTGACCGTTTGAGTCTTTCAATAACATATACCCTTTTTTGTTTCGCTATATGCAGCTGGCGTGTATACGTATTCTGGTCTATTGTTAATACATACAGCTGCTCTTCAAATGAGTTCGTTTACATTTGTACGATTTTTTCTAAGGATTCGAGGTAGTTGTCAAAGTTTAACGTTTCTTAGTATGGAGAGCGATGAACTCAGCCTATTTGCCGTGAGCGTGTTGGGGCTGATATATGATTTTATTGCCTGTCAGTCACCTCTGCGTTTCACACAACAATTCCCTGTTACGGCGCTTAAAGATACATCTATAATACTCAAAATAAGAAATTTTCAAAATATCTGATTTTGGCGTTATATCGTCCCCGAATTTTGTCGCTTTGGATGGACTTCATACATCTAAAAGAGATTCAAAATTCTGCGCCTTGTCATCGAGGTTTAACATGACGAAATGCATACAGTTTATATTCCTAGTATTGGCTCAACATCCGTTGGACGTAGTGTAGTGGATTTGCTACCTGTAGTGACCTACTGCGGGCTGTTTATTATGTAATGTAAACACTACCCCAGGACCCTTTTCCAAGACACTTTCGCTTTCCGTTTTTAAATGAACCCGTTACATATATCTTTTAACTTTCTTTTCTTACAACCCTTTCTTAACATATAATTATACTTACAAACTAATCTTTAGACATTAAATTTAAATTCGTCATTCAGCATTAATTTAAAACAACTCCTTACATATCCCTTACAGGACCTATAATATTTACAAAATTAATTTAGCAAGTTTTATTCAATGCTAGCATCATTTATCTTATCAATAAATTTTATATTTCTGTAAAATAATTTTTAGAATTCTCTCTTTTCCTTGTACTATTATAACACATGTTAATCATTATGTTAACATTTAATTTAACTATTCATTATTATATTCACATTAATTTACTCTATATTACCTTGCAGGATTTATAAATATTAATTACTATCAAAATTTTTACTAATTCATCAATTACATCTTGCTATTCTAATAATATTATAGATTTCAATGACATAAATTAATCAAGTTTTCTACAATAATTCGCTATTAATGTCCTTTGATAGTCCATATTTTACTTATTGTCACTTTTCAATCATTTCACTATTTAATTGAATTTTAAGAGTCCTTGTATCACATACATATGTACATATCACTATTCTAATTTTATTGATTGTTCGCATTCAATTGTTATATTAAACACACATATTAAACAATCTTATTCTAACCATATATTAATTGTCCTTACATTTGCATTCATTTAACACACACATATATATATTGTCTATGTACTTATGTTAACATAATTATCGCTAACATTTTTTTTTTTAGTTCACATTTCGTTATCATGAAGATTATAAGTACTACTACACTTGTTAGTATTTTACTTCATCGTTTATACAATTATACAATTATCATTTTAGTTTAATTAATGTTAAAATGATTACAATTTATTTAATATTCTATTGCGTCTTACAATTGCTTTATAATTCATAACTTTTCACTGGCGTCAACTAAGAATCTGAATGATACTTTTTTAGTTGCCTAGTGTTGAATATTCCTCGTATAGAATCGTTATTCTGGTCGTCCTGTAATTGGTACGTAGCGCTTCCGATTTTTGTTACTATTGTGTACGGACCCTCATATATCGCACAGAATTTTCCTATTATATTCTGAGTAGCGTCCGATATATGATGCGCTCGTATCAGAACTCTTTCTCCCACTTCAAATTCCGTAATTTTCTTTGATTTATTTATTCGGGCCGCTTGTCGCTCTCCCCTTTCCTTGATTCATAATTGTAGTGTTTCTACATTTACTCCTTCATTGTTAATCACAATAGGGTCTACATACTGTTCCCAATGTCTGGTTGGTCTTTTTCCAAACTGAGCTTCGTATGGCGTAATCTTTATTGTCTCTTGGTATGTTTCATTCAGACACGACTTGATTGTTCTTATGTATTTTGCACATTTAGTGTGTCTCTCTCTGACAAAAATACGGAACAGGTTTCCGAGCTGCCGGTTCCACCTTTCCGCAATATTAGTGCAAGGATTCCGAATCGCTGTGTATTTAGGTTTTATATTTAGCTCTTTCAGACCCTGCATCCATTTTCGAGACGTGAATTGCGTGCCATTTTCTGTCAACACACTATCCGGTTTACCATGTATATCAATGTATTGTTGTAGTCGTTTCAATGTTATGTTTGTGGTGGATCTACGTAAAGCATACAACCCCACGTATTTCGTAAAATTGTCCACAATAACTAATAGGTACTTCACTCCACTACTGGACATCGGTAGGGGTCCGTAATAGTCCATGCTTAAGAGCTCTCCCTTTCGTATAGGCAGGATGTGTCTTGTTTCTCCAGAAATGAGTCGATTCCCACTGTCTTTACACCTCTGACACAGGTCACAACATCTGATCAGCTGGCTGACACTCTTGCACATTTCTTCGAATGTAAAGTGCTCCTTCAGAAGCTGCAGAGTCCTTTTTGTACCTGGATGGCCATATATCTGGTGGATCTCTTGTATCAATTCCTTCCGAATTTCCTTTGGGATGTATAACTTCCACTGCGTCTTCCATCTCCTATATAGTTTATTGTTTATTACTTTGAAATGTTGGTTTAATTTATCATGGTCTCCCTCCTTAACTCCGTTGATCAATTGTCCTAACTTCTTGTTTTCCATTTGTAGCAGGTGTATTTTTCTTAACTTTGTTGTTATATCTTTGTTCATTTTTATTTCCATTGTGTGGATGTAGTATTCGTATTTCTCGTCGATGGGTTCGTTTATAGTATCACCTTCTGTGTACCTGCTTAAGAGATCTGCAACAACATTGTCTTTACCCTTGCAGTGAAATATCTCAAAGTTATACTCTTGTATCGCAAGTATCCATCTTGCGATCCTGGTATTATTTAAATGGCATTTTTGGATAAACGTTAACGCTTTGTTATCGGTTAATATAGTAAGAGGTTGGCCTATTATATGTATCCTGAATTTCTTTAAACATTGGACGATTGCTAACAGCTCCTTTTCAGTAGTAAAATAGTTTTTCTCCGCATTTTTGAATGTTCGGCTAGTGTACGCTATTAACGGCGATATCCCCTTCCTGGTCGATCTGGTATAGTTGACCTCCGTAAGCATAGTTGCTTGCGTCACACTGCAGATAGAAACGGCGACCCTGTATAGGAAATTTTAATACCACAGACTCTATAAATACTTGTTTTACAAGTTGGAATTGCTCCTCCATCGTTTTATCCCATTTAAACTTAATGCCTTTCTTTAGTAGATGCAATAAAGGTTGTGTGCACTCCGCGTACTACTGTCTTACAAACTACTGTGTTACAGATGGTAGCAGAGCGCGATCGATTCTTTGGTCGAACCCTTGGGTCCTTTGGTGTGACGGGGCTTGCAAACTCGGAAATAGTTTGGAAAGAACATCAAACATCAGCAATATTTGAAAATGAAAATAGGTAGATAAAAAAAAAGAACATTTGTAACCCCTCTTTCAAACTTTTAGACTTTATAAAAAAAAAACTTTTTTTTTTTTGAAAGAGGGGTCACTAGTTATTTAAAACTAGGCAAGGGCCTAGAGAAGCCAAAACTGCGCTGGGTCCAGTATGACGGGACTTGCAATTAAACTCGTTGTTAAGCAACAATAATTTTATTCAGCCATTTCAAATAACATGTAAGTATCACTCCCAGTATACAATATACTTTTATAGAATTGAAAAAACTTTTGTTACAAACTTTTACTCCCCTCCCTGTCATTACAATCCTGTGAAAATATGCACGTGTAATCTCATAAAATTAGAATATATGTAAACATCAGCATAATATAATATCTCCCAAATATAAATAAATAGAACATCAATCAATATAAATACATAAATACACATAAATAAATAGTTACATAAATACACATAGCGCATACATATCTATATACACACATATATACTACACACATGTTCACCTGGCAGGCAGCCCATATACATTTCACCATGCTTCCGAAGAATACAATCCTCAGTATCCGTGACCTAGACCCCCATCCCAAACTACTGTAAAAGGGTAAAGTGCCCAGCCACCATAAAAAACTTTTCATAAACCAATCCATTAACCCGTCCGGGTATGACTGCTTGCAACCAATGAAATTATTACAAGTATTCAAAATTTTAGAAAGGTTCCCCCAGATAGGAATGTGCCATCGCCAGGTCAACATGGCTGCACGGCCGTACAAAATGTATAACAGAATTTATGGTTGGAAGTAAGGATCAATAGTGTACTCATATTAACAACTGAACTAGTAGTACACTGGCTATGGCAGTAAAAGAAAATGAATGAAATTTCACTTATACTGAATTATTACAGAGTTAAGATAATTTTTATAAAATATATATATAATGACAATTTTAATAAAAACTTTATAACATCAGCCCCTAATAAAACACATTTGAGGTGTTCCTACAGAATTGGCTTGGCCACAGGCGAGGCCATGCGCACCACCAGATCCAGCAACCTAAAACATGCTATAGACCTGTAGATAACGGCACCAGCAGGTGAGCTCCACAGGTTACAGCACCTCCCCAAACCTTTAAATCTACTTAAAAAAACAAAACCCATATAGAGCTATGAATACCCTTAATCAATGCAAGCATAATTCACCCCCCTATAAATCAGTAATCTTAAGTCACACACACTTTTACCCTAAAAGAAAATTTCGCAGCAAAATTCGGTGACGCATGACCCCGTCCGGGCTCACACTTACTCAGGGGGGCTTAAGCCTTAGTAAAATACACTGACAAAATTTACAAGCACTAATTGTCTCGCTGGACTTGTGTCCCAACAACTTTAACTGGAGATGTTCCAGGAAGAGAATCAGATGTTCAACATTGTAGAGGCCAAAAATATACATATAGAAATGGGTTAAATGTCACCTGGTATAATCCGGCACATAACCTGAGGTACTCATGATGTATTGTCCATTTCTTCCTCCCGACGGCACAGACGGAGAATCACTCGTTTTAATGCCATTGGTGGCAGATGTTCGGCCACCAGCAGAAGTGAATCGGGAACCCTGAACAATTATATATATTGACAATTACTCAAATGTTACCCAATTCACGATCCCCCTTATATTCATGACTCCAGCATAATTCACACGCTACCACATGCTCAGATTAAAAGAAAATTTCGAAAATTTAAGAATGCACTGAAATTACCTTTAGTAAAAAAATTTTAGAATTAAATAACTTGTATTTACAGACAGTTCGTCAACTTAATAACCCTTATTACACTTTCGAGATGAGTTGCAAACTTAAACAGGTTCATAATACATATACAGTTTCATATACCTCTACATTTAGTTAATAAAACATTCTCTTACGCCCCCCTTTAATTATAATGATATGATTATGATATAATTAGGAAAAATACACAGCGATAAATACTTTATAAATACTTTAACTCAGCCAGTGTTAACTTTCAAGACCTGCATAAACAGAATTTAACCCGCGCTGGCCACGTGGTGACTTCCGTATATATATCGCATTGCATCGGCATTAATTCAAGCTAAATTACAATTCTGTTATTAAATAATAAGTAAGTTACCTTGAACAGACTTACCGGAGAGTCGCGTAGTCGTTTATCTAATCATGATAGATTTTAGCAGACAAAAATTCAACTGGTCGCCGCCGGGAGATAGAATGGTTGATGCTGCGTTGGCTGCCAGACGAAAACTGCCCAGCGCAGTCACAGGAAAAATATTACATATCGCTCCCCACAGAGAGCGCGCGGATCGGCAAACAAGCATGCAGATAACGGAGTAGATTCCGCTCAGGTAATTAATTCACATACCCCGCAATGACAGTCACATAATTAACTGGGAAATAGCCGAGTATTCCAAAACTCGGCACAGTATGTAAGGGTTGTGGGCTCGTTCTATTATCCCAAATTCCAGCATCCTTTGAATTTCATCCTTAACTGCTCTCTGATACTTGATGGGGACGGCCCACTCTTTTTGAAGTTAAGGTGTGCTGTCGGTAACCCGGAAACTATGCTGGTATCCCGTTATGATCCCTGGCCTATCTGTAAAGATCTCCTTGTTTTTATCCAGCAACTGCCCCAATTGATTTAACCTTGTCTGATCCATTCCTTCTAATTCTTCAAGTTTTCTGTAGATTTCAGTTTCAATGTCACACACATTTTCTTCTATGGTTAGTAATGGTACTTCATAAGGATGTTCTTCCGCATTTGTTACTACCCCCGGTCGTACCTGTATCCACCCTTCTGGTATGTTAATTACCCCCTTTGATTGCTGCAGGAAGTTCATACCAAGAATACAATTTCTACCTAAACCTGGTACTATTAAAAACACACAATCGACACTTAAATTACTGCTTAATACTACTTCTAAAAATACTTGTTTTCTAATACTTTTTGACCTATTTCACACGGCGCTAACTATCGTGGTGTTATTGACGCTGAGGGTTTCATGGTGTCCAATCTGTTTTTTATTGCTTTCATACCATTCTTCAGATATTGCGTTCACCGCACTACCTGTATCAATGAGAGCATTTACAGGAACTTGATTTATTTTAATCGCTAGTTCAGGACTTTTTATTACCTTGACATCAATATTTTGCTCCGCTTCTTCCATTAAGTCTTCCTTGATGATTGGGAAGATTGTAGTAATATTTATCTTGTCTGTATTTGTTTTGTTTTTCTGTTTACACTTTAGGTTTATTTCACTTGAAGTTTGGAGTCATTGCCTCGAACTTGAAGGTCGTTCATCCGGTTTTACAGCCGTTTGTCGTTCAATCGTGACACTGTTTATAGTGGTTTGTTTACCTCCTCCCCCGCTGCTCCTAGCTGTCGCTTCTCCTTGTTGATAGTTTTCCCTCCAGCCAACACACGGCTTACTGCTTTCATTGTTCGGCTGTTTAGACGGCGCGTCCCTTTTGTAATTTATGGCTGGCCGGTCACTTACACTTTCTGTTCATTATTGCTTCCTCTTGTATTTATATTCATATATTCACGAAGGAGTGCTTCAAAACCATTTATAGTCGTTACTCCTCTCGTAACTACGGCAATTTGCAATTCTCTGTTATAATGCCTAGCTAATTTTGTGATCATATGTTTATCAGACATGATCGGGATTAACTGTCTGCTTCCTAAGACACATCGCTCCATGTATTGAATCATGTTAAGCGATCCATTTGGTTTATAGCGCCCATATTCAAGTTGGTCGCGGACCTTCTCTTGTTGACTCGCACTCCAATATTTGCTCATGAAGGCTTCTTCGAACTCCTTAAACGTCCTTACCTGCTCCCTCACGATTCTCCACCAGAGAACCGCTTCACCGATCAAGTGCCGTCCGATCCACCGGGTATTCTCCTCACCATAATACGTTTCCTGAATTTCCCGTAACTCCTTCAAGAACTCCATTGGGAAATTATCCTCCCCGTCGAAAGTGTCTTCCTTGTTTATTATCGCTGTATTCATAGCTACAGCCGGTCTTTGTTCGATTTCCTCTAGCCTACGTTGTACTCGTTGCTCATTCTCGCGAACCGTTGTTAGGTTGTTGGCGATCTCATCGAGTTTTCGCCCCTTTTCTGTAGAGACTTCGTTTATCTTCTCTTCCGTACTTCGGTTAGCTTCTTTTATGCTCCTTACTTGCTGTTCAAGCCCGTCGATCTGTAGTTTATTTTGATGTTGACTGTTGATTATGGCTTTTTGCCATTCCTTCCGGTCACTCTCGCGAGTTTCTTTGTTTTCTTTCGCCTGTTTCTTTATTTCTCTGCTTAACTCGTTAATTCCGCTTTCGTTCTTTTTCTGTACTTCTTCTAACTTTTCTGACTATCTTTGTAGTTCAGTACCCACCTGGTGGATTTGTCCTTGTAAATCTCCTCCCACTAACTCTATTTTTTCGTCTAATTTCTCGGCGAGTTGTTTACCTATTTCTTCATTCTGTTTTTTCGTTTCTTCAATTTTTTCGTCTATGTGCTTTTTCGATTCTTCAAACTTTTGTTTTATGAATGACATTAACATTTGGAAATTGACTTCAGATGACTGTGGTCCCCGGGCGCCATTCTCTTCACTCGTTGTAGAGCTCTCTTCATTCACCACATTTCTATCCTCAGGCTGCTCCATCCCCATCTGATTGTTAATTTCGAATACCTCGGAATTTTCTTTCCCTGTCACCATTTTTGCCTTTCGTCGGGTTATCATTCAGATACTTATCGACAAATAACAATAATAACGTTCTTATTCTACAGTACTAACATTTACGTATTTAACTTAGTCTATCTCTAACCAGTGTCTGTCACTGCCCTAGCCTAATTTCTTTAATTAAGCCGTGCGGTGCGGCGCCAATTTATAACAATCTGCTGTGCCCCCAAGTTCTGGAGCGCCAATTTAACATGAAAACGAGTTGTACCCGTTTACGCCCAGCGGTGGACGCCATTTTAACATTTTTGCTTTTACAGCTCTTTTTAATTACTTAATGCCCCACGTTGTTGTGGTGCCTATTTAATAATTATTTTGTTTGTTAGTATATTATCTATTTATGCTCTTTATCTCAGGGTAAAAAAATATAAATGCTCAATTCTTCTTATAAATAGTTCTTCGATTTATTACAATTAGTTATGGTTGATTATCATAATTTATCACTGACACATGAATTATGTAATTTCTAATCAAAATATAAACATATTCATTTTCATAAATCTTACTCATTACTCATATTCATAGCTCTAATAATTTAAATATTGTAATTCTTATTCAAAGACAAAATTTTTAATAATAATTCTCTTAAATTTGAATACTATGACGTAGTTAGTTATTGATCTGGATTCATTTAAAATCGGTGCTCATAGATAAATTTAATTTCCATATTTTTCTAATATTATTTAATTTTGTTTTAAGCAAAATCTTATCTTACTCCTTTAATTAATTCTTATGAGTTCTTTAAGTGAACAGACAGTGGACCTAATACTAATTATGGCATGAAAATGTTACTTGTGGTATGTATCCAAATCTGATAGAGGTTCATATTGTGTGGTTGGCATGTTGATCGTCTGGCGTAACTGCGATAATTCCCTTTGGATTAGCAGATTGTAACGTGGTCTCCTTGGGGTCACACAAGACACTGCACAACACCAAACGTCACTCACTCGGAATTAGTTCGCGTTAATTGTTATTATTGTTATCCGCTTCCACAGGCATTATTGATTATTATTTATTAACTGCGTTATGGTTTGAACTACTGTTATTTACGAGTTTAGTTCGTCTCGTAATGTTACTCGATTATAAAGTTATTGTTGCGTATTTGCACAACTAAATTACAGCGTTATTTGATTTTCATTCGTATTGTATTAATTCACTTGTACGTCACTAGTAAAATTACAGTTTTTATTTTTACCGAAGTTTATTCTAGTACGAGCTTATTTTTCTAACCATCGTACCGAATTTCTCTAAGTCCAATAACTATGGAATCTCGGTCGCGGACTTACACTCCCGTTACCGTCAAAATTTTTAGTTAAACTCCTCGAGCGCGCCTTTCTCGCGTCCCTATATCGAATTCCGTATTTCTCCCACTTAATTCTGATTTTTCTTACGCTGTTTTCTAATTGGTTCTACTTTACGACTCTTCAGATCTAGAGACCACCTATTTTTCCGAAAGAACCTCTCTGATAGGCTTTTGGATTCCCACCAGATTCCTTCCCTAGGTCACTACACCTTTTGGAGTAAACAAAGCAACCCTTAACTTTCTTGTCAAGTATTGTTTTCGTGGACTTGGTTGTTCTAATGGCATCAACTATTGTTACTTAAAGGCCTCACCAAACTTCCTTTGTATGTCCGTTTCTTTGTCTCTGTTTCCATCAACACTTCTTACTTGAGTTCGGACATTACTCCGAGCTTTCTCTCTTCTCAGTAAGGTCGAAGTCCTGTCGCTGACCGTTTGAGTCTTTCAATAACATATACCCTTTTTTGTTTCGCTATATGCAGCTGGCGTGTATACGTATTCTGGTCTATTGTTAATACATACAGCTGCTCTTCAAATGAGTTCGTTTACATTTGTACGATTTTTTCTAAGGATTTGAGGTAGTTGTCAAAGTTTAACGTTTCTTAGTATGGAGAGCGATGAACTCAGCCTATTTGCCGTGAGCGTGTTGGGGCTGATATATGATTTTATTGCCTGTCAGTCACCTCTGCGTTTCACACAACAATTCCCTGTTACGGCGCTTAAAGATACATCTATACTCAAAATAAGAAATTTTCAAAATATCTGATTTTGGCGTTATATCGTCCCCGAATTTTGTCGCTTTGGATGGATTTCATACATCTAAAAGAGATTCAAAATTCTGCGCCTTGTCATCGAGGTTTAACATGACGAAATGCATACAGTTTGTATTCCTAGTATTGGCTCAACATCCGTTGGACGTAGTGTAGTGAATTTGCTACCTGTATGGACCTACTGCGGGCTGTTTATTATGTAATGTAAACACTACCCCAGGACCCTTTTCCAAGACACTTTCGCTTTCCGTTTTTAAATGAATCCGTTACATATATCTTTTAACTTTCTTTTCTTACAACCCTTTCTTAACATATAATTATACTTACAAACTAATCTTTAGACATTAAATTTAAATTCGTCATTCAGCATTAATTTAAAACAACTCCTTACATATCCCTTACAGGACCTATAATATTTGCAAAATTAATTTAGCAAGTTTTATTCAATGCTAGCATCATTTATCTTATCAATAAATTTTATATTTCTGTAAAATAATTTTTAGAATTCTCTCTTTTCCTTGTACTATTTTAACACATGTTAATCATTATGTTAACATTTAATTTAACTATTCATTATTATATTCACATTAATTTACTCTATATTACCTTGCAGGATTTATAAATATTAATTACTATCAAAATTTTTACTAATTCATCAATTACATCTTGCTATTCTAATAATATTATAGATTTCAATGACATAAATTAATCAAGTTTTCTACAATAATTCGCTATTAATGTCCTTTGATAGTCCATATTTTACTTATTGTCACTTTTCAATCATTTCACTATTTAATTGAATTTTAAGAGTCCTTGTATCACATACATATGTACATATCACTATTCTAATTTTATTGATTGTTCGCATTCAATTGTTATATTAAACACATATATTAAACAATCTTATTCTAACCATATTAATTGTCCTTACATTTGCATTCATTTAACACACACATATATATATTGTCTATGTACTTATGTTAACATAATTATCGCTAACATTTTTTTTTTTAGTTCACATTTCGTTATCATGAAGATTATAAGTACTACTACACTTGTTAGTATTTTACTTCATCGTTTATACAATTATACAATTATCATTTTAGTTTAATTAATGTTAAAATGATTACAATTTATTTAATATTCTATTGCGTCTTACAATTGCTTTATAATTCATAACTTTTCACTGGCGTCAACTAAGAATCTGAATGATACTTTTTTAGTTGCCTAGTGTTGAATATTCCTCGTATAGAATCGTTATTCTGGTCGTCCTGTAATTGGTACGTAGCGCTTCCGATTTTTGTTACTATTGTGTACGGACCCTCATATATCGCACAGAATTTTCCTATTATATTCTGAGTAGCGTCCGATATATGATGCGCTCGTATCAGAACTCTTTCTCCCACTTCAAATTCCGTAATTTTCTTTGATTTATTTATTCGGGCCGCTTGTCGCTCTCCCCTTTCCTTGATTCATAATTGTAGTGTTTCTACATTTACTCCTTCATTGTTAATCACAATAAGGTCTACATACTGTTCCCAATGTCTGGTTGGTCTTTTTCCAAACTGAGCTTCGTATGGCGTAATCTTTATTGTCTCTTGGTATGTTTCATTCAGACACGACTTGATTGTTCTTATGTATTTTGCACATTTAGTGTGTCTCTCTCTGACAAAAATACGGAACAGGTTTCCGAGCTGCCGGTTCCACCTTTCCGCAATATTAGTGCAAGGATTCCGAATCGCTGTGTATTTAGGTTTTATATTTAGCTCTTTCAGACCCTGCATCCATTTTCGAGACGTGAATTGCGTGCCATTTTCTGTCAACACACTATCCGGTTTACCATGTATATCAATGTATTGTTGTAGTCGTTTCAATGTTATGTTTGTGGTGGATCTACGTAAAGCATACAACCCCACGTATTTCGTAAAATTGTCCACAATAACTAATAGGTACTTCACTCCACTACTGGACATCGGTAGGGGTCCGTAATAGTCCATGCTTAAGAGCTCTCCCTTTCGTATAGGCAGGATGTGTCTTGTTTCTCCAGAAATGAGTCGATTCCCACTGTCTTTACACCTCTGACACAGGTCACAACATCTGATCAGCTGGCTGACACTCTTGCACATTTCTTCGAATGTAAAGTGCTCCTTCAGAAGCTGCAGAGTCCTTTTTGTACCTGGATGGCCATATATCTGGTGGATCTCTTGTATCAATTCCTTCCGAATTTCCTTTGGGATGTATAACTTCCACTGCGTCTTCCATCTCCTATATAGTTTATTGTTTATTACTTTGAAATGTTGGTTTAATTTATCATGGTCTCCCTCCTTAACTCCGTTGATCAATTGTCCTAACTTCTTGTTTTCCATTTGTAGCAGGTGTATTTTTCTTAACTTTGATGTTATATCTTTGTTCATTTTTATTTCCATTGTGTGGATGTAGTATTCGTATTTCTCGTCGATGGGTTCGTTTATAGTATCACCTTCTGGGTACCTGCTTAAGAGATCTGCAACAACATTGTCTTTACCCTTGCAGTGAAATATCTCAAAGTTATACTCTTGTATCGCAAGTATCCATCTTGCGATCCTGGTATTATTTAAATGGCATTTTTGGATAAACGTTAACGCTTTGTTATCGGTTAATATAGTAAGAGGTTGGCCTATTATATGTATCCTGAATTTCTTTAAACATTGGACGATTGCTAACAGCTCCTTTTCAGTAGTAAAATAGTTTTTCTCCGCATTTTTGAATGTTCGGCTAGTGTACGCTATTACGGCGATATCCCCTTCCTGGTCGATCTGGTATAGTTGACCTCCGTAAGCATAGTTGCTTGCGTCACACTGCAGATAGAAACGGCGACCCTGTATAGGAAATTTTAATACCACAGACTCTATAAATACTTGTTTTACAAGTTGGAATTGCTCCTCCATCGTTTTATCCCATTTAAACTTAATGCCTTTCTTTAGTAGATGCAATAAAGGTTGTGTGCACTCCGCGTACTACTGTCTTACAAACTACTGTGTTACAAATGGTAGCAGAGCGCGATCGATTCTTTGGTCGAACCCTTGGGTCCTTTGGTGTGACGGGGCTTGCAAACTCGGAAATAGTTTGGAAAGAACATCAAACATCAGCAATATTTGAAAATGAAAATAGGTAGATAAAAAAAAAGAACATTTGTAACCCCTCTTTCAAACTTTTAGACTTTATAAAAAAAAAACTTTTTTTTTTTTGAAAGAGGGGTCACTAGTTATTTAAAACTAGGCAAGGGCCTAGAGAAGCCAAAACTGCGCTGGGTCCAGTATGACGGGACTTGCAATTAAACTCGTTGTTAAGCAACAATAATTTTATTCAGCCATTTCAAATAACATGTAAGTATCACTCCCAGTATACAATATACTTTTATAGAATTGAAAAAACTTTTGTTACAAACTTTTACTCCCCTCCCTGTCATTACAATAATGTGAAAATATGCACGTGTAATCTCATAAAATTAGAATATATGTAAACATCAGCATAATATAATATCTCCCAAATATAAATAAATAGAACATCAATCAATATAAATACATAAATACACATAAATAAATAGTTACATAAATACACATAGCGCACACATATCTATATACACACATATATACTACACACATGTTCACCTGGCAGGCAGCCCATATACATTTCACCATGCTTCCGAAGAATACAATCCTCAGTATCCGTGACCTAGACCCCCATCCCAAACTACTGTAAAAGGGTAAAGTGCCCAGCCACCATAAAAAACTTTTCATAAACCAATCCATTAACCCGTCCGGGTATGACTGCTTGCAACCAATGAAATTATTACAAGTATTCAAAATTTTAGAAAGGTTCCCCCAGATAGGAATGTCCCATCGCCAGGTCAACATGGCTGCACGGCCGTACAAAATGTATAACAGAATTTATGGTTGGAAGTAAGGATCAATAGTGTACTCATATTAACAACTGAACTAGTAATACACTGGCTATGGCAGTAAAAGAAAATGAATGAAATTTCACTTATACTGAATTATTACAGAGTTAAGATAATTTTTATAAAATATATATATATATAATGACAATTTTAATAAAAACTTTATAACATCAGCCCCTAATAAAACACATTTGAGGTGTTCCTACAGAATTGGCTTGGCCACAGGCGAGGCCATGCGCACCACCAGATCCAGCAACCTAAAACATGCTATAGACCTGTAGATAACGGCACCAGCAGGTGAGCTCCACAGGTTACAGCACCTCCCCAAACCTTTAAATCTACTTAAAAAAACAAAACCCATATAGAGCTATGAATACCCTTAATCAATGCAAGCATAATTCACCCCCCTATAAATCAGTAATCTTAAGTCACACACACTTTTACCCTAAAAGAAAATTTCGCAGCAAAATTCGGTGACGCATGACCCCGTCCGGGCTCACACTTACTCAGGGGGGCTTAAGCCTTAGTAAAATACACTGACAAAATTTACAAGCACTAATTGTCTCGCTGGACTTGTGTCCCAACAACTTTAACTGGAGATGTTCCAGGAAGAGAATCAGATGTTCAACATTGTAGAGGCCAAAAATATACATATAGAAATGGGTTAAATGTCACCTGGTATAATCCGGCACATAACCTGAGGTACTCATGATGTATTGTCCATTTCTTCCTCCCGACGGCACAGACGGAGAATCACTCGTTTTAATGCCATTGGTGGCAGATGTTCGGCCACCAGCAGAAGTGAATCGGGAACCCTGAACAATTATATATATTGACAATTACTCAAATGTTACCCAATTCACGATCCCCCTTATATTCATGACTCCAGCATAATTCACACGCTACCACATGCTCAGATTAAAAGAAAATTTCGAAAATTTAAGAATGCACTGAAATTACCTTTAGTAAAAAAATTTTAGAATTAAATAACTTGTATTTACAGACAGTTCGTCAACTTAATAACCCTTATTACACTTTCGAGATGAGTTGCAAACTTAAACAGGTTCATAATACATATACAGTTTCATATACCTCTACATTTAGTTAATAAAACATTCTCTTACGCCCCCCTTTAATTATAATGATATGATTATGATATAATTAGGAAAAATACACAGCCATAAATACTTTATAAATACTTTAACTCAGCCAGTGTTAACTTTCAAGACCTGCATAAACAGAATTTAACCCGCGCTGGCCACGTGGTGACTTCCGTATATATATCGCATTGCATCGGCATTAATTTAAGCTAAATTACAATTCTGTT
The DNA here is from genome assembly GCA_034769895.1 of Magicicada septendecula. Taxonomy (NCBI): domain Eukaryota; kingdom Metazoa; phylum Arthropoda; class Insecta; order Hemiptera; family Cicadidae; genus Magicicada; species Magicicada septendecula. Next base: position 366,743,800 of record CM068367.1, on the reverse strand, counting down.
ATTAAATAATAAGTAAGTTACCTTGAACAGACTTACCGGAGAGTCGCGTAGTCGTTTATCTAATCATGATAGATTTTAGCAGACAAAAATTCAACTGGTCGCCGCCGGGAGATAGAATGGTTGATGCTGCGTTGGCTGCCAGACGAAAACTGCCCAGCGCAGTCACAGGAAAAATATTACATATCGCTCCCCACAGAGAGCGCGCGGATCGGCAAACAAGCATGCAGATAACGGAGTAGATTCCGCTCAGGTAATTAATTCACATACCCCGCAATGACAGTCACATAATTAACTGGGAAATAGCCGAGTATTCCAAAACTCGGCACAGTATGTAAGGGTTGTGGGCTCGTTCTATTATCCCAAATTCCAGCATCCTTTGAATTTCATCCTTAACTGCTCTCTGATACTTGATGGGGACGGCCCACTCTTTTTGAAGTTAAGGTGTGCTGTCGGTAACCCGGAAACTATGCTGGTATCCCGTTATGATCCCTGGCCTATCTGTAAAGATCTCCTTGTTTTTATCCAGCAACTGCCCCAATTGATTTAACCTTGTCTGATCCATTCCTTCTAATTCTTCAAGTTTTCTGTAGATTTCAGTTTCAATGTCACACACATTTTCTTCTATGGTTAGTAATGGTACTTCATAAGGATGTTCTTCCGCATTTGTTACTACCCCCGGTCGTACCTGTATCCACCCTTCTGGTATGTTAATTACCCCCTTTGATTGCTGCAGGAAGTTCATACCAAGAATACAATTTCTACCTAAACCTGGTACTATTAAAAACACACAATCGACACTTAAATTACTGCTTAATACTACTTCTAAAAATACTTGTTTTCTAATACTTTTTGACCTATTTCACACGGCGCTAACTATCGTGGTGTTATTGACGCTGAGGGTTTCATGGTGTCCAATCTGTTTTTTATTGCTTTCATACCATTCTTCAGATATTGCGTTCACCGCACTACCTGTATCAATGAGAGCATTTACAGGAACTTGATTTATTTTAATCGCTAGTTCAGGACTTTTTATTACCTTGACATCAATATTTTGCTCCGCTTCTTCCATTAAGTCTTCCTTGATGATTGGGAAGATTGTAGTAATATTTATCTTGTCTGTATTTGTTTTGTTTTTCTGTTTACACTTTAGGTTTATTTCACTTGAAGTTTGGAGTCATTGCCTCGAACTTGAAGGTCGTTCATCCGGTTTTACAGCCGTTTGTCGTTCAATCGTGACACTGTTTATAGTGGTTTGTTTACCTCCTCCCCCGCTGCTCCTAGCTGTCGCTTCTCCTTGTTGATAGTTTTCCCTCCAGCCAACACACGGCTTACTGCTTTCATTGTTCGGCTGTTTAGACGGCGCGTCCCTTTTGTAATTTATGGCTGGCCGGTCACTTACACTTTCTGTTCATTATTGCTTCCTCTTGTATTTATATTCATATATTCACGAAGGAGTGCTTCAAAACCATTTATAGTCGTTACTCCTCTCGTAACTACGGCAATTTGCAATTCTCTGTTATAATGCCTAGCTAATTTTGTGATCATATGTTTATCAGACATGATCGGGATTAACTGTCTGCTTCCTAAGACACATCGCTCCATGTATTGAATCATGTTAAGCGATCCATTTGGTTTATAGCGCCCATATTCAAGTTGGTCGCGGACCTTCTCTTGTTGACTCGCACTCCAATATTTGCTCATGAAGGCTTCTTCGAACTCCTTAAACGTCCTTACCTGCTCCCTCACGATTCTCCACCAGAGAACCGCTTCACCGATCAAGTGCCGTCCGATCCACCGGGTATTCTCCTCACCATAATACGTTTCCTGAATTTCCCGTAACTCCTTCAAGAACTCCATTGGGAAATTATCCTCCCCGTCGAAAGTGTCTTCCTTGTTTATTATCGCTGTATTCATAGCTACCGCCGGTCTTTGTTCGATTTCCTCTAGCCTACGTTGTACTCGTTGCTCATTCTCGCGAACCGTTGTTAGGTTGTTGGCGATCTCATCGAGTTTTCGCCCCTTTTCTGTAGAGACTTCGTTTATCTTCTCTTCCGTACTTCGGTTAGCTTCTTTTATGCTCCTTACTTGCTGTTCAAGCCCGTCGATCTGTAGTTTATTTTGATGTTGACTGTTGATTATGGCTTTTTGCCATTCCTTCCGGTCACTCTCGCGAGTTTCTTTGTTTTCTTTCGCCTGTTTCTTTATTTCTCTGCTTAACTCGTTAATTCCGCTTTCGTTCTTTTTCTGTACTTCTTCTAACTTTTCTGACTATCTTTGTAGTTCAGTACCCACCTGGTGGATTTGTCCTTGTAAATCTCCTCTCACTAACTCTATTTTTTCGTCTAATTTCTCGGCGAGTTGTTTACCTATTTCTTCATTCTGTTTTTTCGTTTCTTCAATTTTTTCGTCTATGTGCTTTTTCGATTCTTCAAACTTTTGTTTTATGAATGACATTAACATTTGGAAATTGACTTCAGATGACTGTGGTCCCCGGGCGCCATTCTCTTCACTCGTTGTAGAGCTCTCTTCATTCACCACATTTCTATCCTCAGGCTGCTCCATCCCCATCTGATTGTTAATTTCGAATACCTCGGAATTTTCTTTCCCTGTCACCATTTTTGCCTTTCGTCGGGTTATCATTCAGATACTTATCGACAAATAACAATAATAACGTTCTTATTCTACAGTACTAACATTTACGTATTTAACTTAGTCTATCTCTAACCAGTGTCTGTCACTGCCCTAGCCTAATTTCTTTAATTAAGCCGTGCGGTGCGGCGCCAATTTATAACAATCTGCTGTGCCCCCAAGTTCTGGAGCGCCAATTTAACATAAAAACGAGTTGTACCCGTTTACGCCCAGCGGTGGACGCCAATTTAACATTTTTGCTTTTACAGCTCTTTTTAATTACTTAATGCCCCACGTTGTTGTGGTGCCTATTTAATAATTATTTTGTTTGTTAGTATATTATCTATTTATGCTCTTTATCTCAGGGTAAAAAAATATAAATGCTCAATTCTTCTTATAAATAGTTCTTCGATTTATTACAATTAGTTATGGTTGATTATCATAATTTATCACTGACACATGAATTATGTAATTTATAATCAAAATATAAACATATTCATTTTCATAAATCTTACTCATTACTCATATTCATAGCTCTAATAATTTAAATATTGTAATTCTTATTCAAAGACAAAATTTTTAATAATAATTCTCTTAAATTTGAATACTATGACGTAGTTTGTTATTGATCTGGATTCATTTAAAATCGGTGCTCATAGATAAATTTAATTTCCATATTTTTCTAATATTATTTAATTTTGTTTTAAGCAAAATCTTATCTTACTCCTTTAATTAATTCTTATGAGTTCTTTAAGTGAACAGACAGTGGACCTAATACTAATTATGGCATGAAAATGTTACTTGTGGTATGTATCCAAATCTGGTAGAGGTTCATATTGTGTGGTTGGCATGTTGATCGTCTGGCGTAACTGCGATAATTCCCTTTGGATTAGCAGATTGTAACGTGGTCTCCTTGGGGTCACACAAGACACTGCACAACACCAAACGTCACTCACTCGGAATTAGTTCGCGTTAATTGTTATTATAGTTATCCGCTTCCACAGGCATTATTGATTATTATTTATTAACTGCGTTATGGTTTGAACTACTGTTATTTACGAGTTTAGTTCGTCTCGTAATGTTACTCGATTATAAAGTTATTGTTGCGTATTTGCACAACTAAATTACAGCGTTATTTGATTTTCATTCGTATTGTATTAATTCACTTGTACGTCACTAGTAAAATTACAGTTTTTATTTTTACCGAAGTTTATTCTAGTACGAGCTTATTTTTCTAACCATCGTACCGAATTTCTCTAAGTCCAATAACTATGGAATCTCGGTCGCGGACTTACACTCCCGTTACCGTCAAAATTTTTAGTTAAACTCCTCGAGCGCGCCTTTCTCGCGTCCCTATATCGAATTCCGTATTTCTCCCACTTAATTCTGATTTTTCTTACGCTGTTTTCTAATTGGTTCTACTTTACGACTCTTCAGATCTAGAGACCACCTATTTTTCCGAAAGAACCTCTCTGATAGGCTTTTGGATTCCCACCAGATTCCTTCCCTAGGTCACTACACCTTTTGGAGTAAACAAAGCAACCCTTAACTTTCTTGTCAAGTATTGTTTTCGTGGACTTGGTTGTTCTAATGGCATCAACTATTGTTACTTAAAGGCCTCACCAAACTTCCTTTGTATGTCCGTTTCTTTGTCTCTGTTTCCATCAACACTTCTTACTTGAGTTCGGACATTACTCCGAGCTTTCTCTCTTCTCAGTAAGGTCGAAGTCCTGTCGCTGACCGTTTGAGTCTTTCAATAACATATACCCTTTTTTGTTTCGCTATATGCAGCTGGCGTGTATACGTATTCTGGTCTATTGTTAATACATACAGCTGCTCTTCAAATGAGTTCGTTTACATTTGTACGATTTTTTCTAAGGATTTGAGGTAGTTGTCAAAGTTTAACGTTTCTTAGTATGGAGAGCGATGAACTCAGCCTATTTGCCGTGAGCGTGTTGGGGCTGATATATGATTTTATTGCCTGTCAGTCACCTCTGCGTTTCACACAACAATTCCCTGTTACGGCGCTTAAAGATACATCTATACTCAAAATAAGAAATTTTCAAAATATCTGATTTTGGCGTTATATCGTCCCCGAATTTTGTCGCTTTGGATGGATTTCATACATCTAAAAGAGATTCAAAATTCTGCGCCTTGTCATCGAGGTTTAACATGACGAAATGCATACAGTTTGTATTCCTAGTATTGGCTCAACATCCGTTGGACGTAGTGTAGTGAATTTGCTACCTGTATGGACCTACTGCGGGCTGTTTATTATGTAATGTAAACACTACCCCAGGACCCTTTTCCAAGACACTTTCGCTTTCCGTTTTTAAATGAATCCGTTACATATATCTTTTAACTTTCTTTTCTTACAACCCTTTCTTAACATATAATTATACTTACAAACTAATCTTTAGACATTAAATTTAAATTCGTCATTCAGCATTAATTTAAAACAACTCCTTACATATCCCTTACAGGACCTATAATATTTGCAAAATTAATTTAGCAAGTTTTATTCAATGCTAGCATCATTTATCTTATCAATAAATTTTATATTTCTGTAAAATAATTTTTAGAATTCTCTCTTTTCCTTGTACTATTTTAACACATGTTAATCATTATGTTAACATTTAATTTAACTATTCATTATTATATTCACATTAATTTACTCTATATTACCTTGCAGGATTTATAAATATTAATTACTATCAAAATTTTTACTAATTCATCAATTACATCTTGCTATTCTAATAATATTATAGATTTCAATGACATAAATTAATCAAGTTTTCTACAATAATTCGCTATTAATGTCCTTTGATAGTCCATATTTTACTTATTGTCACTTTTCAATCATTTCACTATTTAATTGAATTTTAAGAGTCCTTGTATCACATACATATGTACATATCACTATTCTAATTTTATTGATTGTTCGCATTCAATTGTTATATTAAACACATATATTAAACAATCTTATTCTAACCATATTAATTGTCCTTACATTTGCATTCATTTAACACACACATATATATATTGTCTATGTACTTATGTTAACATAATTATCGCTAACATTTTTTTTTTTAGTTCACATTTCGTTATCATGAAGATTATAAGTACTACTACACTTGTTAGTATTTTACTTCATCGTTTATACAATTATACAATTATCATTTTAGTTTAATTAATGTTAAAATGATTACAATTTATTTAATATTCTATTGCGTCTTACAATTGCTTTATAATTCATAACTTTTCACTGGCGTCAACTAAGAATCTGAATGATACTTTTTTAGTTGCCTAGTGTTGAATATTCCTCGTATAGAATCGTTATTCTGGTCGTCCTGTAATTGGTACGTAGCGCTTCCGATTTTTGTTACTATTGTGTACGGACCCTCATATATCGCACAGAATTTTCCTATTATATTCTGAGTAGCGTCCGATATATGATGCGCTCGTATCAGAACTCTTTCTCCCACTTCAAATTCCGTAATTTTCTTTGATTTATTTATTCGGGCCGCTTGTCGCTCTCCCCTTTCCTTGATTCATAATTGTAGTGTTTCTACATTTACTCCTTCATTGTTAATCACAATAAGGTCTACATACTGTTCCCAATGTCTGGTTGGTCTTTTTCCAAACTGAGCTTCGTATGGCGTAATCTTTATTGTCTCTTGGTATGTTTCATTCAGACACGACTTGATTGTTCTTATGTATTTTGCACATTTAGTGTGTCTCTCTCTGACAAAAATACGGAACAGGTTTCCGAGCTGCCGGTTCCACCTTTCCGCAATATTAGTGCAAGGATTCCGAATCGCTGTGTATTTAGGTTTTATATTTAGCTCTTTCAGACCCTGCATCCATTTTCGAGACGTGAATTGCGTGCCATTTTCTGTCAACACACTATCCGGTTTACCATGTATATCAATGTATTGTTGTAGTCGTTTCAATGTTATGTTTGTGGTGGATCTACGTAAAGCATACAACCCCACGTATTTCGTAAAATTGTCCACAATAACTAATAGGTACTTCACTCCACTACTGGACATCGGTAGGGGTCCGTAATAGTCCATGCTTAAGAGCTCTCCCTTTCGTATAGGCAGGATGTGTCTTGTTTCTCCAGAAATGAGTCGATTCCCACTGTCTTTACACCTCTGACACAGGTCACAACATCTGATCAGCTGGCTGACACTCTTGCACATTTCTTCGAATGTAAAGTGCTCCTTCAGAAGCTGCAGAGTCCTTTTTGTACCTGGATGGCCATATATCTGGTGGATCTCTTGTATCAATTCCTTCCGAATTTCCTTTGGGATGTATAACTTCCACTGCGTCTTCCATCTCCTATATAGTTTATTGTTTATTACTTTGAAATGTTGGTTTAATTTATCATGGTCTCCCTCCTTAACTCCGTTGATCAATTGTCCTAACTTCTTGTTTTCCATTTGTAGCAGGTGTATTTTTCTTAACTTTGATGTTATATCTTTGTTCATTTTTATTTCCATTGTGTGGATGTAGTATTCGTATTTCTCGTCGATGGGTTCGTTTATAGTATCACCTTCTGGGTACCTGCTTAAGAGATCTGCAACAACATTGTCTTTACCCTTGCAGTGAAATATCTCAAAGTTATACTCTTGTATCGCAAGTATCCATCTTGCGATCCTGGTATTATTTAAATGGCATTTTTGGATAAACGTTAACGCTTTGTTATCGGTTAATATAGTAAGAGGTTGGCCTATTATATGTATCCTGAATTTCTTTAAACATTGGACGATTGCTAACAGCTCCTTTTCAGTAGTAAAATAGTTTTTCTCCGCATTTTTGAATGTTCGGCTAGTGTACGCTATTACGGCGATATCCCCTTCCTGGTCGATCTGGTATAGTTGACCTCCGTAAGCATAGTTGCTTGCGTCACACTGCAGATAGAAACGGCGACCCTGTATAGGAAATTTTAATACCACAGACTCTATAAATACTTGTTTTACAAGTTGGAATTGCTCCTCCATCGTTTTATCCCATTTAAACTTAATGCCTTTCTTTAGTAGATGCAATAAAGGTTGTGTGCACTCCGCGTACTACTGTCTTACAAACTACTGTGTTACAAATGGTAGCAGAGCGCGATCGATTCTTTGGTCGAACCCTTGGGTCCTTTGGTGTGACGGGGCTTGCAAACTCGGAAATAGTTTGGAAAGAACATCAAACATCAGCAATATTTGAAAATGAAAATAGGTAGATAAAAAAAAAGAACATTTGTAACCCCTCTTTCAAACTTTTAGACTTTATAAAAAAAAAACTTTTTTTTTTTTGAAAGAGGGGTCACTAGTTATTTAAAACTAGGCAAGGGCCTAGAGAAGCCAAAACTGCGCTGGGTCCAGTATGACGGGACTTGCAATTAAACTCGTTGTTAAGCAACAATAATTTTATTCAGCCATTTCAAATAACATGTAAGTATCACTCCCAGTATACAATATACTTTTATAGAATTGAAAAAACTTTTGTTACAAACTTTTACTCCCCTCCCTGTCATTACAATAATGTGAAAATATGCACGTGTAATCTCATAAAATTAGAATATATGTAAACATCAGCATAATATAATATCTCCCAAATATAAATAAATAGAACATCAATCAATATAAATACATAAATACACATAAATAAATAGTTACATAAATACACATAGCGCACACATATCTATATACACACATATATACTACACACATGTTCACCTGGCAGGCAGCCCATATACATTTCACCATGCTTCCGAAGAATACAATCCTCAGTATCCGTGACCTAGACCCCCATCCCAAACTACTGTAAAAGGGTAAAGTGCCCAGCCACCATAAAAAACTTTTCATAAACCAATCCATTAACCCGTCCGGGTATGACTGCTTGCAACCAATGAAATTATTACAAGTATTCAAAATTTTAGAAAGGTTCCCCCAGATAGGAATGTCCCATCGCCAGGTCAACATGGCTGCACGGCCGTACAAAATGTATAACAGAATTTATGGTTGGAAGTAAGGATCAATAGTGTACTCATATTAACAACTGAACTAGTAATACACTGGCTATGGCAGTAAAAGAAAATGAATGAAATTTCACTTATACTGAATTATTACAGAGTTAAGATAATTTTTATAAAATATATATATATATAATGACAATTTTAATAAAAACTTTATAACATCAGCCCCTAATAAAACACATTTGAGGTGTTCCTACAGAATTGGCTTGGCCACAGGCGAGGCCATGCGCACCACCAGATCCAGCAACCTAAAACATGCTATAGACCTGTAGATAACGGCACCAGCAGGTGAGCTCCACAGGTTACAGCACCTCCCCAAACCTTTAAATCTACTTAAAAAAACAAAACCCATATAGAGCTATGAATACCCTTAATCAATGCAAGCATAATTCACCCCCCTATAAATCAGTAATCTTAAGTCACACACACTTTTACCCTAAAAGAAAATTTCGCAGCAAAATTCGGTGACGCATGACCCCGTCCGGGCTCACACTTACTCAGGGGGGCTTAAGCCTTAGTAAAATACACTGACAAAATTTACAAGCACTAATTGTCTCGCTGGACTTGTGTCCCAACAACTTTAACTGGAGATGTTCCAGGAAGAGAATCAGATGTTCAACATTGTAGAGGCCAAAAATATACATATAGAAATGGGTTAAATGTCACCTGGTATAATCCGGCACATAACCTGAGGTACTCATGATGTATTGTCCATTTCTTCCTCCCGACGGCACAGACGGAGAATCACTCGTTTTAATGCCATTGGTGGCAGATGTTCGGCCACCAGCAGAAGTGAATCGGGAACCCTGAACAATTATATATATTGACAATTACTCAAATGTTACCCAATTCACGATCCCCCTTATATTCATGACTCCAGCATAATTCACACGCTACCACATGCTCAGATTAAAAGAAAATTTCGAAAATTTAAGAATGCACTGAAATTACCTTTAGTAAAAAAATTTTAGAATTAAATAACTTGTATTTACAGACAGTTCGTCAACTTAATAACCCTTATTACACTTTCGAGATGAGTTGCAAACTTAAACAGGTTCATAATACATATACAGTTTCATATACCTCTACATTTAGTTAATAAAACATTCTCTTACGCCCCCCTTTAATTATAATGATATGATTATGATATAATTAGGAAAAATACACAGCCATAAATACTTTATAAATACTTTAACTCAGCCAGTGTTAACTTTCAAGACCTGCATAAACAGAATTTAACCCGCGCTGGCCACGTGGTGACTTCCGTATATATATCGCATTGCATCGGCATTAATTTAAGCTAAATTACAATTCTGTTATTAAATAATAAGTAAGTTACCTTGAACAGACTTACCGGAGAGTCGCGTAGTCGTTTATCTAATCATGATAGATTTTAGCAGACAAAAATTCAACTGGTCGCCGCCGGGAGATAGAATGGTTGATGCTGCGTTGGCTGCCAGACGAAAACTGCCCAGCGCAGTCACAGGAAAAATATTACATATCGCTCCCCACAGAGAGCGCGCGGATCGGCAAACAAGCATGCAGATAACGGAGTAGATTCCGCTCAGGTAATTAATTCACATACCCCGCAATGACAGTCACATAATTAACTGGGAAATAGCCGAGTATTCCAAAACTCGGCACAGTATGTAAGGGTTGTGGGCTCGTTCTATTATCCCAAATTCCAGCATCCTTTGAATTTCATCCTTAACTGCTCTCTGATACTTGATGGGGACGGCCCACTCTTTTTGAAGTTAAGGTGTGCTGTCGGTAACCCGGAAACTATGCTGGTATCCCGTTATGATCCCTGGCCTATCTGTAAAGATCTCCTTGTTTTTATCCAGCAACTGCCCCAATTGATTTAACCTTGTCTGATCCATTCCTTCTAATTCTTCAAGTTTTCTGTAGATTTCAGTTTCAATGTCACACACATTTTCTTCTATGGTTAGTAATGGTACTTCATAAGGATGTTCTTCCGCATTTGTTACTACCCCCGGTCGTACCTGTATCCACCCTTCTGGTATGTTAATTACCCCCTTTGATTGCTGCAGGAAGTTCATACCAAGAATACAATTTCTACCTAAACCTGGTACTATTAAAAACACACAATCGACACTTAAATTACTGCTTAATACTACTTCTAAAAATACTTGTTTTCTAATACTTTTTGACCTATTTCACACGGCGCTAACTATCGTGGTGTTATTGACGCTGAGGGTTTCATGGTGTCCAATCTGTTTTTTATTGCTTTCATACCATTCTTCAGATATTGCGTTCACCGCACTACCTGTATCAATGAGAGCATTTACAGGAACTTGATTTATTTTAATCGCTAGTTCAGGACTTTTTATTACCTTGACATCAATATTTTGCTCCGCTTCTTCCATTAAGTCTTCCTTGATGATTGGGAAGATTGTAGTAATATTTATCTTGTCTGTATTTGTTTTGTTTTTCTGTTTACACTTTAGGTTTATTTCACTTGAAGTTTGGAGTCATTGCCTCGAACTTGAAGGTCGTTCATCCGGTTTTACAGCCGTTTGTCGTTCAATCGTGACACTGTTTATAGTGGTTTGTTTACCTCCTCCCCCGCTGCTCCTAGCTGTCGCTTCTCCTTGTTGATAGTTTTCCCTCCAGCCAACACACGGCTTACTGCTTTCATTGTTCGGCTGTTTAGACGGCGCGTCCCTTTTGTAATTTATGGCTGGCCGGTCACTTACACTTTCTGTTCATTATTGCTTCCTCTTGTATTTATATTCATATATTCACGAAGGAGTGCTTCAAAACCATTTATAGTCGTTACTCCTCTCGTAACTACGGCAATTTGCAATTCTCTGTTATAATGCCTAGCTAATTTTGTGATCATATGTTTATCAGACATGATCGGGATTAACTGTCTGCTTCCTAAGACACATCGCTCCATGTATTGAATCATGTTAAGCGATCCATTTGGTTTATAGCGCCCATATTCAAGTTGGTCGCGGACCTTCTCTTGTTGACTCGCACTCCAATATTTGCTCATGAAGGCTTCTTCGAACTCCTTAAACGTCCTTACCTGCTCCCTCACGATTCTCCACCAGAGAACCGCTTCACCGATCAAGTGCCGTCCGATCCACCGGGTATTCTCCTCACCATAATACGTTTCCTGAATTTCCCGTAACTCCTTCAAGAACTCCATTGGGAAATTATCCTCCCCGTCGAAAGTGTCTTCCTTGTTTATTATCGCTGTATTCATAGCTACCGCCGGTCTTTGTTCGATTTCCTCTAGCCTACGTTGTACTCGTTGCTCATTCTCGCGAACCGTTGTTAGGTTGTTGGCGATCTCATCGAGTTTTCGCCCCTTTTCTGTAGAGACTTCGTTTATCTTCTCTTCCGTACTTCGGTTAGCTTCTTTTATGCTCCTTACTTGCTGTTCAAGCCCGTCGATCTGTAGTTTATTTTGATGTTGACTGTTGATTATGGCTTTTTGCCATTCCTTCCGGTCACTCTCGCGAGTTTCTTTGTTTTCTTTCGCCTGTTTCTTTATTTCTCTGCTTAACTCGTTAATTCCGCTTTCGTTCTTTTTCTGTACTTCTTCTAACTTTTCTGACTATCTTTGTAGTTCAGTACCCACCTGGTGGATTTGTCCTTGTAAATCTCCTCTCACTAACTCTATTTTTTCGTCTAATTTCTCGGCGAGTTGTTTACCTATTTCTTCATTCTGTTTTTTCGTTTCTTCAATTTTTTCGTCTATGTGCTTTTTCGATTCTTCAAACTTTTGTTTTATGAATGACATTAACATTTGGAAATTGACTTCAGATGACTGTGGTCCCCGGGCGCCATTCTCTTCACTCGTTGTAGAGCTCTCTTCATTCACCACATTTCTATCCTCAGGCTGCTCCATCCCCATCTGATTGTTAATTTCGAATACCTCGGAATTTTCTTTCCCTGTCACCATTTTTGCCTTTCGTCGGGTTATCATTCAGATACTTATCGACAAATAACAATAATAACGTTCTTATTCTACAGTACTAACATTTACGTATTTAACTTAGTCTATCTCTAACCAGTGTCTGTCACTGCCCTAGCCTAATTTCTTTAATTAAGCCGTGCGGTGCGGCGCCAATTTATAACAATCTGCTGTGCCCCCAAGTTCTGGAGCGCCAATTTAACATAAAAACGAGTTGTACCCGTTTACGCCCAGCGGTGGACGCCAATTTAACATTTTTGCTTTTACAGCTCTTTTTAATTACTTAATGCCCCACGTTGTTGTGGTGCCTATTTAATAATTATTTTGTTTGTTAGTATATTATCTATTTATGCTCTTTATCTCAGGGTAAAAAAATATAAATGCTCAATTCTTCTTATAAATAGTTCTTCGATTTATTACAATTAGTTATGGTTGATTATCATAATTTATCACTGACACATGAATTATGTAATTTATAATCAAAATATAAACATATTCATTTTCATAAATCTTACTCATTACTCATATTCATAGCTCTAATAATTTAAATATTGTAATTCTTATTCAAAGACAAAATTTTTAATAATAATTCTCTTAAATTTGAATACTATGACGTAGTTTGTTATTGATCTGGATTCATTTAAAATCGGTGCTCATAGATAAATTTAATTTCCATATTTTTCTAATATTATTTAATTTTGTTTTAAGCAAAATCTTATCTTACTCCTTTAATTAATTCTTATGAGTTCTTTAAGTGAACAGACAGTGGACCTAATACTAATTATGGCATGAAAATGTTACTTGTGGTATGTATCCAAATCTGGTAGAGGTTCATATTGTGTGGTTGGCATGTTGATCGTCTGGCGTAACTGCGATAATTCCCTTTGGATTAGCAGATTGTAACGTGGTCTCCTTGGGGTCACACAAGACACTGCACAACACCAAACGTCACTCACTCGGAATTAGTTCGCGTTAATTGTTATTATAGTTATCCGCTTCCACAGGCATTATTGATTATTATTTATTAACTGCGTTATGGTTTGAACTACTGTTATTTACGAGTTTAGTTCGTCTCGTAATGTTACTCGATTATAAAGATATTGTTGCGTATTTGCACAACTAAATTACAGCGTTATTTGATTTTCATTCGTATTGTATTAATTCACTTGTACGTCACTAGTAAAATTACAGTTTTTATTTTTACCGAAGTTTATTCTAGTACGAGCTTATTTTTCTAACCATCGTACCGAATTTCTCTAAGTCCAATAACTATGGAATCTCGGTCGCGGACTTACACTCCCGTTACCGTCAAAATTTTTAGTTAAACTCCTCGAGTGCGCCTTTCTCGCGTCCCTATATCGAATTCCGTATTTCTCCCACTTAATTCTGATTTTTCTTACGCTGTTTTCTAATTGGTTCTACTTTACGACTCTTCAGATCTAGAGACCACCTATTTTTCCGAAAGAATCTCTCTGATAGGCTTTTGGATTCCTACCAGATTCCTTCCCTAGGTCACTACACTGAGGTCGTTGTCGCTGCTAGATACTGTAGCAATAATTCTTGCCTGTCACATTTTTGGAGTAAACAAAGCAACCCTTAACTTTCTTGTCAAGTATTGTTTTCGTGGACTTGGTTGTTCTAATGGCATCAACTATTGTTACTTAAAGGCCTCACCAAACTTCCTTTGTATGTCCGTTTCTTTGTCTCTGTTTCCATCAACACTTCTTACTTGAGTTCGGACATTACTCCGAGCTTTCTCTCTTCTCAGTAAGGTCGAAGTCCTGTCGCTGACCGTTTGAGTCTTTCAATAACATATACCCTTTTTTGTTTCGCTATATGCAGCTGGCGTGTATACGTATTCTGGTCTATTGTTAATACATACAGCTGCTCTTCAAATGAGTTCGTTTACATTTGTACGATTTTTTCTAAGGATTTGAGGTAGTTGTCAAAGTTTAACGTTTCTTAGTATGGAGAGCGATGAACTCAGCCTATTTGCCGTGAGCGTGTTGGGGCTGATATATGATTTTATTGCCTGTCAGTCACCTCTGCGTTTCACACAACAATTCCCTGTTACGGCGCTTAAAGATACATCTATACTCAAAATAAGAAATTTTCAAAATTTCTGATTTTGGCGTTATAAAGTTGAGTGAATGGTTGCCACATGAAACAAACACAGCTAGTGGATTCAAATCTAATATTCTCTCCAGAACTCCTGAATGGATTCCAGTCATTGTTGCTTGATTGTCATACGACTGACCTCTGCAATAGCTAAGATTCAATCCATCTCTCTCAACTTTACTTGTAATAGCTTCTGTGATCTCCTCCTCTCTTTTCACTTCTAAAGGAATAAAATCTATGGAGGCTTCCTTGATATCAACAGAATTGCGTTTAATTTCAACAAGTCTTATAATCTGAGACATTTGTTCTACATGTGGATCGTCTGGTGTTGTGTTAACTATAATACTAAAGTACTTCGCCTTCTTACATGCAGTAATAATATATTTGCGCATTCTTTCTCCTAACAGGCTTATTATTTCATTTTGAATAGTTGGCGAAAGATAAGATATGCACCCAGATTTACGAGAGACTGAATTCAAATGAGATTTCATGACAGGGTCATATTTAGGCAAGTGTTTTAACAGAGCCAGAAAGTTTCCAGGGTTTGGATCGTTAGTAATTGACGCTCGATGTCAACTCAGTGCCAGCGTTTGTTGTGCAAGAGATTATACTGTGGCAATGACCCGTTCGAGGATTTCTTTCCATGTCTTAGCTGCTTTACTCATTTGTTCCTTAAGTAGATCATCAATAAGTCATCTTTTGTTTAAAGAACGTTCCAATTCCTTCCATTCCAAAAACGCAGAGCGATGAGCAGGACTATTTTCATGATACTGAATACGGGAATTTTAATTTTCGCCACGACGAAAACTCATTTTCACTAATAAAATGGCTTTTTTGATAGTGTTTTTATTTAAATAAAGTGCAACAAAAGCAAAATAGAGATTTTTTATTTGGAGAAAACACATCCACATGCGATTTACCTTTTTTTTCGGCATTTTGCAAGGTTTTATCAAACCAATACTTGTTTAAGAATCGTCTACCTTCATCTTCAGGGAAATGGCTGTCCTTGTTCTGTCACTGACATGTTCCTCTATTCACCATTTATCTCGAAAGGATTGAGATATCTTGCTTGGCCAAGCTCCATATCTTGGAGCACCGGGAACACGGTCTACATTGTTGCTAGTAATGTTATGTCCTTCATCGCCTGTAACTGTACTTTGACACTTTCACAGTTTGAAGTATTCACGTCGTTAACTTTACTGTGTTTAGCAACAGCCTCGTCGCTAACAATACCCATTTTATGATCGCAAGTTGATTCCTTGTTAATTGTAATATTTTGACACTCAGAGTTCGATTTTCCTTGAATAAACGACTTCATAAACTCTCTGGAACTTGTAGTTTACTCTGATTATTAAGGTTACTTCGTATCATATCAGCTTCAAATAAAATTTAAAAAAAATCGTTTTTCAATAATAGTATTAGTAGATGACATACACGTGAAGTATTATAGATATACCCACAAGACTCACAAACCAAAAACAAACCGCACACTCAAGATACTCATCAACAACTGATGATCAACACGTCAGCTTCATCGAGCCGGGAATAATTGCACATACGTAGCTCACGTAACTTTTTTTTATACGTTTGGAAATAATATATTCGTCTGTATGTGAATAGATTATCTGTACAAAGCTAATACAGTATGACTATCAGTCTCCTTTCCAGCACAACAGCTCACTACAAAGTCCCAAAAAATATTAAATATGTTATGGTTCGTTTATGAAAAGAATAGTCATATCCAAGAAACAAGTTGTTTGTAGTTTTATAAACTGAAAACAATTTTTTCAAGTCTATGCTCACTTTGCCGCCCTCATGGCTATGCCGCCGCCCTTAGCCCTTAGCCCTTAGCCCTTAGCTACTTCTCTGAGAATAAGTGTATGTAAAATGTAAAAATTTTATTTTTTCGTACGGGCTGAAACAAAGAAGCAAATATTTCCGTGTAACACCGTAGTACACAGCTGTTTCAGTCATAATCACTACTCGTATCGTCGTTGCGCACACGTACCTACTATCGCTATTTCTTTCTCTATTCCACACTTTTCTTCGTTTCCATATCGTTTGAAACTCATCATGTTAATTGGGTTAAGTTAAACATGGATGTTAAATTGTGTTCCGTCTATGTACCGTTGGGCAAAAACTGCAGCCTGGTTGAAATAATCGGATCTCAATCTGTAGCAATAACGAAGTTTACACGCAAACCATCCTTGTCACCGTGCAGCCGCTCTCTACACGTGGTTAAGTGCAGACTTATTTCTCTTTGTAGTATGGTGTGAACTTTAGAGGGCGCAGTAGGCCATGGGCCTGTGCTTGAGGGAAGATAACCAGGTTTCGTACGGACAGAATCCATCCACATATTTATGTAAGACTGTAAAGTAAGTACTTTTCGGTTGAATCCTGGTACCGAGAAAATCATCAGCAGTGTGATTACTTTTTTGGTATAGTTGTCTGATCTACGAGTTTGGTCAGGAAATCGTAGATTGATCCAGAGTCAGAAGTAACATATATATTAAATGGTTCGGTTCTTTTAACTGCACTTTGAAACTTTATAGAATCAGGTTCGCTTGTGTAAACGGGCAGGTGGGTGGACTCCAGAGATGGCAGGGATCATTTACACAGCTCCGAATGGGGTTTATGTTTCATTATGATTATTTATTGCACTGTGTATACAACTGTTTACTGCCGATTGTGAGTGCTTATTTAGAATTAATATCGCGTTGTTGTTAGCGACCATACAACAAATTCAATAAATTGAATGAATCGAATAAAATTAAAAAAATGAGGGCGTCCGTAAATAGTTTTAGGATGTTTAGTAAAGAGCACGCTAATAGGTACAGTTAACATTTATCTTTATAAGTTAAATTATTTTAGACACTGACTCATGCTGTTCGGTTGAAACTAATACCTACGAGAATCGTTCCATTGGTTGAACCAGATCTATGCTATCTTTAAATAAATCTTGAAATGTATCCAATGCAGAGTAACTGGCAATCGTATACGGACACTTTGATTTGCTACTAACTGTTCCAAAAACGCCTTTTAAAATTATTAACAGGAGGCTGTCATAAGTTCGTAAGTCCGGAAGAGACTGTACTAAACTTGTTAGAAGACTTGAAACTAGATGCTAGACATCAAAAACTGATGTGTGCAAGAACCAAACAGCAACAATTAGCTTGATACCTGTATGCGATGCACAGCTTGTTTGTTTAATCTGTGCATGTAAACCATAACAACTTATTATTGTTGAAATCATTGCATGACACAAGATTGGTTCCAAGGGCGAACTCTATCCGTCCTAAAGTTTTAGTATAAAGAAATTTAATGTGCTCTTAGCAGAAAAAAAATCAATCCTTGAAAATGATTCTAGAAGGAAAGACAAATCATGCTTCGAAGAATACTTGAAATCGTCATCGGTGATTAAGTTGCGTTTTATTAGTAGAGCAAAAAATAACACTACTTGTCAACAAAAAGAGGGGAATCGAATCGGAGATGGGCCCAAGTAGAAAATACACTCCTTATAACCATCAACGAAAATAGTCTCATAGAACAACTTAAGAGAAGAAGTGTGGTATTAGTTCCTTAAAGCCGGCTCTATTATCTCCATGGCAATCACCGTGGACGTTACTGCCTTAGCAGAAAGCCTTTGTCAGTCCTATCGTTTAGATTACTTGGCGATAATGGCAAAAATTGCAGTTGGTTTTTCTTTTATTTTCTTTTGTTATAATTAAGTACTTTATTAAGTCAGCAATTTTCTTATTATCGCGTAAAAGTTTGCAATACTATCATTTACGATCACGTAATAAAGTTACTAAGTTTCCACGTTGTTTGTGTTACAACGCTTGTGTGTGTGTGTGTGTAATAAAATATTACACTAATACTCACAATAAAGTAGTAAAGTTTAGTGACAGTTAATATTTACTGCGTAACAAAGTCTATTAAAAGTGTAGGTTTGAATGTTAGCGATAATTTATATTTTAACAAAGAATTTGTACATGTTCATAATAACTTTGCTTAATAATTACAATGGTTTGAGTAAGACACTCTTATTAAATGTAATTTGGTAGTGTTGAAACCTTATATGAAGAGCTGAGATTCCCAATCGTGGTATCTTTCAAATAAAGTAGTGACTTTCAAGCACTTAGTAACTAACAATAAAACATTTGTAATATAGGCTAACCTTAATGATTTGATATGAGAGTTTCTTCCTTCTCGTTTGTACCGACTGTCGTGAATGTTGCACTTTGGCGATTTCTGAATAGATCATTTTGTAGATTCACTACACTTTTTTACTATACATTCACGGTATCAACAATTAAATAATTTCGCAAGTAATCGAGAATATAAGTAACTCAATCTATAATACACTGTGTGGCCCTTTTGAATGGAACTGTGTTATTTTAACTAAAACTCTTGTGTAAAACTTGATTTAACTATAAAACTGTGACTCTAAATATGGCTTTAGACGTATAAAACTTTACTATATAAGTACAACTTTCTGAGCTGATTTTTTAAGCGTGACTAAGTACGACTACATGTGACTATTTATGACTTCCTAAGAGAGCGAATGTCTTCACTTTCTTCTATTTATTAGTTCTAACTCTGTTTTACAACCACCAATCGATTTGTTCCTGTCTATAATACTTTTTCTTTCCCATATGGACATAATTCTTTCCTTTTTCTTTCCTATAACATTCTGCATAATTGGATAAAATTTCTCCCATATTTTTCCTATTATTTGGTAATCTCCCTTACTATTGGTTTGAAAGATTTCTTCAACTAACCCTCTACTTTTGCCATCCTCTTCCGTTTGAAACATATTGGTCCAAACTCTTCCTCGCTTGTAGAATTTTCAGTATCGACGTCCAGGTCTCGAAACGACCTGCATTTACCTGAACAATCCTTTATAATTCCGAGTTTGTCACAGCTGTTGTTAAAACTGTCGAGTACTGTACCACCTGCAAGTAATAAATTTAGTTACCGTAGCTCTACGCGTTTTCTGAAGGTGCCCCTAGTTTATAAGATGTCAATCACCAGTATTGTCTATAAAATAGCTTTTTATAACAAAAACTGTTTTGTCCACTAACATAAATTTTCTAAGAAAGTGGAATATGGAAAATTTCTTCGTAAATATTTGCTACGGACAGATTGACACAATGGCTTACTTGAAAGAAGTACTGTTGGGTCTTCTTCAATGAATTTTCTTTAAAAAACACGTATGCTAACTACTGGACGCTTGATTGTTGTTGACAAAGGGTGCTTCATTTGTCAGGATGAACAATTATTTTTTTAGGAATGCTTTTAAGTGACAATACCTGTGTACACTTACTGAGTGTATTAAAACATTTTATTTAGACAATGGAGATAATTATTTAGAAGGGTTTTTTGTTAACAATTGTACCAGCCGCCGTAAGCTTGTTCCGCATTTTTACAAACTTCAATAATTGCCTTATTCATTACACACCCTCATACTTGCGGCTTTTGTTATAGTGTACCAATATACAGTTAAACAGGAGTAATTGGCATATCGTCAACTGAAACACATTATCAAAAAACCCTAAACAGAATAAAAAAGCAGAAAAAATAAAAACCTCTGATTTCCAAAGGAAAGTAAAACAATGACATTTTAATTATAAAAAAATTAAGCATATTTTTAAAAAGAACAAGTATTAAGGTATATTTACATTGTACAAATCTGGAAGTAAATCATACTTTCATAAAAAGATTGTAGTGTACTAATTTCATTAGGATTTGGTTTGATTTATTGGGACTCGCCTGCACTTAATATTTCTGTTAAAATATAATGAGTCTCAGTGCAATGAGTGCAGTTTGAGATAAATTTAAAATTTTAAGTGCGCACTCTAGCCCCACTTACCCTATACATGGCTCATAATACCACCTTTTCTTCTAATAACGTCTACTGTTTTCTGAAACACGAACCAAATAATTTTTATGCAAGTTGACTGTTCTTTTTTCTTTTTGTTTGTGGTGCGGCCCCTAGGCTGCAGCCTATGTAGCCTATCCGTAAATGCGGCACTGAATTTTGGCCCCGCAGTCCCACAAGCATTAGTTAAATAACAAAAGCTATTATAGTGCTTCCAGTTGCTTGTTCTCAGCATCTCCGAAATACATGCCACCTTCTGTTGTTGATTACATGTTTTTTAGCTGTTGCAAGGCGTAGTGTCTTCCCTCCGCTATATTTGGCAAATATTGTTCCCTCGTATATTTTGTATATCTTTATGTATATTTCTGTTTTGTTTACTTCTTGATTCGATTTGTTATTCTGGTTTGATAAAGCTCTTTGTCGTTATTTCTTGCAGCTTCAAGTTTTATTCTTACTTTTACTTCTGTTACTTTTATTCTTTTTTTGCTGTGTAATTGTGTAATTAAAAATAAATGGCGTAGCTGAGGATTTCTTACTGAGGTGGACAATGTGCTATTAAAATTGAAAAGCGTCAAGATGAATACAGCGTAACTTACTCAAATAATACCACACTAGTTACAGATATTCTTCTCAATAACCAATTTTTAAATAATTATTTTAAGGAAAAGATTAAACTGAACATGTTTCACATTCGGATTCGGCATACAGAAAGTGAAAATGTAGCTCTGTACAATGGCTGAGCCTTATTTATGTAGCTTGTACCTGCGCCATATGTTAGGACTGCAGACAGAATATTTTGTATGTACAAAGTGACTCATATAGCCTACTATACGTTATCAGCATGGAACCTTGTGATGTTCGGTAATGTTTAATGTTTGGTAATAAACCGCTCCCCCCCCCCCACCACGATGAAACCAGATTGATGATTATTCCCAGGACCCATGTCTTATATACCATATTATAGGCCTACGTAGCCCTTCATTGGTCATTAACACGAAAACATGGCATATTTGCGGTTTAGTCTTGTTTTATTAAATGCAATTATCATAGGAACTAGACTGAAATTAAAGGTATACTAGTTACTGAAAGTCAAATAATTACATTTTTGTTGCCCCCCCCCCCCACTAAACATTGATATCAAGATATAAAAAGAAACGTACCAAATGCTACTGAAACATTTAGGCCTATATGTTTCCATATCACATCTAGGCCGTCTACATTCCATAGCACAGTGGTAAAAAGCCGAAATAATGAAAGAAACATTTTTAATAATTTATGAATTAAACTATTTGTGGATTTCAAATCTATTTTTGTTGAAATGTAAATATAAACGTTTTGGTTAATTCATTAATTCTTATCAAAATAATTGTTCCTAATTCACTCGTTAAATGTTTTACATATTTCCCTTTTATACATTAATCGTTTGCATTAAGCACGAATTATTGTCGTATTTTCAGTTATATTCGAAAAATCGTCTTTGCTAACCGTGTAATATACTTTGTGATCTAATATGGCTATAATAAAAGTTAAAAGTAGTAAACAGCAGTGTTTTTTTATTAAGATATTTATCAAGGATTTTCTGATGATTACGTTTTTCTGTTTTAAAATTGTTTCATAAGTATTAACAAAGTTTCTTGTGTGTAATGTTACAGGAAATGAAAAAATTGCTTATTTATAGATTATTCAAAATAGATACACACGACTTATCTGTGCATATCGATATAAGTGACAGTACTTTTTGGAATTAAATAAATCACAATGACTTACTAGGTCGATCTGTATTAGATTAAATTACTGCCTGTTGACGAGTGTGTGTACGTTGTACTGGACGTAAATGCGCGTGCTTTAACTGAGTTATTTTGAAGTGTCTGCAGGCTGTCTGAAAAAGCGCACAAATCAAACCGAATTCACTGAAGAATAGTCTTCTGCCAGGCGATTCCATCCACTGGTATGGACCGGAGCAGTGAAAACGACCGTTCTTTAAGGTATGCATGAAAAATCTATTATCGGCAAGTCCTCTTACTAAACAGATAAATAACCCTTAATTGGAATTCAGTATGTTTTTAATATACACTTATAAGTAGAGTTGAGCTTAAATTTGTTTTTGCTTTCACATTTCTATCTCAACGACCGAGCAACGTTATATTATATTAAATGAACAAATCACGAAAGTAGAAAAATGTGTATTTAACTGTGCATATAGTAGGACATTACGATTAGGTGATTACTGACTGTGAGTCGTCTGTGTAGGATCTGTATGCTATGGCTGCTGACAGCTGTAGTAACAGTTTTTGCAGAGAGTTCCTGTGACTTAGAAGGTCCTCCCGGATGTACGAGTCACGACGGAACGCACGTTATCTGTTCGCAAGGAATCCATTCTCCATACAACGAAATAAGGTAAACTTTAGAATAAGTCTAATCAGATACTGGAGCTTCTCTTAGATATAGGTTACTCAAGAAACAAGCATTAACAGGATACATATAGTTCAGGCATTGAGACAGAATTTGTACATTTTATGTTTACTTGATCGTTGCTCTATGCTTATACAAGTTCAAAGTGTATATATTGCAACGTGACAATTTGGCAAATTTAATTTAATTTAAATTTGTGGAGTCCTTCGATCTTGGAGCACCAAATTTAAACAACGTTACATATACATAAATAGGTGTGAACGGTCTCACGTTCAAGATTGACAAATTCTTTAAACATATAACATTTAAATAGGGGGTCAGGTGTATCTGCAATAAGAACTCTACGGAACTTGAAACAGTAATTAAAATTTATTTGATACTATAAAAAAATATGTGCACATGGCACTGACTTCGATTTAAAAAAAATTTAGTTATTATTTGTTATAATGCCGTAAGGCTTAAGATATATACATCCTTACTAACTAAACATTCTATGCTACTAAATAGTATATAAAAGAAAATCTCATTTTTAGACTACTCAGTCTATTAATATGTTTCAAAATCAATTTTTAAATCTTTTTTCTATATATGGTACGTACTCAAAAGATTAATAGTTATTACTTCTCAGTACTGTTTTCTCAAATACTAATTGTTTTTATTTATATTCTTTGTAATCATTTTATATCATATTAATTTGAGCTCTTGTTACGTTAATCGTATTTCTAAAACATCTATGATTTTTAACTCTACTATACAAGAAATATTACTCTTATTTTTAAATAAAATATTAATGTCTTTGACTGTCTTTGTATACTGTGTATGATTAAGATATGAATAAGTTGTCTATCACCTTATTGTCGTCAATCATACTCGATCATTTTTTGTTCCATCGGTGTTCATCTTCGTCTCGCCTCCAGCGTCGGCTGTCTCTCTTCTCCTCTTGTCCAGCGTCGGCTGTCTCTCACTCTCTCGTCCTCTCCTCTTGTCCAGCGTCGTATCGCTATAGAACTTCTTCTCTTGTCCAGCGTCGTATCGCTATAGAACTGCTTCTCTTGTCCAGCGTCGTATCGCTATGGAACTTCTTCTCTTGTCCAGCGTCGTATCGCTATAGAACTTCTTCTCTTGTCCAGCGTCGTATCGCTATGGAACTTCTTCAGTAATGTTGTTATTAATTACAGTGTTTGTCTTATAGCTTGGTTACGTATTTGTACATAACTGGCAATTTAAACTGTTTATAAAAATATTAATAAATATGCCGTGCTGACAGGCATAAGCTCCCGCTGCATCGTGGATGATTCAAGAAAGAGAACCACTGAAGCTTGCGTGTCCTATTTATACCCATGTCTTGGTCGACACCCTTCAGTGATACAAAATCGACATGTTAGAAACTGTCTTTGGCGTCAGTTCCCCCACTCTTTGTCAAATTCACTATTTTTTATATTTCTGCGAATTGCAGAGTCCTGTAAGTATTTATTTATACTTATCTTATAACTAATTTTACAACACATGTTCATTGTAATTTTGGACATTGCAACTTAACCCTTTTGATTTGTACACAGTTATTTCACTATTGCACTTGTACGGCGTGTCACTTTCGCGTGTTTTCGCACACAGTATTTATTAAATTTATTTACATTTTATGGTGCTTTTGGATTTTAATTCTTAATTCTAGTTTATGAATAATTACGGAAAAACAGTCATTGTGCAATTATTCATACTGGGGTGGCAAACTTGCCTGCAGAGACCTGCGTTCACACACACTAGCAAAATACTGGTGTACACACTTTCAGTTACATTTGTGTGTGTGTGCACGTTGATTCAGGTCGAAACACCTGTTCATATTTTTGTCTGAGTCAAGCTTGCAATCCATAACATGCTTATTTCTAATATATTATTAATTATTTACAGTTTATTAAGTAAATTTAAATTTTTATATTTCATGCTCAGTACATCACTTATTTGTACTGTCGCAATATATATATATATATATATATATATATATATATATATCTGTGTGTGTGTGTGTGTGCGCGCGTGTATAATCGAAATGTGTGCACATACGTAAGAAAATAATGTTGGCGTGACTTATTGAAGTTAACAGTTACCGTTTTGTGACGATGGATGTACTACGTTCAGATAATGTGTTTTCATTTAACAACAGTTGTTACTGTTAAATTGTAACCAATCTGTAACTACAATTTTTAATACGCGCTTATATTAATAATAATAGATATTTTAATTAAAAAAGTAGTAATAAAGAATTTAAATGTGGAAAACAAATATGAAAATTGAAAGTGTGCATATAAATTAAGGCTTGTACAAATTTGTAGGGACCGCGCGCGCGCGCGAGCGTATTTAACGAATGATACGGAACACCAGTACCTTTATAAACGATAATTGTAAAATAGATATTCACGTTTTTTGTAATACTAATATTACAAAAACGAACGTTCTGAGCTATTCCAGAGTTGAAATTAAATTCATCAAGCGTTCAAATAAAACAGTCTTATGGTGAAATAAAATGCCTGTCGATCTGAAGTGCATTGTGGGTAGTCTTTGTAGTTCAAACTTCAAATGGCAGGTCAAATGGTTGATAATAATACTAGAAGTACCTAGAATTGTAACAGATAATTTGTATTTATAAGGGGGCTCGGTCTGCCTGAAGTATAAAGTGTTTACTTGGCTGGAATGTCTAGAATTCTACAAGCAGTATAACCTACTTTTTATACATTGATGGGATATTCACCTTGCTTGAATCTATACCACATACTTTTACAAGGGAATATTTAATTTACTCTAGTCATGGTTTTAGGTAAGAATTTATGGCATATCTAAACTAATAAATTAATAAAAATAAAAACTAACTTTTTAAATTTAGAACAGTCCTTTTCCTTGACGTATTACGCTATAAATTATTAAACTCTACGATTCAATAATTATATTTAAACAATATGTATTTATAAAACAATTTATTAAACATAAGATAAATCCTGGCTACTAATCTAGAGGTCCCGGGTTCAATTCCCGGGCCCGTACCATAAAATGAAGGTGCGTTTTTCAGCCCCCAGGTCGACTCAGCCTGTTTAAAATGAGTACCTGGGATAACATCCTGGGGATAATAATGGGCGGATGAAGCGTAGTGCTGGCCACACTGCCTTCCTTGTATGCCGTACGGCTCACATTAGGCAGCCTACCCTGTCTACTCCTAAGCTACTTCGGTGGTATATATGGGAGCCATTATTATTATTAAGATAATATTAAAATTTTATCTTTATTAATTTAAAATTTTGTATTTTCTTTACATTAGTTAATTATTTGCGTCTCTCTGCGATAAAATTTAGTAAATTACTCTTAACGCACAGGACCACACAAGACACTGCCCTAGGCGAGTTAGAGTCACATGCACACATCACAGCTCCCACAGAGAAAGTAGTAACATCACATTATGTGATCATTCAAACACGCATTACGCTATTATTGCGCACGCACACGCACACGCATTCTAGTCTCCACCTTTCGCGAACTCAGGCAAATGAATTAGCAGTGTCACGGCAACATTATGCCTTATGGCTCCGGAAGCAAATGGCTGTGGACACATCACAGGCAAACCCGGCAGACACCCATACCTGACGGACAAAGTCTGTCACATGCCATCGGTGGGTCTTGCTTTCCCGGCTGTGAAAACTAATTTGTCCTTCCAAAAGCAATGTTGCTTGTAACTTGTAAAGCATAAAAAATCACTTGTATATACAGTGAGCTTTGAATAGCAAGGAAAATATTTGACGTCAGTTTGGCAAAGACAAATCTTGGTAATGCAGCTCTTCAGCTTCCTAAATTTCAAAATTTTAACTGATTAATTAATTAAGCATAAGTCTCGACAAAAAAAATTGGTTGAATTGTAAGATAACGAACTTACGTTTTTTAATAGTGATTAAAGAAGTAAGTTGCCAATGCCATAATTTGATTATATTGATAATTAATTTTAAAATATGTGAAGAATTTAAAATTCAGCATAGTAAATAATCGTAATAGGTTTTTAAATTTTAAGGTTTAATATTTTGAATTTAATTTTAAACTTATGTACAAAAGTAGGTATAAATTCTATTAAATCTTCGTATGTGATTGATGTAAGCGATGCTATAAATAACTAATTATACTGAATAAGGTAAGTTACTATGTCAAAATTTCATTCGGTAGCTTAGAAACTGTTTTGTTTGGAATGCTAAGAAATTGTGTAAGCTATTTAAAAGTTTTAACGTGTTATTAAATTTGATTAGCATAATTAAACCGGCGTAAGTAAACGCGCCTTCTTCTAAAACTCTCATGATATTCATTGCTTCCTTTCCTTCTCTTCTCCCTGTTTATCATCCCCTTTGTGTTTCGGCCAAATATGACCTTGCATATGATCATGTGTTAGCAAAGGCAGTCAAACAAATTCGGTATTGATGTTTACTTTTATAAGTGTTAGGCCTAGATTCATTCTCTTAGAACAATTATTATTTTGATTTTTACTTAGCAAAGTAACTATTGGGAATATTGGACATATTTCATGACTTATATACAGCAACACTCTTTTACAACGTTTTCTCAATAATGTTATTGTAATACATACAGTGGATGAATATTTATTTTTGAATGTTTACAGTTTTACGGTGGTTGCACTAACTGTTTGTCAATGGCCAGAACCTACATTCGATCCGGCTCGAGTATTAACACAGTTTCCTAGACTCCGCCAACTATCAGTGGTAGACAGTAACATTACCAGTTTTGTGTCCAATTTCACTGAAGCTGACTTTCTTCAGGTATGGCCTACCATCTACAAACTGATAACAAATATGTGATATATTTTAAACTTAAGGTAATCGAGGATGTGCGCCGTACGTATTTAGTACGTATTCTTCGGAGATGTACTGATTTTCATTAGACGGAAATCATAAATTTTGAAAACTATGTAGATAACATTGATTGCAAACAAAAAAACACACTATCAAAGTCTATTATGTACTGACAGAATGTAATGTATTCTGCTTAACTTTATCATGATTCTGAAGGGTTAATCATTAAAGCGTGTGCACGGGTTTACAGTTCATACGCTTACTTAAAAAATCATGTTGAGAAGGAAGTTCGATTATTTTTCTTAAGAGATAATTAATTAAATTACGTGCGCCTACTTCTACACCCCCTTAATATTGATCATTGGTACAGATATTCAGAGCTAGATATCTATTCTACAATCTACATTTATCCGGACTAAGCTTAGGAAAGTTAGTTTTGGTTTAATTTTTGAAAAAAAAAAAAACTATATTAATAGACAACTCTAATAACGCACCACCGGATTCGGACAGATGGGGCACCAAATCAATTTCCGTAACCTCGCGCACAAATGCAACCTATGTTTTATCTACCACCATATCGGCGAAAACATTCAACATTAAAAAATTACAACTGTGCATACACTTATTCATTTATTTAACCATTTCCCATATTTGGCTGGATTAATTCGAATAAATGGTGAGTAGCTTGTACGATACAATGTAGGGAGTGTGTTTGGTTGATGGAATAACACAAAGTAAAATGCACGTAACCATACAACACAACATATTTTGAATATTAAAGAAAAAGGTTGGGAAAGTTGGTTTTGGTTCAGTTAAAAAAACAAATCCCACCAGAAAAATAAATAAGACTAAAACCAACTTACCTAATCCCGCGCCCGAAAACACCGCCCTGTATTAACTTACATCTGATACAATACACATAGACACAAATGAATGGTACCAAATCACTTTTCATATACTCTCCCATAAATATATTATAAACAGAACATATTTTCTGAAACCTAAATGCCACCGTATCGTTTAATAGCCTAAACTGTTTATTTTTCATGTAACCTATGCCATTCCATAGAACACCGCCGCTGTGTTTTTATCTGCCTTAATTTCACGACAAAAACATTCAATATTCAAGTACCTCATATCTAAACACTCTTCGTTGCTAATCTGAATTGCATAGTAGCCATTTATTAAATGTAGGCATAGGCACGAGTATCGCAGATTTATTATATGAAAATAGAGAGTTTTCCGAGCTGTAAAAGTTCTAATATATGGGTGTAGGCTTAATTAATCCAAAAAGTAATTTAAACAAAAAACAAAAAAGGAAACTAGTCTTTATTAGTACTTTCTAATCTTTTTTGTCTAGTAAGCGCTCCTAAAGTTAGTCACTAATCATAACAAATTTAATTTACAGTAGCATTATATGCTAAATTATGGAATTAAATTTTGCAGTGTCAGTACTGCAAGGTTAACTGCGTGTAATTATTTTCAGGTGGTCAATGTATCATCCTTACAGCTGCCTGGGTTATCTGACTATACTTTCTATGGATTGCAGTTACTGGAATACATCGACTTAAGTAACAATTTTATAAGTTATCTGCAAGAAGAAGCATTTGTTGCTCTGCCGAACCTGAAGGCCATCTTCCTCGTTGGTAAGTAGTGTAAAATTGAAATGATAGGTCTACTGTTTTAGTGAGGGAGACACTCAACACGTTCTAAAGGCTGTAAGACCGTTCTAATTAATCATAGTGTTCATCTGGTCATCTCTCTCTCTCTCTCACACACACACACAAGATGATCATATGTGCGCACAAACACTGTCCAACTGTCCGTCCGTCACTCCCCTCCCTCTCACTCTCAATACCAATTCTTTTGGATTGACAACTAATTGCTGCATTGTTTGAATGATGCAAATACGTTGGTTTTTTGTATTAACGAACGTGTGGTGTTGAAGTAGGGAGAAAAGTCATAGAGGTCAACGATTACCTTCAACATACATTTAAATGGTCAGCTTAACGTAGGCCCCGCGTGTCCAGTGTCGTTACGTTTACATTGTTACGTTGTTATTATTTGAGGGGCTATGTTAGTCTTTTGTAAATAATTATTGGTACAGTAGTTTACATTTTAATAGTAGATTAGACGATACAGATCTAAACAAAAATAATTACTTAAATTTTTACTTATAAAAGACTGAAAGATGAAAAGTATCTTGTAGTTGAACTTCAAAATAATTAAACTTATTTATTATAATTTATATAGGGTGATTCAAAATTGCACGGCAATCTCTCAAGACCTGATTCTACAGTTAAAAACAAGAAAAAAAGTTTATATAAACATAGGTACGAAAAAAGTTTGTTAGCGAGTTACGGCTCGAAAACCAGTTTGTTCTGATTTCTACTCCCACGGTAAAATGGCATACTGAAATTCGTGGGGTATAAAATGAAGAGTAAATTTGGTAATTTCTTATGGTTTTGATCTGAAAAATTGAATAAATGAGGTCCCAAAGCTCATCTCAATTAGTTTCTAAGAAGAACTGTGTAAAACACAAAAAATTGGAGTCGAAAAACAAACATTTTTACATAGTTACATAGTACTAGTTATTAATAGTAATAATAATAATAATAATAATAATAATAATAATAATAATAATAACAACATTACATCTAGTGCAATTTTGTTAGACTGTTTTTATTGCACTTTTTCCAGAAGTTTATTTAAATTCGATTCCTCCCGAAAGAAAAGTTGAGTGGGTGTATTTACATCTACTTATATGACAGCCCCTTTGTGTTACCCCAACGTGATCTCTTCTATTTTCAGTAACTGTTTTATAGCAGTACTTTTACCAGACCCCTTTTAATTTTCACAGGTCTTGATTCTCGGATTCCTGTCCTTTCATTGTCCTTGTCTGTTCAATACACTGGAGGCATCCCCTCCGACTTTATTGTATTCTACATATTAAGACAGGTGTGGAATGCATGACTCTTCTAATTTTTACATTTCTCAACCTGTCTTCTAATTTCTACATTTCTCAACCTATTTCTTCACTCTCAGATACTTTACCTCTGCAGTCTATATTTTGCTTCCTGTTTTCCACTCAGTACCCATGAATCACATCTAAAAGTTACTATAGGTCCTTGATATTGTAACTAAATGGAGTATCGGTCTTACTTTGTTTTTAATTATTTAATTTAACTTTTGACTTGAAGTTTATTTATTTTTGTTTTGAATGTAATTTAATTTAATTGTTTAATTAAATGAATTAACGTTGAATTAATCCGGTTAATGTCTCTTGACGTTGTTTAAAAAAATATTTAAAGTGTTAATAATTGTTCGTTTTATTTTTCTTTGAAGTTCGTTTATGGTGTGACGTTCTTCAGTCGACTAGGTGAATCTATGAAGTTGATCTCTCACTGAAAGTACATTTAGTTTTGTATGAAATAACTACTTACTTGAAGTGAGTCTGGCTGACTTCGCAGTATTGATGTGACAATCTAATTTTAGATTTAATTACCACAATTTAAATTGCCACTGTCTGTCGTGCCATCCATTGAGAGACGTTCACCTATTCTGTAATGACCTAGTCTAATGAAATAAACCGTCTGACTCTAATTTGTTGTATTAAAATTGTAATTTATTTCATTTTAACATCACTTGAATTATTTTAAAATATCATATACCGTTCTAGGTTCAAATTTGTTTTACATTGGAATTTACTTTTATACAAAGTTGTCTCAGGGTTGGTAGTTCTGATCTACAAACATCAGACTAGATTAACATATTTTTTGGTTAACTATTTTATTAAGGTGTAGGTTCTTTTAGCCTGCAGAATACAAAGAAAATAACTAGAAAACTTATTCTACCATTATTAGGTAGTCGGAGAGTGGTTACAAATCAATTACATCTTAATGTATAATAGATAAAATAATGACCATGCCTGATTCAGGCATTATAGGTTAACCTGTTTAATTGTCAATCGACAATGAATGTTAATTGACTTAATGAACGTTGAAAGAATTCTTTACAATACATAAAATGTGAACGCAATAAAATAATAACTCTATTCAGTGTTCCTTAAAGAATCATCTGAACCGTTATACTGGATTCCTTCAAAGAGGTAATCGTTTAATTATTAATATATTATGTCGCTTGGTACAACCTGCTTTTATTAATAATATTTCAAGTAGTAGTAGACTCTTCCTAAATTAATAAACATAAATTATATTTGCATTGGTTAACTGTTGTTAATTAATTTCGTCAGCTGACAATTCTCAAATTTCTTACTAACTATCGTTAGTTTAATCTTGGTTTAACATTAATGGCTTCATTGCGGTGTTATTAATTGTAACACACTCAGTGTTTATATAGAACAGACTATTATTGTCTTCAGTACTCTTATTTATTAATTACATAAAAATGAATTTGAGGATTCTCTCTATAAATAATTGCTGAATGAAATTAATAGGGTGCAATGCCCTTTATACTTTGGTCTATACACATTGCATTAATGTTGTTCGATAAATATATCGTCATTTCTCAACTTCCTTAATTAATATAAAAAATCACTTTACTCCCTGTAAATCGCGGAATTGCTAGGGATTATACACTTAGCAATTCATGTATTCGCACTGTTTATTCTTCATTCAGCTTCAATCGTAACGTTGTTATGATATCGCACAAATTGGGGTTAGGTTTGCTTTTGTTTACATCGATGACGCGCACAAGCTAGGTTAAACAGCTGTTTTCTGGCGAAGTCGAGCTGCCGTCTGTACTCTCAAAGGTTATTCAAAAAGTGCCTCGAGGTGGCGTATGTTGCTGCCGTTCCCGTCTGCAATCCTTGTAAAATTTGTCGATTTCTCTTGTTTGATTGGCTGACGATCTTTACTTTAGCGCACATACCCCTTTCGCGAAATTATTTAATTGTTGTAATAAGCGTGGGTGGCTGGGTTCGAGATTACGAACTGACGCTAGACATTTTTCCAAACTAACTCAAATATTTTTAAAATTGACATAACTTTCTTATCACTCCTTAGATTGTGAATCTAAGCTTACCACTGCATGGCGAACATTTGGCTCTTAATTTAGAGTCCACTCATGATATGTTTTCGTCCATGATTAAGGAAGATATTGTTTGAGATGAACACTTTGCACTATTTATTAATAACTATATATTCTTGGATTATAACTAGCTAATGACAATCATATCTCTTCGAGATTATGCCTTTCAAGTCCTTTGACACTCCTTACTTATTATTTACTTATGATTATGAACAAATATACATTTCCTATCCTAACATTGTCTTAGGCCTATGAGTCTACTAACTATATTGATTAATTATATATGAGAAATAGTTTCTGGGCAATTTCTATGTTGTCCCAATTATATATGCAGTGTCATTACAACTACTGGTTGACTTTGTTAATGGGAATATATTGTTATTCCCTGGTTTTTTAGCCTATTCAGTGACCTCTGTATAGTACTATAAGGTGTCCCCTTACTTGATTTCTTTTCTAATTAAGTAGTGTCTTTTCAAGCCACTATCTGGTTCAGAATAGTTCACTACAGTTATTACATTGATTTCTAATCTGGTGTTTTTAATACATTGGTTCGCTCTTTCGCGTTGAGAATTGAATAACAGTATTTACATCTAGTGTCACATGACAGATGTGCTTAATTATTATTATTATACTTTACATTAGTGTTAATAATTCTCTTACACTATCATATTAGTGATATAACATCTTATTTATTATACAGGTATCCCCCTTTTTATTCCTGTTTAACTTTACAATAGGTTTTTTCTGAGTTCTACATGGTGATCCTCATTTTGTCTGTTTTTGTTCATTTGGTTTACATTAATTCTCATATAAATACTACTCTAGGTAGCTGATCTTGGTACTGGTAGAAACCTTATCACCTCTACTTGATTTTGTGTACAAGAGATTTTAGTTTAAACATGATTTAGTTATTAATAAGTATGAATCTAGGTGGAAAGTACCTGTATTTAGGTTATGTGTCTTCCCCATTTATAGCAACAATGGGTGAACTGAGTTGATTCAAATTTACATTTTTAATCTTGTTTTTACTAGTATTATGTTATTAATTATCACCTGTAATTTATTAATTAGTTCTTTTTTCTTTCTGTTATCATTTTCCCATTACTTAGTTAACAATTATTACTGTTATTTGACAATTTTGATTCTCTTTTTATTTACATTAATGCTGTTCATAATATGTCATTATGCTGTTGTTTACAGCTTCTTATTGTACTAATATTATCGTTACTCTCACTCTCTTGGCTAATATTGGATGCCCTACTCATTTACAAGACTAGTGGTCATATACAGGTCATCTAAGTTAGTCAGTTAGTGTTTTGTCTACAATTTGTAAATCTCTCAGTTAGTACCTTACTGGTGTTGGCTATTTACTTCACATTAGGCCTTCTTATTTCATTGTTATTGTAGCTTCTTAGTTCTTCTTAGGTCACCATTCTGATTGATATCATCAGTATTATTATTTCTTCCTTATAATATGTTTCTTTCGTGGTTTATTGGCTTCTTACTGACCGGATCTATTGGGTTATTGTTTCTATTGTATAATCACTATTTAATGCTTTTCTTTCTTGTTATGAATCATTAGTACCATTACTATATTAACTCCTGCGTTGTGAGTTCATTCATCTTTAATTGTGTGTTTATGTAGTTTCATGCTTGGCATTCTCATTGTAAATACTTAATGGGTCTTGTCCCCCTCAATTATTGTGACATGTTACTTATCTTTTGACATTTAAAATATGGTGGTTATATGTCTTGTTACAATATAAATAAGTGCAAATTATATGTAAGACGTTTACTATATCCTACGTCTGTACTATACTATATTATAAACAATAATCGACATAAATACCTCCATTTTTTTAAATGTCAATTTACACTTTATAAGAACAAAAAATAACATATTAGGAGGTAACTGTCTTTTACAATATACATCACACATTCAGAAATAATATATAAAAAACTCTTAAAAAACTATCATTTATAGCAATATATTTTACGAAGAAACAAAGAAATTCAAGCTAGTAGTTCTCATCAACATACATTATTTATTGAAAGTGTTAATATTTGTTTTAACATGTATTTATTTAGTCGTATGTTACGGAAAGAGTAATATTTTTTGAGGTTCTGTGTCTCTGCAATAAATTCGTCCCTGGCTATGTATCTGTCAATTGCAAACAATCCAGCTGTAAAATTTTACTACTGTGATTGCCACTATTAACCAAACCAAATGTTTACACCCCGAGTGCTACATGCGTGTGCATGTGAGAATGCGTGTCCGAGTCAATGCATGGCACGTGCTTGTCTGGCCCCAACACACAAACTGCATGCTGGCATGTGAGGGCTCAAGTGGTGTGTGACAGAACTCGTTTCCCAATAGTTCTTGTTCTTTCAATAATACTCAGTTTTTGTGCAGATCACAGAAAAAGCAACTAACTCGAAACAGCAATGCTGTGTTCCAGTGCTGTATTGCTATAAATAATTATGCGACGCAACTTGCAAATAAAAAGTGGGAATTTTTTGCGTCTGCACCTAGTTTTGACCTGTAGTTTATGTAGAAATACAAAAACACGCTCAGCCGGTCAAAACATTTCTCTTCTATGAAATGTCTTGCATACAACGAATTCGTTGTTCTATTATCTTCTCCACGTTTGTGGTCAGACAACCTGCATACGAATTTCCGTCCTGTCTCACCTAGGTACACTTTGTTGCAGTCTTTACATTTTAATTTATAAATTCCGCTTCTCTATAATACCGGGATTTTTTCTATATTTTTGTTCCTTATCTTATCAAATACCGTTTCACATTTTTTAATAGCTATATCTACTCCGTATTTATTAAAACATGTTATAATTTTGTTAGTATGTGATCCTATGTATGTCAATGACCCTGCATAATTCTTTTGTTCTGGTTCTATTAAATGTCTATTAAATTCAAGAGCAAAAGCGGATGCAAGAACATACTACCGCAGAACTGGGTCTCCTACGTGGTGACGTAGGTGAATTACGAGGTGAGCTTAATAATCAAATTACCAGAATATCTGACGTAGAAGAATCCATGTGAAATAAAATAGCTGAAATAGAAAAATCTGTCTTGAGTGTGGAAGAAGCTATGTCAACAAAAATATCTGCAGTAGAAAACTCAATTTACAAACATAAGAGAACACATTAAAAGTGAAGTCGAGCAGTTGAAGAAGACACAACCGAAACAAACTTCTGAACAGACTGTACCAACGATAAAGACAGAAAAAGACATCGAAAATAAGACAATTGAGAAAGTCACTTTGCCTGCAGTAGGGACAGTTCATGTCAAGGCTCCAACCTTTGATGGAAGCACGCACTTTGCGACGTATCTACGCCAATTCGAAACCGCCGCATGCGCAAATAGTTGAACAGAGAAAGACAATGCAGTTTCACTCGTTCTCGCTTTAAAAGGACCTGCCGCAGAACTACTACAGAAAGTGTCACTTGACAGCCAGAACACCTATGCCGAATTGATAAAAGCGCTAGAATTACGGTATGGTGATAAACATTTGCGAGGTGTGTACTACGCTC
Source organism: Magicicada septendecula (assembly GCA_034769895.1). Classification (NCBI taxonomy): domain Eukaryota; kingdom Metazoa; phylum Arthropoda; class Insecta; order Hemiptera; family Cicadidae; genus Magicicada; species Magicicada septendecula. The sequence continues at coordinate 366,707,352 of CM068367.1, read as the reverse complement.
AGTTGAGAACAAGACGACAACGCACCGGGGAGAGTCTTCAAGAGTTTGAAGCAAGTATTGACAGACTAATTAGATTGGCCTATCCTGAAGCGCCAGAAGATTTTCGAACGAGGTTTGCGCTGCAGATATTTACTGATGGTGTCCGAGATAACGAACTACAGCAAGTGTTACGAATGGCAAGACATCAGAACAGTGCGGATGCCCTGGTACATGGTTTGCAATTTGAGGCCGCCAAGTCAGCGTCTGACTGGACAAGTCATAAAGTCCGTGCTAAAAGATCGCGACGGCACAGACGATGAAGAAGAAGAGCAAGGAACGGAGGCCCAACGAGCGTCACAGAGTAAAGTAAGAAAGGATGGAAGACCGAAGTGCTATCGATGTGGGAAACCTGGACATCTACAACGAGATTGTCGGGTTAGAGTTCAGCAGCAGGGAAACGAGCAATAGTCGGTACAACGGGGCGTGTGCTGACTAACTGGAGGAACGAAGCCCCTAGACAATACGCAATTTCTACACTTCAGAAAAACAGCGGGAGCTTGGTGGTTACTGGATTCGTTCAAGAAAGGCCAACCTCGAATACAGTTGGCACAGGCGCAACAGTTTCCATTGTGCGCCCCGACGTGGGAAAAATTTCAAACCAATCCGGTGCTCTTGCAGCTTGCGAACAGCTACTGGACGGCCTGTAAAAGTGTATGGAAAAGTGGAGGTACACCTACGCCTCGGTCGTCTTGAGTTTCATCATCAAATACTTGTTGCAGACATTGTGGATGAAGCAATTCTTGGTGTGGATGTTATGAACGCATATGGATTTATAGTCGACTTCAAAAACAATGTCTTGAGAATCGGAAAAGAAGAGGTAATGCTCTCCACAATTAATACATCAGAAAAATCGATGAACGTGATAAATCAAGTTGCCGTAACTGTTCCGCCAAACTCCGAAAAGATCATCATGGTTAGAACCGAGGTAGATACTAGGGGCAACCAGTGCTCTATATTCGAAACCCAGGTAGTCAGCACACCGGGCATACCAATTGCCAGAAGTTTAGTAAAACCTGACGAAACAGAAAATGTACCTATTAGAGTAGCGAATATTTTGGATCAAGCTGTCACTTTGCGAAGCAATACGCTCCTAGGCAAATTTACTCCTGTGGCCTGGGTAGCCGGAATGACGCAAAGAAGATGCAGTACTACGGGCACTTCCGAATTACCAGAGGATCTGCAGGAATTATTGAAGAGATCTTCTAATGACCTCTCAAATGGTGAGGTAAAAGAACTCAGACGGTTTTTACGTACATGAATTTAAAGATTCTTTTGCAGTTCGGAGCCAGTCATTGGGATGAACCTCTCTTGTTCAACATCGCATCAGTACTGGGGACACAACACCGATATGCCAACCTCCTCGAAGCAAGAGGAAATATCTCGGTTAGTACAGGACATGTTGACCGAGGGAGTAATCGAGTCTTCGTCAAGTGCTTGGTCTTCTCCGGTAGTGCTGGTAGCGAAGAACGATGGTGGATTGCATTTCTGCGTAGACTACCGGAGGTTAAATAACGTTACAAAGAAAGACTGCTATCCATTACCCCGCGTTGACGATACACTCGACACGCTGTCTGGAGCACAGTGGTTTTTCACATTGGACCTAAAGAGTGGATATTGGCAAGTGGGTCTTCATCAAGAAGACAAGGAAAAGACTGCTTTCTCAACCCCAAGTGGCTTATTCCAATTTAACGTCATGCCACTTGGACTCTGTAATGCACCGGTAACATTCGAAGATTGATGGACCTGGTACTCCGAGGTCTGACATGGAAAACTTGCCTTGTTTATTTAGATGATGTCATAGTCATCGGGAACCATTTTGAAAACCTTAAGGAGGTTCTAACTAGAATTCACGGTGCCCAACTGAAGCTGAGCCCGAAGAAGTGTTCTCTATTCCAGAAGGAAGTACAGTATCTGGGCCATCTGGTTTCGGCAGCGGGTGTTAGCATGGATCCTAGTAAAGTAGACACCGTAAGGGACTGGCCAGTTCCGAAGAGTAAACACAAAGTTTGGAGTTTCCTGGGATTATGCTCATATTACAGACGTTTTGTGAAAGGCTTCGCTACTATTCCTAAACCACTACATGAGCTAACGGAAAATAAACGAAACTTCCAATGGTCGAGGGAGTGTGACCACGCATTTAGGACTTTGAAAATTGCATTATGTTCGCAGCCAATTCTCGCTTTCCAGCTTCCGATAGAAAGTACATCGTAGACACAGACGCAAGCAATACTGGTCTAGGAGCAGTTTTGTCTCAAATGCAAAACGGTGAAGAACGAGTAATAGCGTATTACAACAAGACGCTTTCTAAACCAGAGAGAAATTATTGCGTTACAAGGAGAGAGTTGCTGGCAATCGTCCGAGCTTTGGAGCACTTCCATAAATAACTCTGTGGAAGGGAGTTTTCACTACGCACCGACCACTCCGCGCTTGCATGGCTCTTGAGATTTAAAAATCCGGAAGGGCAGTTGGCAAGATGGCTCAAACGTCTGGAAGAGTACAACTTCAAAGTACAACATCGGCGGGGGCGCCTGCATGGTAATGCAGATGGCTTATCACGAAGACCATGCCCGGAAGACTGCCGACATTGCCACAGAAAGGAAGAACAAAACTCAAGCGAACATGTTCAAGCCATCACTGTAGATTTCCTGGCAGACGGCTGGATGACACAAGATTTTCGACAAGATGATGACATTGGACCGAACTTGACAGCGAAAGAGGAAGGTCGCCGCCCGGATTGGCAAGATATCTGCCATGGTTCGGAAGTGCTGAACGGCTACTGGGGACAACGGGAATGCTGAAAAGGGCTTCGGAAAGTGCAGATGGACGAGACATGGTCATGCAGTTTATAGTTCTCCGAAGTAAAGTGCAATCTGTTTTGAAGGAGATGCATGATGGAACGTCTGGAGGCCATCTTGGCATTAACAAAACCCTTGACAAAATACGGAAGCGATTCTATTGGCTTCATATTCGCCACGACGTAGAGGAATGGGTTCGGACAAGAGAAATATGTGCTGCAAGCAAGGGCCCACAAACCAGAAGCAGGGCAAAATGAGACAGCATAACGTTGGACTGCCTTTCGAGAGAATTGACATAGTCATTTCTGGACCATTCCCAGTTACTGACGATGGAAACCGGTACATCATGGTTATAGGTGACTACTTTACTAGGTGGGTGGAAGCCTACGCGATTCCAAATCAGGAGGTTACCAGTGTGGCAAAGGCGTTAGTTCACATTTTCTGTTGCCGTTATGGAGCCCCTATGGAAATCCATATGGATCAAGGGAGAAATTTCGAATCAGGAATGTTTAAAGAATTATGCCGTCTACTGGGAATTCGAAAGACCAGGACAACGCCTCTCCATCCTCAGTCGGACGGAATGGTTGAGAGGTTCAATAGGACACTCGAGCAGATCTTTCGAAAGTTGTTGACGAGAACCAAACAGACTGGTGCCAACGTATACCACTATTTCTTATGGCGTGTAGGTCATCAGTACACGACACAACCGGCATGACTCCAGCAAAATTGGCGTTTGGGCGAGAGATTCTGTTTGGGACTTGATGTTCGGATCACCTGAGACTCAGTACCAAGAGCCACATAACTATTCCTCGCAATTAGAAAACCAGCTGCGAGAAATGAATCGCTTGATGAGAGGACGGCTGAAGATTGCCAGTGATAAAATGAAAACTCGGTATGACATTTGCAGTAATAGTGTGGGTTTCCAAGAAGGAGATCAAGTTTGGTTGTTTAATCCAAAGCGCTGTCGTGGTCGCTCACCTAAACCTCTGACTGACTGGGAAGGACTCTACACTGTGAAAAAAGGATCAACGATGTTGTTTATCATATTCAACAGGAAGGACAGCGAAAGTTCAAGGTCGTTCACCTAGATCGCCTGGCCAAGTATTACTTCAGAGACGGTTTGCCAGTTCGGGACGAACAGGCTTAAGGAGGGGACTGTGTTATGTTATGCAGAAAAAGTGTTACGCAATTACGAACGTCCTAGTACATTGGAGAACGATTCCCGCAACTGTAATGCGTACGTGACGCTTGACATGCGAGGCAGTATTACGTAATGCAGCACGTCTCATGCATTTGATGGTGTCGTTCTAGAAGCATTTCAATTAGCCCAACGGTGCGTGTTTCTGCGAAGGTCGCGCTGAAGTGTCCTCTAGAATTTTCTATGGCTTGTTAAGGACGCATATTATGGAACACTGCAGACTATAAATAGCCCATACCTGCCGCTTAGTTTTCAGTTATTGTCGGGCGATTACTCTGTGCATTCAAGTGGTTATTAGTGAAAAGTAATTATTGTGGCGAAGTGATAAGTGTTTTATAATCGTGCAGGGCAAGTGCAATACAATTGTGCTTTATATTAGTTGACATTTTATTGAGTGTGAACAATTTTTATTTGATGTATTGTAAGAGACTATCTTGTTGATTACAAACTGTTTTATTGTGATAATTAAAGCTGGTGATTAGTGACATAATTGGTGTCTTGTATTTTGTTTTCCACTGTACCATACGATGATCAGTTAGACCGTCGTAACAATATACAATCGCCGTTGTACATTTACTCTACCAGCCGGCATTCGTGCGCTCGAAATAGCTCTGCACGACAACATCCAGGTGTCGATGGTCCAAACCACGTTTCATGCGAGGTGCCTCCATTTCCGCTTCACAAACCAAATTGCCAGCTGGATTCAACAGTAGAAGCAAGAGACTGTGTCATTTAATTGAACTGAAACTCCTTTTTAAATCAATCTTGGCAGAATATGTTGACGAACATACCATTGTAGACACACTGATGGCTCAAAGACGGAGAGCGGAGTGAGTAGTGCGTTTGTCATTGAGGGCGCCTCCCATTCCTGGAAACTGCCTAAGCTGCCAAGTATTGTATGCGATGTGGCAAGTTCTTCGATTCTGTGAACACGAGGTGCGAGAAAATTTGTTATCTGTACAGTGGAGCACACAGTGATAATCGAAGATTGTAGTGCTCTTGTTAAACTCAGGCAAAGACACAAAGTAAAAGTAATCTGAAAGAAAACCTCAGAAATCATCAGTTAGCATAGACAGAACTCTGTTCTTCCTAAAGCAGCAAGATTACTGTATCGGCTGTGATAAGATTGTTTTGTGTCTAAGTGAGTATGAAATTCCACTTTCTTCGAGTAACTAGAATGTTGGTGAGAAATGAACCTCATGCTAGTACTACCATGTACTATGAAGCTCATGCAAGTCGAGCAACATTCCTGGTCGACATTATTGGGCTGAAGGCCATAGTTGCCAAGCCCTCAAAACATTTAAAAAAATATTATGAACATAATTAACAATTATAATTTTAAATATTAATATATTTTTTGTCTGGCCTCTGTATTACTTTCTTTTGTAAAATACCTACTACTAATTAAATAAAGGAAGAAAACAAAGACTCTGTTCTCCAGGTTAAGTTTATTTTTGGAAACTTATCAAAACTTATGTTCGACAATTTTTCAACTTTATTTTCCAAACTTATTTTCTTAACAATTTTTTCATCTTCATAGTTCTTTGGTAAGAAATATAATAATTTCCACAATTCACAAAATATTTGTTATAATTGGCTAATATAAATAATTTTACTAACAATAATTAACAAATTGTTAACAGTAATCATTTATTGTTACTGTAAAGATTTCATTTCAATAATACTAAACACAAATCCATCTCATCAGTTGCCCTGTGCTTTTGTAGATAACTGTGGTTTAGTAATGTCTGTAATAGCCAGAAACTTCTAGTATTTTTGACATTCTGTGTATTTGTTTGTATGTATCCAACCATCCACAGACAAGTTTCATGGTATTCATAATAAGTGGCATACAACTTCCATTTAAAGTGCATTCCTGTTTTTGACAGAAGGCTCTATGAAGTGCACAAAATGATAGTAGATTTCATCTTGTTAAATATTTTGTATACTTTTTAACTTGATTTCAATATGTTTAAAATAATAATAAAAGTGGAGCATATAAAGTATACTAGACTGTATACACTCAAATGTTAGGACAAGCACACAGTATACATCTGAATGGAAAACGACACACTATGTGCCATTTAGGATATGTTAGAAGTAAACCATAACTTTACATTGCAACACCACTGACAGAAGAATAAACATGCACTCTGAATAGTTAGCATTGTACTAGAGAACAATCATTGTAATTAATCAGTTACTCCAGTTTTAATGGTCAATGTTGGTCATTACTGATGTTGCCTGTTACCATTTGGTATAAATTTTGTGTTGCTATAATGTTTTTACCATAGCTTTTATCCACTGCTGTCAGAGAATAGAGTGTGTAATCAAGGCCACTGATGATACAAAATCTATTTTTGTACTACAAGAGTTGTTGACTCTGCAGCTTACTTCACATAATTCCTTGATGACATTACTAGTTGATTAGAGAAATTATTTTTTTATGATTACATTCTGTTTCTTTGTTTTACCTTTTGTATCACATAGACAATAAATTTTCAAGTTAATTTGCTTCTTCACAGGTAATCCTTTTAATTGTACTAGGGAAATGAAGTGGATGATAAACGAGAAAAGCTATATCAGTTCCCGAATCCACAATAAAAGCAGTCTTTTCTGTCATGAAAAATATATAGGAAAACCAATTGTTCTTATAATGGACTTAATAAAGGTAAAATATTTATAACTCAGTTTACAAAAATAATGTACTTTTTATACTTACCTTCAGTGATATAAAAGTCAAGTCAGACATTTTATGTCTTGACAGGAATAAGGGTTAATGTAGGTTTTATTTTATTGTCTTAGCCAGAGCTATACAAATATAGTAATGAGACTTTAGCCAGAGCTATACAAATATAGTAATGAGACTTTATGTCTGTTCTACCTTTAACTTTCCTATTTGAATCTAGATATCCATTTGTGGTTTGAATTAACCCAGAGCCCAGTTAGACATTATCCACTCTGAGGTAGATTTGACACCATCACAAATCTCTTTGAAAGCAAATGCACTATTCACTACATCATTTTGACTCCATATATGACTCTTGTATATAATTAGCAAAAAAGAGTTCTTAGAGCCTGATGTTTGCTTATATTTTATTTTCATTAAAATCCATCCTGCTTCTTAATGGCAACTTTTTTAAAATTAAAAAATAGTATAATTTTGTAATAATGCAATCCATATCATCCAAATTTATTTATTATTGTAATTTTAGTACAGTATTGTATGTCTCCTTGCCTTGTTTTAAATTGAAAAGCATGAGTTTCTTCACCAAGTTTATGATAAACCACCTGATTAGTTAAAATAAAAAAGTAATTAATTTATTCTGAATAAAGAACTACTTTCTCAATAAAATGTATCTAAATTTTGTTTATGATTTTGTTTTTCAAATACCTTGTTTTTGATGAATCATAATGATTTTTGTGAATAGGTTTGAATGTTGTGGTTTCCATTAACATTCTACAGTATTTTATTAAATTACAAATTGATAAGTAACAATATGAGAATATATCAAAGGTTTTAGTTATAATTCATGTGTCTAAGTCAGTGTACTTATTTATTAGATTAAGATGATGTCTTGGTTAACTGTGCTCTTTAGTTGTTCATTCTTAACTTTTATGTATACTACATACACTTTGTTCTTATTTTTCTTTGGTGATAGGAATTATGAAACAGTTAACATAACATGACAAATTAGAGATCTTTCTCAAGAGTGAAATCAACACTTGAAAATTAAAATGGTCTTTCTAAGTACGGTATCATAATAGTGTTCAACACATCCTTGATGAAGATAGTAGATAAAAGGAATAATACGACATAGTAATTTGTGGAGCTAAGTCTTTAAACAAACATTTAGGAAAATTTGAAAAGTATTTATGTTATACATAATTTATGACTATAGAACACTAATTTTTAGATAAAATATTTAGTACAATTTTAAAGTTGCCTAGAAGATATAAAAATGTATATAATTAAAAAATATAATTATACAGTTTTCAACTAAAAGTTTGGTAACAAATATATACAAATTACCACATTATAATACTATAATAATAAATTACAATCTAATGCTATTTGGAAATAGTGCATTATGACCTATAATCATGGCCCCCACATCCTGAAGCGGGCCCGTAGGCCAGGATCTTTGGCGGGCCCCCCTACCTACCGCTAAGTTTAAGGGCAGCGTAATGTTCTACAGGATTTAGGATAAAATAAGTCAGTTTAAATGATGACACAAAAGTAATATTTATATTTATTTAAAAAACTATATGGATTTACATAATAAAAACTTACAATAATATAAAAAATTATCTCAAAGTATATTTTCTAGCTGTTGTTGACGCAGATTTGTCAATAACTTCAGTAAAATCAACTTGCTTAGCTAAATCATTTTCGATGCACAATATTGCTAGATGATTAAGTCGCTCTTGACTAGTTGTGCTTCTTTGCCATGTTTTCAATGAATTTGCCAGTCTGCTGAACGATCTTTCAGCTGAAGAAACAGTAACTGGTACTGTACAAAACAGTTTAATGGCGAGACAGACATTGGCAAATATACCTTGCAGTTTTTTGTCGTAAATTGCGTTCTGCGTTCAGAAGTCTAATTGGGGTTCTTTCAGTACCGAAAACTGTCTTGTGAATACTTTTAAGGTGAAGGATTTCGTGCAGAAAGTCTTCTGACAAATCTTTCTCATATGTATTTACAAGTTTTGCTGCTTTTGCGGTAAGTTGACCATCGTCTAAGTTCTGGAAGCTCAAAATGGGTGAGAATAATTCACATATGGTATCTGCTGCTTCAAATCGTGTCATTAAATCATTGATAATAAAATCCAATACTGGGTAAACTACGGAAATTCTGAAATCTTGTTCAGGTTCTATAGAAATTTTTCAGTTTTCGGGAAATTGAGGTTGCACTCCTACTGCTTCAGTGCTCCTTTTGCTTCTTGAACAACACTTTCCCACGAGTCACGTAAGTGCTGCATCTCTTGCACTAAGTCTCTTATAAGTGCGGTCTCGACATCAAGAGATATTCCTTTACTTTGTATGACAACGTTCTTGTTGTCAATACTTGCTAATATTTTGTGCCAAAACACTGTCATTAGCAGACCTTTATAAGATCTGAAATATTTTTTTAGGCCTTTAGTTGTGTTCAGTGCTGAAGGAGTTAATCCTGTAGCCATCTCTCCAAGAATGACATCTAACACAGCAAGTATGCCGGGATAATGTTTAACAATTGGGCGCACAGCTTGAATTCTTTCACTCCACCTTGTTTCTGAAAGACTTTGAAGAGATAATGTTACATGTTTTTTCAATACTTCCCAGCGTGCAGGACTGTAAGCGAACAAAGAGTAGAAGTTTTCTATATTCCCGAAAAACGTTATAACATCTGGGTTGAGCTTTGCAGCGTTGACTCCTACGCGATTAAATGAATGTGCTCCGCAGGGAGAGAACAAGGCACATTTGTTCTTTTCTAAGATGCGGGACTTAACACCGTTTATTTTGCCACGCATATTTGCGCCATTATCGTAGCCTTGCGAACGGCAATCATCGAGAGGTATATTGTTTTTTCCAGAGTTGCAAGTATTTCTTCAGTTATTTTTTCTCCAGTTTTTCCAGTATAATTCATGAACTCAATGAAACGTTCATTCACTTCGAATTCGTTTGAGTCTTGGTTTTGGGATATGTATCTGAGAATTAGGACGTTTTGTTCACTGTGAGAAATATCTGTTGTTGCATCTACTATTATTCCGTAGAAAAATGCATCTCTTCTTTGGTCAAGAATGGTTTGGAGAACTTTGTCTGCACAAAGGCCAATAAACTCATTTTGAGAATACCACAACAAATAATGTGCATGTCCTTTCATACTTTTACCTTCCACCTGATTTTGTTGAACTTTGGCGAGATGTTGTCGTGTCACTTCATCGTACTTTCCAATCAACTCTAAAATTCCTAAAAAAATTCCCATTATGAACATCTCCAATCTTTGTGTTCTCTCCTTGAAAAGCTAAACCTCTAGATGATAAAAATAACGTTACGTCTACAATCCGTTGCAGAAGTGCTCTCCACTTAGCTGTCTCACATTGCATTTGCAGTTGTAAGTTTTTATCGATTCCATGTCCTTTTAATGACTGCAAAAGGAATTTCCAAGCCAAATATTGTACGAAAAAATGTACGCGGTTTCAAGAAAAAAACGAAGTAAACATACCTGTAAAAACTTTTGGCGCGCCGGCGAACAAAACAACGAAGTAATACACTAACCAGATCACTTTCAAACTGAACATAAACATTCAGCAGAGCTTATCCCACAGATATTCAAATACTGTAAACATTCGTAAGTAAACACGCATTGTATAGGCAAACATCAGCTGTTTTTGTTACTTTTCAAGGCTTCCAGAGAGGGCAGCACTAATCATAAAGCATTTCTAACGATGTCATACCATACCGACAATGTTGTCGAATACCGCAGCAAACGGAGACGTTTTTTAAACGATGTGGACTATAGGCAAATTGCTCAGCGAACGGAGACAAATTTATTCGACTACAGTCGAATTACGCGGCGAAAGGGTTAATTAATTCTTCCACTGACAATAATGAAATTAAAGCGTATTCATGTCCATGCGGGTGAAGCCGCGAGAAAAAGCTAGTATTTTATAAAGAAGTCGCTTTTTGTCTTCTGTTCATCTCACTTAGCTATCCGACCCACCACGCCGGGCCCCCCCTAATCCCGGGCCCCCAGGCTAGAGCCCCGTCAGCCCCCCCTTGTGGGGGCCATGCCTATAATTAATAACCCAGACATGTCATGGACAACAGAATCCAGTTACTTATGTGTTTAATATAATATTCAGTTTTCAAACATCTTTATTATGTTATCACGCACACTGCAATATGAAACTGTTATTGTTTGTAACTTGAATAATCTTAATCTCAAGGATTAAAACTGGGTAAACATAGATTGTGTATTGTTTAGAATACACAAATTCCGGCTCCTTAAAGTGTTCTCGCATGAACTCAAAATATCATGGCAGATATTTTGCCCCTACAGAAAATCTTCCACAGCACGTGAAAAGCACTAGTATTATGTGAAAAGATCTACTTATTATTTGAGTTCTATAAGTGGTAATGGTTACGAAGAACTCGAACCGTGAACCAACTTCTAAGTCTTAACAAAATCGACTTGTCTTGTCATGAAAATCTCGTGACAGCGAGTACGTCAGCGAGACTTTAGAAGAAACTGAGCGATGTGCACTTGACAGAGCATCGACTCAAATAATTTTTAGACCTTCTGATTGGTGGAAACTCTAGCAACGTCACCAGATGTTCTTAGTGATAGCCAGAAATCAGGAAAAACTCTGTCCGATACTGCAAAGGCCTGTCTAGATTTAATCTACAAATTTTATTACTTTCTAGGAGATAATGAGAATAAAAGAAGACTGATTTCATAAAAAAACATAAAAATTATAGTTGTGGAGAATTGAGTATATGGAAAATGTAGCTTATAACCATAAGAATACTTTGTCCAAGTTTCAGAACAAAATGTTAATTTTCAACGAAGTTATTAAATAAAATGTAAATCGCACACACACCCACGCACTTACGCACAAATATTTCACATGACATGAAAGAGTATAAAATTGTGAACATTTTGACATAACATACTTTTTTAAACATAGCTTGGTTCAAAACTTATGACTACTTTATAAAGAAAGAACAAAATCAATTTAAAACATGTCTATGGCCGTCAGTGTGTTACAGCCTTCGTATTCCACTTGTATGAACGTAGAGCCTGTGTACTGTTGCAATATGTGTGTGTGTGTGTGTGTGTGTGTGTGTGTGTGTGTGTGTGTGTGTGTGTGTACTTTTCAGTGTTTAGCAAAAACAAAAATATTTTTAAACCCCATATAGGCCCCTAAAACTAACATAAACATCTAAATGCATTCATTATTACTATTCAGTCAGAAAGACTGAAGTTCCTTGTTCTTGAAATTTTGTTTATTTGGCAGAAGAAAAAGAACATGAGTACTTTATAAATTTTTTACTTTACAATTGTTTATGTTTAGAGTTACAAATAATAATATGTCTTATCAGTCTTCGTTGCTCATTACTTATGAACAAAAATTATAACATCAATCTTCTTTGGCCAACATTGCTAAAAGTTTCCACAATTGGGCGAGGGTCTTTATGAGTTTTCCACTTTCTTCCCTCTCAATGGATAAAATGGCAAGATTCAAAAGTCTCTTGGTCAACATTGTAGATCTGAAGTAGGTTTTAATCCTTTTCATGGAGGAAAAACTCCATTCTGCAGCAATACTAGTCACGGGAAGTGTAAAAAGAAATCTCATTAGTCTGATAAGCTGAGGGTACAGTGTGTTTTGGTCCTGGATCTTGATAAATAATTCAAGACGTTTGCCAGTAAAACCAATCAATGCATGTTTTGCAAGTTCAACCTCATATTTCAGTTCACTTTCGTTCAAAAACATACTGTACTGTCCTACAAATCCACTCAAGTATTTCTCATGCAAAAAGTTTTTACTTGAAGGATTTATAGCATCAAATGCATTTATTAAGTAATCACTGTGTTCAAATCTTCTCTTTAACTCTCAAACCATAGTATCCAACACTTTGTACAGCATGTGATGGTATTTGGCGTTTCCTGATGGGCTAGATGTTTGACCTATGGTTGACAAAATAACTGAGGCTGAGGAGTCAAACTTAGGGTTAGGTTTTCTATGTCGTTTTTCTTTAGACGTGTTGTCAGTCCATGGTACAGTTATATTAGCACATTCGCATGTATTACAAGCATTTTTCCATGTTTTGTTAAAGAAACTGTCAGACCTTTTGTCTTGAATAACTTTAATCAAAGCATCAATGACTTTAACTGCTGATCTTGATATACAGATCTTGCTTCTGCAGTGTTACGGAAACTTTGTTTGTGTGTTCCAAAATTTCCCCCAAAAATTGCAGGACAAATATTACGTCAAAGTTACACAGCTGGTGCAAGAACCCTTCGGTTGTCGCAGCTTCAACTTTATTAGTTGAGTTCTGGAAATCTTCTAGCGCAGATTTGACAGCCTTGAAATTGTTTTTGAAATATAAAACTCCCTTGTATTTACATACCCATTTGGTATCGCTCTATTGCGGCATCTCAAATTTTTTTGGTTTTGGATCTTGTGCTTCCTGGGCGTCCTTAAACTTTTGGTGTCTCAGTGTTGAAACTGACTGAAAGAAATAAATTGCCTCCAATAATCCAAACGTGTCATCCATAATATTAACGTTATTGGCCACATCAACTAAAACTAGATTTAGTCTATGGGCGTAGCAGTGATTGTAGATACATGGGTTTACAGCACATTCAGGCCCTAAAATATTGACCCCATTTATGTGGCCTTTCATAACCGAAGCACCATCGTATGCCTGTCCAATGCACTTTTTAATGTCCAACCCATTAATGTTTGAAAATTCCTTAATTTTTAAAAATAGAGCTTCAGCTGTCAGCTCTTGAAGTGATACAAAACCCAGAAAGCTTTCACAAATCTTATTTTCAGCAATATAAGGCACACAAACTGACATTTGTTTAGTGGTGCTCACATCTCTGTCTTCATCGATTATAAAAGAGAAGAACCCTTCATTGTGGTCATTAATATCTTTAATGATATTTTTTAGTACAATGTCAGCAGAAATGTCTAAAAACTCATTTTGGGAGTCTTTAGATATATAGCTTGCATTTTTTGGAAGTTTTTCCAAACTATCCTTAATTTCTGTAGAATTTTGTTTTAATAACTCCAAAAGTTCAATAAAATTCCCTTTGTTGTAAATTTCACAATTTTTTACATTTCCCCTATGACCTCTTAAAGCTAAATCTTGGTGAGCACAAAAAAGTGCTACCTGGCTTAAAGCAGTTACAGCAGTTCTATTTTTTTAGATTTTCAGCCAACTGTTTGCTTAACATGGATATTACAGTTCCATGCTTTCAGATGCTAAATATTCACTGTATTTTGAGAACGATTTTCAATGGCTGTCACATGAATCATGCTTATTACATTTTTCTCCGATTTTCTTCCAGTTAGAATATCCAGTTTGTGTAAATGTATTTTCAACATTGCCTGATTGGCTTGGAAAATGCTAACACATAAAGCAAAAAACGGAATCATTTTCTAAGCAATATTCTAACCATGGGAATTTCTTATATAGGGTGTAAGGGTATATATAAAATTTTTTATATATATTCTTATGGGAATTTCTTCATTAAATGACCTGTAAGAATTACCAAAGTCTTTTTAGAAACCATTCACGGCTGTGTTGGGCCATCCGCTACAGACTTGCTTATTGATTTATTTGCTATTTGCTTATGAATAGGCCTAATATTATTACCACTGGTACTTGGTTGTGAAACAAGTGATACATTCACAGCAGTGTTGTTAAATTGGCTTACTAGAGTTGCTGCCTCTGATGATGACACTGTGCATTTATTTTTATTTGTTGTATTACAGGTACCACTAGTACACGGTTGCGTAGGAAATGGTTCATTTCACTTCTGCTACAACACAGTTTTTTGTTTGGCTTTTGAAAAAAATTTAAAATTGTGTTGTCTTTTGCTCATTATGAGCTTATAATGCTACAAATATTGAAACACACCATTATAAAATATATCAACCTTAACAATTACACAATCACACTGTCACTATCACGTACAGTAAACCACTGAGACACTACTCGAAAATAAACGATGACACAAATACAAAGATGGCTAATTGTGAAGCACAACAAAATACCAGCAGCAGACTTCAGAGAAAACAAGGATGCATAGGAAACACTGAGCAGGTCGGCATGGTGGGAAGGGGGAAGAGGAGTGCGCTGGCGTGGCCACAGAGCAATACATTTAATAAACCCTATATGCACGGTGGCGTGGCTCAGTCTGCCTGCAGACACCAACCGTGGTGTTGTGGAATCCCTTATTTCAAGAATTAAATATTAAATAGGACATTAAATATTACAGGACTGTATTTAAATAGCCTATAACTAACGCGTTATTTCCTGTTTTATCGTATTTTGTTAAAATCTTTGTAAAATGTTTAATAACTAAAAATTATTTTTGGGTTATATTATTTATTAAAAAAATTATTTCTCGTAAAAACTGCGGGGGCATTTGCCCCCCCCCCCCCCCCACTATCTAGAACCGCCACTGGAGCCAAGAAATCAAACAACAGACCACAGAAAATATATCATATCATCTTTCTGGTAGTTTTATAATTAGGCTGAGAATTATACCAAAAACACAAATAATTGAAAACATGTTAAGAAAAATTATTACTGACATTGTGGGAGGTTACATTTACTGTACATTTCTTACCATATAATCTTATGGTAAGAAATAGGATCACTTCTAGACTGTAATAATTATAAAATGATATTCAATAAAGTTAAAGGTTATATGTAATATTATCAAAAGATTGAAACCACTTGCTGTTACAAATATCTCATGAATAAAACTTTTGTACCCGGCAAAGAAACCAGTTATTAATCCACAACACATAACAAAAAGTAACAGAATACCTATACTTTGTGAACTATATCAAAATTTTAAATTCTTTTATGATGAATGTAGGCATTGTACAAGGATGTAATCTTCTTGCTGCATGTGTATGGTGAATACATTATGAGAAATAGTGTCAAATACCACCACCTTTAAGAACTCTTAAAAACTAATTTCCACCCATGATAGCAGCTTACTGCACATCAAGAAAATGTAAGTTCTGAAGATATATAACACTTGAATGCTTTAAGTTACCTAATAGCAAGTACTGGCAAGTGTTTTACAACTGAATAATAATTAAATAATAATGTAGAAAGATTTGTTGACATGCAAAATTTTCTTTTCTTACTGTAAATTGATGCAGGAAAAATATGAAATATTAAGAATGGAGACTGATATGAATTCAAAGAATTTAAATGGGCCATTCAGAGGGATGTCTTGGGATGTATTTTAGATTTTATAAAAACAGAAAATACCTTGGACAAAAAACTGTACAACAAATATATCCAATTTAGAAATTAAAGCCCAATTACAATAAGTAACACAAATCTGAAGTATTTAGTCATACTGGTATAGCAAGGAAATCGGGTGCTGTAAAAATCATTATAAAAGAAGCAGTGGAAGTTAAGGGTGTACAGAGTTAATCCCCCATGATATAGGCAGATTAAATGAAACTGCTGATTAGAATAGTTTTACAAACCATTATAATTTGCTCAGGATTGAGAACCTTGAGGAGTGAAAACAGATACAGTGATTCTTAGTACCATCATACCCTTTTCTGTGTCACACCATACCAAAGTAGGAAGCAGATGTAGGACTGATTATAAGTTTTAGGTTGATTATAGTATATTTAATTATGTTTTTAATGTAATTTTACTAAATATACATTTTTTTATCAGAGTGTTCACTTTAATTAGCAACTGGATGAAAATTGTCCGAAAGGGCCAACAGATTTTTGTAACTGTGTGATGGACCATGCTGTATGGAGTGGCAACTACCTAGTACCAGTGATAACTGTGGACTGCAGTTATAGAAATTTTCATAAGTTTCCAGACACATTGCCAGAAAATACAACAACACTTCTTCTTCAAGGAAACAAGGTAGTTAAAAGAGCACGTTAAAAGAGTATGAGACACTGTGCATGTTAGTAAAAATAAGTTGGCTTAATAAGACCAATGAAATGAAAGCAGCTACATAGTAAACACCATTGCAAAAATTCAAACCTATGCATTAGACAAACGCGTGCGCGCGCGCACACACACACACACACTAATATCTGAGGATGGAATTAGTTTGTTACATAATATTGTTATCATCAAAATCATTGTTGTCATCATCTTCAATAAGGATTAAACCAAAAATGGTTTGTTCTGGTCGCAACCAGATGGACAAGAGCTGGTCACTCCAATGCTCCTTCGGATGCACCACACCTCTCCATACCTTCAGTTTATGATTACATAGTTGTTTGGAAATGTGGCAGTCATCCATTTCGTTAAGATGTTCCAACCGTTTTAGCTGATACTGGGCAATTCTATCAAGTATACTCATAATATTCAGCTCCTGCTGTACCATAGATCAACATTTCTTTTGCAATCTTGAAGAGTACATTTTGTCACATGCTTAGAAATCTTATTTCGGCCACTTGAATACGACTGGCCTGGGACTTTGGTGAGGGACAAGGACGACTCAGTGAGTGTATAGCCATCTGAAATCTGCTTCTGAGTTCAACAGGATAACCTGGTCATCAGTAAATAATGTGTCAACTGCAGAGTTTACAATCATAAAATGCTCTGAAAGGTTCATCTGCCAATTGTGAATGACATCATCTGTATATAAATTAAAAAGAGAAGGCGACAATGGGCACCCTTGTTGTACTCCACAAAAGATCAGGCCCATACTAGGAGTTGTGCTCCATCTTTTAGTCTCAATTAAGATTTTATTTTCACCGTAAAGAATTTGTATAGCTCTAATGAGGTGTAGTGGGATCCCTTTCTTTGCCATTATTGCCCACAGCGTGCCCCTAAT